>OX637863.1:51465702-51818202 GCA_951802705.1 Netelia virgata
CCCTTTCATAGGATCGTTTTTCTATATACGCGGTACGTTAGCTCGTCGTTCTTCGGACTAGCGCAGTCTACCGCTAAATCGCCAATGAGCCGTAATTCATCAAGCTCCATATACACGCGAGATCGACTCGGCTTTACTGCGAAAAAAGCCATTTTTTATTTCCGATCATTTTTGTTTTTTTCATTTAGTTTTTTTCTAATGCGAATGAAAAACTCTTCCGGGGCTCCCCTTTCATATCGCCCACGATCATTTACAACGCCACTGAGCCGCGCGCGCCACTTCAGAGAAATGGCGGCTTTGAAAATAGAAAAAAAGCAAAAAAAAAAAAAAAATGAAAAAACAACGTTTGACGCTTGAACTTTGAATTATGAGAGAAAGGGCGCGATATAGAGATTCGTTGTGCGAAGGGGTGAATATCGTAAGATAAATCGATATCGACCATAAGTGTGCGACGATCGGATGAGCTCGTATCGGCCCTATTTTTCAAAATATTTCTATACAGAGGACAACCGTTACAAAGAACGACGAGAGGATTTTTCTTTACCGAAAAGCCCTCGATTGGTCGACGACGTGCGATAAAAATCGACGATTTTACATTCGATGGCGAACAAAAAATCATCGTTGATTTCACTAATTTTTATGCAACGACCGCGCATTTCCACGTACATATTATCTAGATATAGGGGAGGAGAGAGGGTAAGGATTTTTGTTCACTTTTGTCCTTTAGCCAGAATCGAAATTTAACGAGACGATAATCTGGATTACGCCTCGACCATTATCGTTCATCGGGAAATCGACTCCGTGATTCGTTCGCTTTATACGTATATATATGTGCGAAGAGTGAAAAAGAGACGAGAGCGAAGCCTCGATATTTGATTTCACTTTGAACTCTGCCCAACTCACCCCTCCTTCAGCCCCCTACCACCACGTTCACCCGGTCGAGTAAATCGGTACGGGCGTGCCATCATTATTTTCCCATTTGCCTCGATTCACCGTGATTCGCGCATGCGCGAACCCGCTATAGAATGAGCTTTCAAATATAATCATCGTCGAGCTAACGCGATGATACATACGTTATAATCAAGGGTCAATCAAGCGAGTATAATTAACAACGGGCTCGGCCAAATCGTCGAACATCGTGGGATGTTAAGCCGGTTTTCCGTGGAATGAAGCAATATCTATATACTCGACGTATACATAGTCGATATATGAGATATATATATATATATATATCATATGTACATAAGGGTAGGTTTGGGTTGGTGGGTGGTTCGTTGGGTGAGTTTGGCATTCGGTAAGGTCCACTTTGGCGCGGGAAGCCCGACGAGGCGTTTCCGGAGGTGCCAGCGAACATGCGGATTCGTACGAAAACGAGATGGAAGGGGTGGTAGTTGGGTTAGGGGGTTGAAAATGGAGAAAACGAGAGTACACGTATATAGTTGATGGTAGCGGTTTGAAACCACCCCCGGGCCTTTCGAAAGGTTTCGTAGGTGGACAGAGAGAGAGACCGGGGGGGGGGGGGGTCGAAGCGTTAATTCTGTGGGAACTGATTAATCGGGGTAGGGGCTATGCGATAGGGGGTAGTGAGAGAGGGAACGAGGGGGTGGATAGGCTAATGTATACCGGGTCAAATAGGCGCCAGAGGATAACCCACCGACGACCTAAACGCGTCGGTCCAGCTTCGCGTCTCCATCCCCTAACCACCTCAACCACCCCCACCTCCCCTCATCGACAACCCTCTCAACGTATATCCTGATGACGCTGATGCCGTTGGTTGTACCGCAACGCATCGACGAACGCGTCCACTTCGATCGACCTCCATTTCTAGATTCTACCGGAGAGTAGAGTTAAGTATACGAGGGTGGCTTGCACCCTTCTCGTATCCACGTATATGAGGTACTCTCAATGCTCAAACGTACCTTCCTCTCTCTCTCTCTCTCTCTTTCTCTGAATCTCTCTCTCTCTCTCGACAGACATTTGTTTCAGGGATGTGTATACAGTCATACGTATATATGTGTGTAAGCTCTTCATGGAATGGTACACATACGTCGATTTGCACGTAGGGGGTTGTGCGGTTCTGCTGAATCGTGTCGAGGGACCTCTCTCTCTCTCGCTATTGCACGATTACGATCGATTTGTTACTCGACCACGCACGGTGTTAAGCTATACCCCTTCCCCTAGCCCCTTTTCCACCCCTGCAGCCACGACACCGAATAGCCCAAACTGGTCCTCGAGCCTACGGAGTACGCAGGTTACCAGCAGCGCCAGCACCAGCTGCTAGAGCCCATTACAGACTGCGCTTGTACAGTTTTGGTCCGTAGACTTGGTATTTAGGATTAAAGGTTGCCAGGCTGGAGGACGATCGACAGGAGCGTAATCTTCGTAAAAGTTGGATCGATTTTGTGAAGACTCCGTCATTTTTGCTCGTCATATGTTGATGGTTTTTCATTCATTAAGGGAAAATGAAAGGGTTGATTGATAGATAGATACGTTGTCGAGGGTTAAGTAACTCAAGGGGGTGAAACATGACGGATTCTCACGTTCTGTAAAAACGGAAATTGCGGTCGTACGAAAGGAGAGGCCGAGTGGAGATTGTCTCGAATTTATGGGCGTGGACAGTCGATTCTAGGCATTAGGCGAACTTGAGCTTACCAAATTATCGTTGCTAGGTACCAGTCTGGCTTCTCGCGGGTAGTCATGAACATCATTGTTACGAGGCTAGGATGGCCGGCGGTAATTTGTCTTCTGTGAACCGATCATCCCTCACGACTTCGATAATTGCAACTCGAGTGGACAGTACATGATGGATGCAACTATATACCCATATATGTATTTATATATATAGAGCAAGGGATGAAGGAAGGGATAGAGACTGGAAACGTTGTTTATGCGAAGAGAGGAATCGACGTTGTCGCTCGCGAGTGTCCTCTCTCTCTCTCTCTCTCTCTCGTCTGCTTACGCTCCACTTTGGTCCATTCGTGTACGTTAATAGCGTTACCACATCGTTGATTGATCATTTGTAATTGAATACAGTTTCGACTGGGCCTGGTACGTTGATCAAATGGAGAACTGAAGATGTAGAGGAAGTGGGCAGAGGGAGAGAGATAGAGAGAGATAGAGATAGATGATATCGTTGAATTGATTGATAGATAATTTATTCACGATTATGTGGGACACGTCCTGGGGACATGCCAGGTCAAAATGAGGTCAACCGAACAGGTAATATCTCAGGGATATCGGATATATGCGTCGATGTATCCTTAGATCGCGATGTACGCTAAATTTGAAGCGCCGTTCCGATATCTCAATCGATTCGATCCATGAGAATGGTAACGGTCTTTTTTGGCCTGCCCCTCCTCCCTCCCATCTGGCAATGTCCAGATATTTCCAATTTGCATAGTCATGAGAGCACTTTGGAAACCGTGGGAGGACTATGGAAATGGGAGGGTTGGAAAAAGAAAAGTAACAAAAAAAAACATGGAAAAATCTTCCTCCACTGAAAACGTACCCCAGGTTACTAGGGGTTGGCCACTACCGAGGAGGTTGAATTCTACTCTTTGTTTCGACGATATGAATACCGCGAGCGTGAAAAGCATCCAGTAGCAGCTTGCGGAACTGGTAATGGAAGCTCGAGACGGGGTAATGAGCAGGACACGTTAGGAAAAAGTGGGGAAATACAGGGCAATCCTATGGCTTCGCTCGACAAAGGGACGAACCTTTACCCCTTTCGGCAGTCCTGGTTCAATTACTATTTCGCTAATTAAAAACGGTGGCGGGGAGGTAATAAAGATAACCGTGAAAACAATGGGCGTAAATCGATTGATCGTGGCCCAGGAGGTTGAAAAATGAGGGGAAAATGGGTGATGAAAAAATCGTTCGCTCTCCAAGGGACGTTACTATGGTGATATCGGTTAGCCCGAGCAGGCAATTCTCGTAAATGCTTCCGAGCTTTGTGAGAAAAGATTAAATGGACGCGACCAGAGAAACCGGACAAGGGCAGGAGGGTGAAAA
Source organism: Netelia virgata (assembly GCA_951802705.1). NCBI lineage: Eukaryota > Metazoa > Arthropoda > Insecta > Hymenoptera > Ichneumonidae > Netelia > Netelia virgata. The sequence continues at coordinate 51,469,714 of OX637863.1, forward strand.
CTTGCCAAGCACCCGGATCGCAACCGGTCGAGGGAAAAAAATCTTTCGAAATTTACGTCGAGCTCTCTCGCTGCGTTGCGTAAGGAAAAAATATAACCAACATTCGTGTGTATGGGTAGAGCTCGGTGAATAAATCGAGCGTCCGTTGTATAAGGGTAGTTAATTCAAGGTGCCGTTGAGAGATACGAAAAGCTCTCACCCTATGACTTTTTCCGCTGCATAACCCTCCGATACTTTATATCCTCGACGTTCACGAAGGGTGTTTTCATCCCTTGCAGAGACCAAAGGTCGTCTCGTGTCTTTAAACGATTTCATCCCTCCTTGCGTCGCATTAACCAAACCCTTATTTGTCATTTTCATTCAGCCGATATATGTTTAACATAAATCGAGACGCCATCTTATTTCCGCATCTTTCCCTTTCCCTAGGAAACTACCCTTGTTTCCTTCAGAAACGTTTCATCGTAATACCCGTCCTTCGGGCCATTTAACGGCAAAGCCATAATTACGCATTCTAAGGGATGCAATATCCGTCGAAATTAATGCCGTGGGCGTTGTGCTTCGCACGAATTCATTCTCAATCGCATATAGCACGAATCGACAGAGTCACAATCCCCTTTGCCATGAAATTTCTCCGACGTTGGTTCGTCGATGAGAGGAAAATTCGACTATACTATTGCAACCCGTCTTGCGCCAACGTGAATCCATTGCATCGACTGTCGACGCTTCGAGTGACGCGAAGGATGCGAGAGGGGTAGTTTTCTAATAGAAAGCGCTCTCTGTAAACTGGCTAGATACGCTTCGAATCGCGTTTACCTCGTTAACTATTAATTACTTTTACGAGAAGGTACATGGGTTTGGGTATGTGCAACGAACTCGAGGGTTATAATTGAGGTAAGTGTCTCGTGATAAAGCCACTGAAAGGAAGTATGCCGAGATATACACGTATATACGTGTGTTTATACAGATAAATGCGGCGACGCGACCGAGAGGTCGCTTTTACCAAAATCGAGCGAGAGCGTTTCTCTTTCAACCAGTTCGCCCAACTACCTCGCATTACAAGCTTTCCTCCCTCGAGGCCGCGAGGAACTTCATAACCCCGAGGGATCGGACTATACTCTCCGTACAATCTTCGGCTTTCGGTGAATTTCGGGATAGTCCCGTGGGCAGGGGGTAGTTTCGATGCGAAGCCAGGACCCAAACTACCTCCAAAAAGCTCGCTATGTTTACGTCCCGGTTTCGCGAACCTTCCTACCTCTATATCGTGCTTATAAGCCACCAGATGGCGTATATCGCGTGCCAGAGAATTCCTAAAGTCCTTTTTGGCTCGATTACGTTAACGGAAGTCATCGATGAAGTCGAATTATTCGTGGTGTTGGGTCACGAACGAGACCACCAGGAATGAAAGTTTATCGGAAACGGGCGATTAAGTCGAACGAATTTGTCACTTCCGGTCGTTTCTCCCTCCTTTTACCATCCCTTCTTTCGTCTCTCGGGACGCTTCGAGATTCCAGCCCAACCTTCTCTCTCTCTCCAAGTTCCTAAGTTCCGGAACTTTCGACGGTTTGCCGCGAGGATTATGGGAGAATTTTTTGCTTTTTGCACAGTCGAAGACGCACCCGGCGACGAGAGGAAATTGCACGAAGGAAACTCGTTGTTAGCGGGGGAAACTTGATTCGTCGACTGTCGACGTTTTCGAGCGAATTCACCCGCGAGTCGAGAACGTTTTCGTTGGCCGGGTACGTTCGTCGATGTTTACACTGGCGCGCGTGTCTCTCGCGACAATCTTATTTCGTCTGGAAATTCTTCTGACTGGGAAAAATCATCGGGATGGGGGATGGGTGAGAAAAAGAAAAATGGCGGTGCGAAAAAGATCGAAATTTTTTCCTCTCTCTCTCTCTCTCTCTCTCTCTCTTTCTTCTCACTCACCGCTTCTTTCGCTGTTTTCTACTCGCGAGAGGTGAGCAAAGACGAGAGGGACTATAGGTAAGGAAAAGTTTCGGGTAAACTCCGATTAACCCGAATGGATTTTTATTTCACCCCACGCGAACTGTGGCTCTCACTCTCTGGCCTTCTCGCGAAAGAGTTTCGACTTCTTTCCTTTCTTTCTTTCTTTCTTTCTTTCTTCGACTTAGACTTCGACTTCGCTTTCTCCCGTCACTTGGAAAAGCCGCCAGTCTCTCCTCTCGAAATACACCAGACCGGTGTCCTGTATTTTCAAACTTTTTTACCAACAGACACCGCGAAATCTTTATTTCGAGCTCTTTTCTACTTTCTTACGGCGTACATTGCGGTCAACGAGAATAGTCGTAGAATTTTTATACGAATGTATTTTTACGAGTAATTTCTTTAGGAACGAATTTGATCGAAAAAATCGGTAAAAGTAACACGAAAGGTTTTAAGACGTAGCAATATTCGATCGATCCGTCCATTACATAATTATTACATATGTATTATAACTCGACTCTCGACAAGTTTATATTCCTTACTTTACGCAGAAAACCAATTTTTCTTCTTCTTCTAATTACGATGTAACACCGTTTATCGTTTAACAAGAAAAAATAATCGAAAAATCAGAGGTCTCCTCAAACTCATCAGACGCAATTATATTTTCACTGCCCTTGATAATTTACAGCCCGGGTGAGTCGAGAATAAGCGCGCGTTTTAATACCGTCGGATGAAGATTCGTCTTGACAAAAAAAGAAGAAAAAAAAAAAGAAAAAGGAAAAAAAAAGATAAACGCGAAGGGAAATGTAAAATAACGAGGAAGCGGAGAGCCGAGAAGGTAGGTAGGCATTTTAACGAGAAGATTAATTACGCTAAGAGGTGGATTAAGAAAGTCATCTCTGACCTCGAGAAAGATAGAGGGAGAGAGAGAGAGAGAGACAGAGAAAACAAACGAACTCGAGTCATCCCACCCTCTCACCCCCGGTAAAAGGGGGATGATCGGCACAAACGGGGGTTGATTTGCGCGAAGTACTCGTTAGAACGTAGAGCGAAACGAGGCAAAGAAAATGGTCACTGTTTTAGAGCGCAGGTCGCTACGTTTCACGAGATATGAACCGCGCCGACCAACCCTATTTTTCCAACCCTCTTTCCTCCCTCTCGTCTCTTGTAAAACGCTCGATATGACATGTGGGAGAAAGATGGCCCTGTGAGTTAACTTTATCTCCCTCGAGAGATCCGGTTACCATCGAGCTGACGAACGCGTTTACGCGAGACCCAGGCCGACCGCCGATGTTCCGGGGAAAGGGTTTTGCTTTTGAGGAACGTTCTCGTACGGTCGCGCTCCCACCAAAATGAATTATCGTCGTTACTGTCGCGGAGAACGGTATAAACCCCACGGTATAATCCAGCGTCCTCTCGGGACCTCGCTGCTCTCATCCCTCTCTCTCTCTCTCTCTCTTTTACACACTCTCAGCTTTCTCCATCGAATATTAAAACACAGACGCAGACATCTGCTCGTACGTGTGTCCAAGATTCTTGTTATCCCGAGGAAATCCATTGTAACGTAGTATTTTAATAGGTCACGCCTAAATCCGTTAAGTCGAGCCTTTTGACTCAAATCCCCCTCGTAATAACTGGGTCGAGGCGACACGAGGGTGGGAATAAAGAGGGCGCACGAGTTTTCTCGTGTACGATTTAACCTCGATGACCATCCAGTCTGATATTTTCATCGTATCATATTTTTCTTATCCGTCCCAGGAGACCGAGGGGAATTTCGCAACTCCCCTTTATTTACGCTCTAAACTACAAGCCCCTATTTATGGTGAATCGACGATTCTTAACAGTGTGGATTCAATCCTCTCCCCCTTCCTTCTCGCTCAACAGTCGTCTCGGCATTTTTCCATCTGCTCACGATTCTCTTCCGGATCGGTTAGCTCAATTTCCTTTTCTCGTATATTTCCTCAAAGTCTCTGAATATTGGCTAAACAGATTTTTCTTTTTTTCCCTCACTTTTTCATCCCTTTTTTTCTTCTTTTTCTTCTTCATCACCTCGGGGCACTCGATCGTCCTTTGCAAACTTCGCGCTGTATGCCAACGCGAATTGCGCGTGCTTCGAGCCCAAAGCGATTTCTTGTTTTTTTCCCCCTTTTTTGTCTCCCTCTCGACGATCTACATAGACATAATTCCGTGGTAGCCACGAAGTTAAAACTGATCGGAATACGATGGCTGATGGAGAAGGTTGAATTTTTTTTCTCCAGCCCCTCGAGCTTCGATGAGAGGTAAATTCCACTATATCGCACATAAATATATATATATATGCGTAAAAGACCGGAAAATATTTAGAGACGAAGAGTAGGAGGGTTGGCAAAGGATGGTAGTCGTTGAGATCGAGAGAGAGAGAGAAAGGGATGGAGGATGGAAGAGAGAAGTAAGGGCGGCCAAGTGAGATCGGATCGAAGTGCCGACACCGAATTCCTCGGGTATTACGATCCATTTACGTCGGGAGAGTTTCGCGATATTACAAATCCCCATAGCTTGGAGAGAACGAGAGACACGTGGGTGTGCGAGGGTTGAACCGTGGGGTTGGGGGGATAGAGGTCGAGCACACGAGAGAAATCGATCATGAACGATAATATAGGAAGCTCGATGTACTATCTTGGTCGCGAGACGAAAGAGAAAGAGGTAGAGGGAGAAAGGAGGTAGGGGGTAGGAGCCGAGGGTTGAAGGGGGTTGCGATGGGGAGAAAAGGAGAGGAAGGGTGGAGATCCTCTGGAATTGTCAGGGCCATCCACCCAGACGCTCGAATAGCTCCGGGGATTAACCCGCGAGGGAATGCATTCCTTCATCCCCCTCTCTCTCTCTCTCTCTCTCTCACACCTTCTCCTCTCATTCCCTTTTCACCCCTTTCGCACACTCTGCCTCACCCTTATTATCTCACCCCTGAGGCACCCATACGTATATATATCTTAACATACAGTAAACGACGAAGAACTAATATATATAAAGATGGGTGAAAACCCAGCCCCCAGCTCATTTTCTCCATTTCGCGATTCGATTTCCTTCGATATTGCTTCCCTCTCTTTCTGTCTAGTCTGTCGACGAGTTCTTTTATTTTTTTTCATTTTCCACACTCCTTTCCTCCTCGCGAAAGCAGACGACCATCGTTTATTCGCCCGGCTGCCAATGCTGTACGAGGACACGCGTAAGGGATGAAAGTGGACACGAACGTTGGCACGAGAGGGACGAATATGCCAAGTTCAATATTTTCAAGTGAGCGAGAGCAAGAGAGAGAACGCTAGAGAGAGAGAGAGAGAGAGAGAGAGAGAGAGTAAGAGGAAAATGTACCATTCACTGTTTTATTGGTTCGTTGCCAATGGTTGTAACCCTTGGCACATTTTTCTCTCATCCCCCTCTCCCTCAATATACTCATACGTTCGATCGAAACCTACAATGCGAATATTCATATGTGTGAAAGAAACGAAAAAAAAGAGAGTCTGATACGGCCGTAGGAACAAACGCCGCGCCAATTTTTCCTCCAACTGCCGTTCAATTTTCTCTCGAACCTCCCCTCGCCCCGAACTCCTCGAGCCACCCTTCCCTGTTTTGTCTCGCGCGGTTGTACATGCTGTGTCTGCTTCGTGCTGCAGCATCAGCATCCGGCGTACCTTTTGTCAGTCTATGACTACGAGAGAATAGCGAGAACATCGATGTGGTGGTGGTGGTGGTGGTAGAGAAAGAGGGGGTTGGGGATAAGGGAGGAGGGTTGAACAGATCGTTCGACACTCACGGCTATGTAACGGTTTCGAGGGGATTCGCCCGCATCAACTTGCTTGTTACCCAACGTTTTATACATGTCGTACCTACAGTGGAGGGTTGAACGTGACATGTACCCTATCCACCCCCTCGATGCGACCAATCGGGGGATAAATTTGTCTCGTGAGAAAAATAATTGTATTCATTATCGTCAATGAGGTAAAATGCATTTTGAGTTTACGACGAGAACGACGATCACGTCGCGAAAGTTTTCTCGTTCTATATAATTTTATCCTACGTAGGTCTATTAAAATCAACGTCGTGATTCATTGTAATTTCTCCGACTGTCTATCTCGCTCTTTCCCTCTCTTTCTCATTCTCTCTTTTCGTATTCTTGTACTTTCTGCCTCTCTCTCTCTCGCTTGGCTATTAAAATAATTGCGAATGTATTTTATCGCATCTCCTTATCACGTCCGTTAATCTCAAGGCTTTTGAGTACCCTCGCTCTGCGGGAAGTACTTAAAGCACCGCTATATAGCACTTAAATAAGAGAAGGATTTACTGTACACACGCCTCCCATTAAATACATACACAGAGAGAGAGAGAGAGAGAGAGAGAGACACACACACACACACGTACGCGCGTTATTATTATGCATAATGAGTCTTACCTCCTGGCGTAACGAGAGACAATATACTCTCTAGCTCCATTTGCACGAGTAATGATATCATCGATCCCCTAAATTCACCAAATATCAACTCAAATTCCTCAATTCATTATATTCCATCTTCTTCTTTTTTCCCCCTCTTTATTATCAAATCGATAAAAACACTTTTTAAATCTTTCTCCTTCATCTTCTAATTACGCGAACGAGGAATGAGACACGAGCCTGTCAGATTTCCAGCGCGTCACGTGATCGGTCGCGTCCAATCTCTCGCGTAGGACACAACAAAAGAGACATAAAAAAAGAAAAAAATTGTACAAGAATGTAAATGCCCGTAGTAATCGTAGCGGGATTAACGCCAGAGCTAACGCTCACCGTGGTCTCCCGTAATCCCTCGGCGGATTTCCTCGTTAACCGAAGGCAAGCACACGAGCCCCCCTGGAACGAGAGGTTTTCGTCGGTTGGTCAGGGGGTGAACTAGCGCGGAGGGCGTGGGGGTGGGGTTAATGATAACGGGTGGTGCGTGAGCTTTGGCACTCCGTTCGACCAATGTGTTCATGGTCTACACACACACACACACACAAACACACACACATACACCCACACACACATATATATATATCCATACATATATATATATATATACATGTATATATTTTGTTAGCTGACCATAGTGGTATGTGGACCGGACGAACATACACGGCTGGACGAGTCTCTGGTCGGCGCTAAAAGCGAGATTCTCTGTAATTGAGAGCTGGCATTCGCGCGAGAGAGAACTGCAGCTCGAGAAGCGACGAGGGACGAGAGATGGACCATTGAAGAGGGGGGGCTTGGATGACGAGGCTGTATAAATACAGGAAACTTTCGTGGTGACGTTTACTCGTGACCAAGGCATATATATATATATGTGTGTGTGTATGTGTGTGTGTGTAAGGTTTTCCTCGTCAGAGTACACACACACACTTATACGTATTCTCTGACGAGAGACGCTGATTGTGAGCCTCGCCAGGCTTCGCGTATCGCACGTAATACGAGACTTTTCCCACCCCTCCTACCCCTGCTTTATATAGAACGTTCAAAATCTCTCCCTTCGCGTAGGATATACCGCGGGGGTGATAAATCGTACCGATAGACCCAACGCGCTTGCACACCTACCGAGATATCTGTGCCAGGGTAATCGTTCTACAGGCTGATACAAAAATCACATTAACGCCGAGATAGTTTTTCTTTTTTCATTAGCAGCGTTTTTTTTTTTTTTTAAAGCGAAGAATTTTCGAGGCCCTGTGATTTTTCGTTTCCTTTTTTTTATAAAACGCTGACACATAGAACGTACGACACACATGCATGAGATACACGTATACGTCACGATAGGCAGCGAGAGTCGATGGAGAACGAGGAAAAAGCGCAGGTGGTCGTAACCGTAGGAGACATACGAGGATGAGATCGAGGGAAGGGGGAGGAGCTCTCTCGTTGCATAAATGCATCTCGCTTTCGGTTTCTCGTATGGATGGAACTCGAGGAGGAACGATGTACGAAGCAACGAGCGAGATATGGATGTATATCTGCATAGGAATACAGAGGTGTGTCGCGAGAGAGGGGAGGAGGGCTAAAACACGAATTCACGTACGACACGTGCGATTTAGGCCAGGCTTACACGGATGCACACCTGCGACGTTGCGACAAAAGATATCTATGTATAAATTTCCATATATATATATATATATTGGTGACATGGGTTGGAATAAGGGAGGAGGGGGGATGAATATGGTCTTCGAAACGCTTTCTCATCCCTCTTGGAAATTCACTACTTGCACATTCTTCCCGTTTCACGAGCGAGACGATCTCAACTTCGTCTTACGCTACGTCCGATTTCGAGCACTCGGAAATAATGAATATCGAGCCAAGAGCCAGATACGTCGCAGGTTTGGGAATTTATGAAAAAAACCAATCACGAGGAGAAATTTTGTTTTTGTTTTTTTTTTTGTTGTTTTTTTCATGTTACAATAAAGGACAGGAGTGAATGGGACGTGGACGAGTGTCATGTGCAGGCAGCTGGTCTTTTTTGTTTTTTTTTTAAATAAAAAGAAAATATTATAAAATCAATTGTTATTCCGTTTTTTTTTTATTTGTTTTTTTTGTTTCCAAGAAACGAAACGTCTGGCTATGACGGTCGTTCTCCGTGCTGTTAATTGTCAACGTCCCGTACACTGCCGCGTTCCATTTCGACGACGCAAGCTCTTCTCCGCCCCCCCCCCACCCTCGCATTCGTCGCGAAAAATAACGCGCGTATTCTCGCGCGACGATAATAATTTTTTTTTTTTTTTTTTTCGAAAAAGAAAATAAATAAACAAACGAAAAAAATCGTACTTTTCGCGTTTATTTTTTCAACGAAACGTTACGACACTCGTTCGACCCACCCCCTACCGTGTATTTATTTGTCAACATCCGCTTCGCGTTCCTCTTTTTCCAAACGATTCCGTGAATTCCCTCACGCACACACACATACATACAAACCGGTCTATAGGTGTGAGTAGATGTCTCTGTTTGTCACTATTCTCCTGTTGAAAAAAAACACACACACACACGTGCGCGTATACACACACAGAGATATCGCGTATGCTTCGCGATTCAACCCCTTCGCGGTCGCGAGAACGAAGGCTCGAGGGTGAGGACGACAGAGTGGAAGCCGAGCCAAGCTTCGTCGCTTTCCATCCCCCCCCTTCCTCTCTCTCTCTCTCTCTCTCTCTCTCTCTCTTTCTCTCTTTCCCCCTCAGTCATCCTTCTCTCATCCTCGATGCCAACCCACCATGGTTATCAAGCTCCGTACCGTTCATGCATAATGCACCAGCCGCCGATTCTTGTTCCGTGCCTCACTCTCTCTCTCTCTCTCTTTATCTCTCTCTATTTCTCTTCTGGTCTTTCTTCCCTCTGCCTCATTCGACTATGCATGGCTATATATCCGAGGAGCCTCCTCCACTCTCTTCGGCGATCGAGGTGGAAAACACGGCCTCGAGCTGCGCGACGCAGGGGGGGGAGGGGGGGAATTCGTCTTTCTTCGTATATCGCACAGGTATGTTCGCGTCCTTTCTCGAGAGGATTGCGGCGTTACGGGGGGGATGAAACGAGGCAAGATGGACCAAGCAATGAATAATTCGAATGAAATTCTTTTTGATTCGTGTTTTATTAATTCTAAAGTCGTCGAAATGTCGGACGAGATATTATTGAAATCCATTAATTATGATGATTGATGATTTAATCGTCGATGGGGGGTAAGAACGTGGCAAAAATTGTGGTAAAAAAAATTTCGGTGGTCCATCTTGCCCCGCAATTTTACATTATCTTCCCCCAGTGTACGAATCGCATTCGACGTATATATATATACAGAGGTGGGCGCACTTTCCGTAACTTCACGCTGTCGTACGTGTGGCACGATCGTAGCGAGCTCTGCCGTTATATAGAGATAGACGCGAAAATGCCATCGCGAATCTCTCGCGGTAGTTTCTTATACAAGTGGAGAATAATACGCGGGAGTGTAGAGAGATAGCGAGAAGAGTTTCTTGCTCGACTAGGGTGAATGGCTCCAGTGTCATAGTTATATGGCAGCTATGGGAAGAATAGGAGGAAGCGAACGAAGCGATCTTGAAGATGATTCATACAACCCTCTCTTCCATCCCTCTTTCCCTCTCTCTCTCTCTCTCTCTCTCTCTCTCTCTCTCTCTCTCTCACCCTCTCGTGGTTTCTTCGTTACGATGAAAACTTCGAAATACTCGAAAGAACGAGAGAGAGAGAGAGAGAGAGAGATGAGAGCGACGACGCACTCTCTATCGCTCGGGTCATTTCGCCGGACGATTTATAAGGGTGGATGGGAGTCGAGGGAGGATAAATTGAATTTTAAGTCGATGAATCCATCTTAAGGAAGAAAAGATGTGCGTGTAGATACACAAAAAGATCTTCTCAGTGCCTCTTTCGTCTTTCTCTCTCCGTCGAGAACGAGAATGAGAGATAACGAAATTTCGCGGATGAAATCTTCCCTCCCACCAAATATCAGCCCTTCTGTCCGTACTCACGATTCAAGAATCACAATTTTTGCAACGTCAGCTCGCTCACATTTTTCCTCGGTAAGTCTGTCGAACAGCTTCGATTCGTTAACCAACGATTAACCCTTTTTCCAAAATATTACGATGATAAAAATGTAATTTTTTAGCGAAAAATACAGCGATAAATTGTAATTTTCGAATGAAAAGAATTCTCGTTTCGTTGGTTCGATACACATTTTTCTCTCGCGTTCTCGTAAATCAGTCTCGGTTTTTTGTGCTCTGGTACGAGGAAAGATGAATTCGCAACCCCCCCCCCCCCCCCTCCCATGAGGGGTATTTTCCATTGGGAAATTAATATTTACCGCCTCCGTCTAGTTAATGCGTAGCGTGAGAGAAACATTGGGCATTTTCTTATACGTATATAATATATATATATACATATACATAAGAGTAACAATACTAGGAGCTCTCTCTCTCTCTCTCTCTCTGCCTATCGTGCCGTGCTTTGATACCACGAACATAATTTATTAACGGTAGAATAATCTCGGACGCGGCACGAAGCGGCAGCTATTTTCTCTTTCCTCCTTCTCGTGATTCTTTTTTACGCTCCGTAATTCAAGAAATGAAGAGATATTAGAAAAGAAAGTAGACGAAGCGCCTTGAGATTATTGTGCTTTTCTGCGTAGAGTTCTCTCCTTTTTCTCTCTCTCTCTCTCTCTCTCTCTCTGTCTCTGTCTCTGTCTCTATCTCTCTCACTCGGCATATCTCAACTTCCTCTTTTCTCTTCCTCTTATTCTCTTTTTCTTTTTTCTTTTTTCTTTTATCATCTTGCACCCACCACAATTCCTCGTTATTCTCTAACCGGCGAGATCTTCTCGAAAGAATGGCAGTAAAAGGCGATACGTTTCTCTATATATACGTAGACTCGATCAAATGCTGAATTCCTCCTCCGGCTTTTATTCTCCGGGAGAGCATACATTTTTCTTTTTACACCAAGAGTAAGAGTAACCGAGAGAGAGAGAGAGAGAGAGAGAGAGAGAGAGAGAAAGTTTTCTATCTCTCCCTTTTTATCGAAGTGATCTTAACGAATATCGACGCCACTTCGCGTAGCTCGCGGCGAGAGCAAAGTGGCGCCGAGGTTAACGTCGTTAATGAAGAAACGTTGGCGGAGATGTTCGAAAACCTTGCGGGGTCGAGTGGAACGAAAGTGCGCTCGAGGGAGAAGGGCTTCGATAATTTATCTATACCGATCCGATAATTGTTTAACGTTCTCGTATAAGATGCTTTAATTGCAAAAAAAAATTTAGAGAATAATTAGGGGATGAAATTTTTTAAATAATACATTTTAAAAAAAATTATTTTTAAAAAATTTGGTTGACTCTAGAAATCATGAATTATATTTCGTATTTCGTTTGTTTTTTGTTGCAGGCCGAGGTGTGGTTGTGGACAGCCAGGGACCGGTGTTGACCTCACAGCCACGCTCGACCGTCGAATTTTCCAACGACACGGGCGCTATGATACACTGTTCGGCCAAGGGAAGTCCGAGCCCCCGTGTCGATTGGCTAATGGGCGATGGTTCGCCGGTCCATCCGATATCAAACATACGAGAGATGCTTGTAAACGGCTCGATGTACTTTTTACCGTTCGGCGGTGAAAGCTATCGGGGCGACGTTCACGCTGCCGTTTACAGATGTCAGGCTTCGAACAGCGTCGGACGTGTTCTCGGACGTGAGATCACGGTGCGAGCTGGTAAGTTATATTTTATAAACCAACGACAACTCATTAAATCGTCGAAATATGAAAAAAAAACGTATTTTTATTTTATTTTTTCCTTAATTTAACTCCCTTATTTTATAATCAATGTCGACAAATTTACAAGCTTTATAAAATCTTACGAAAGATTCGTGAATTTAGCACGACGTGGTAAAGTGCATTAAAGTCGTGATACGTTAAAAGGCGCGATGACCGGTGGAAAATCTCGGGAAAATAAATTTACGCGCGAGCGAGGTCGGAGAGGGTTGAAACGGGGTAAGGGTGAATTTTCTCTCGTTGCATATATACCGGTTGGGTAAAAGAGAGTAAAAGCTCTCGCGCCGCCAACTACGTTTACCGCACCCTCCCCCTCTTGCCCAGAAGATGAATGGCTACGTTTTATCCTTCGTGCACCCTCTTTCCCTTCATCCCTCTCCCTCAAACCTACGCAAGACTACCAGAAAAGGGATAAAACGTACGTATAAAGCACGAGACACGTATATAGAGTCGACGGACTGCCAAGATCAAGATTTCGCGGTTTTCCACGTCGCGCCAACCCTCCCTCCTCCCCGACTACCCCTAGCCAACTCTCGAACTCACTTTTTTCTCTCTCTCTCTCTTTCTCTTTCCTTCTTCGTCGCTTATTTCGCTTTAACTCGTTCTATGTTTCACGACTTTTCGTCTCTTCGTCGCACTCGCTTCTGCCTCGGCTTTCTCTCATCCCCCCCCACCCTTCCTCCACCACCTCGAGCAGTTAATGCGCCACGAGTCTTCCTCCCCCCTCTTCTTCTTCTCCTCCTCATTCAACCGCTCGCGATAACGTGCCAGGAATCACTTATCGCGTTTACGCGCTCGAGCAGACGACGTATTTATCGGTGAGCGCGACCACACGAGCCAACGATCGTCCGATTTTTTCGTTACCTACCCTCGTTGTTTCGATGTTTTGTTTTTCTTTTTAACCCCGGTTTTCTTTTCTTTTTTTTGGCGAACGTTTAGACACGCCTCGCTGACTACCGACGGAAGCTTTTAAATTCGTAATGGGAACGATTAAAAGCCGGAATTAATAATTCATAAACGACAATTAATTTCACATTATTCTGTTGAATATTGAATTTTATGTACGTAGTAAAAATTTTGAAATTCTTTAATTATGAAATAACCCACGAGATTTTTTCGTTTCGTTGGAGAAAATCGATATTTTTGTATAAATAATTTGTGTTTTTGTTTATTTATTTATATTTTCTATATTTTTTTGTTTTGTTCCAGTCGTTCGTCAAAAGTACGACGTAGTGGTGAAAGACGCTTACGTGAGGGTCGGCAACACCGGTGTTCTGAGGTGTGAAATACCGCCCAACGTGAAGAAGCACGTGAGGGTTACCTCGTGGGTTCAAGACTCGGCTTTCAACATATTTCCAGCCCCCGAAAGCGGTGAGTATACTACTTTGCTTTACATTAGAGAAGTCATGAGAGAGAGAGAGAGACAGAGAGAGAGAGAGAGGGAGGTAGTAATGTTAGTACGTATATCATGAACGCTCGCCAACTATGCACGAGAGCGAGAGACTCCTGAATAAGTTTCCGGTGAACTGAGAGAGAGAGAGAGAGAGAGAGAGAGAGAGAAGAGAAGAGAAGAGAAGAGAAGAGAAGAGAGAAGAGAGAAGGTCTACACATACAGCGTCCTCTTCTCTCACTCGGCGTATATAGATAAAGAGAAAGAGAGGGGGTGTCGTGGTTAACGGCCCTTATACACGTGAAGGAAAATTAACTCGCTGTCTCTTGGCAAAAGTTCATAAAGCTCGATGTTCTTCGTGGCGAAGCTTCTCATCTCTGACGAACGAGTTTTCCCAAAAGTTAGACACTTATAAATTGACACTAATAATACTATTTTCGAGTGACATACTCGCTCCCTCTCAAAAATATCTCTATTTCTCAAGCACGAAACCCTCCTGAGAAAATTCGGTTAACAGGGATAGAAACTTTCGCATATTTGTTTTCCAACGAATCGTCACATATATTTCGTCTCTACCATCGTTTTTTATTAATTCTATCGAACGTGCAAACCAAAAACCGTATCAATCATTTCACTTCTCTCGTAAAATACTAATTAAAAAAATAAACTACCCTAGGGGGGAAAAAAACGCGAGTAACGAATGTACAAAAGAAACATACAAATTCTACAGCCTCGATATACCATTGAATAATCTACGCTTCATGAGAGTTTCTGGTTTTACTCCAGCCTCCCTCCCACGTAATACTAGAAACAGCAAACTTCAGGAGTTGTTGGGAGAGGTACTTGCGTGCGAACCGATGTTCTATAGCGAAAAGAGTAGGACAGGGGTTGGTGGACCAAGTAGTGGGAAGGGCGATGCAATGAATCGACGAAATGTACATACAACCGCTCTTATCTTCCATTCGATAGGGTAGAAACGCATCGAGTGGAAAGCCGTGGAAGGGAGGGCGAAATATAGCGACAGAGGGATGGAGGGGGTGGTTAGGGGTGGGTCGATGAACAACGATGCACCGATACTCGTATCGGAGGTTGGAAAATCTCTCTCATTCGCTCTCTCTCTCTCTCTCTCTCTCTCTCTCTCTCTCTCTCTCTCTCTCTCTCTCTCTCTCTCTCTCTCTCTCTCATTCTCTCTCTCTCTCTCTCTCTCTCTCTCATTCTCTCTCTCCCTCCCTCTCGCCCTTTCTGCATATGTGGTCTCGCAGAGGAGTGAGTGCTAGTCGTGCGAACAGACCGAGAAAGAGAGAGAGAGAGAGAGATAAACAGCGAATGAAAGAGCAACCCTCCCCGATGCAAAAGGCCAATACCGAAGGGTTAAAAAAGAGAAATTATGAAGATTATATACAAAAAAATAATACAATATTCTTATTCAACACGAAATTTCCAATCCCCTATGATCGTTTAAAATTCTCTCAAATCAAAATTCAATTTTTCCTTCAATTTAACAAAGTAGAAAATGTAATCGGGAATCTTGTTATCGATTTTTGCTAATTTATCGATTCTTAAGAGGGCTGAGTTACTCGATATCCACCCCCTACATCCGTCTATCGCGATTCAACCCCTTATTACAACGACCTACAGTCGAACCTCCCGAATTTCGCACCGAACGAAGCGCTTCCCCCACCACTCGCCCGCTCGTACGCGCCAGTGGTGCTCAATTCGCGCATGCGCGCGTCTCAAACTTCGCCGAAAGTCACGACTGTATCGTGAATACGCGCATTAACCCCGGGCGTAACGAAATAAGACCGTATGAGTTATGGTATAAACCACACATGGAGAAACCCTCGAGGCATTTACGACACAACGGCAAACGGGGCCAGAAGCAGTGAATTTACATAATAGGAGAGAGAGAGAGAGAGAGAGAAGGATATAGGAAGGGTGATAGCAAGAGGTAGAGGGAGTAGGGAGGGGTTGGAGATAGAGAGAGGCTGGGCGTTGCACAGGTCCTACACTGATTTACATAGTACGCGCGAGGATAATACCTGCCACATAATCTGTCGTGCCCGGTCGCAATGCTCGTATTTTCGCCCACAATAATAGCAACGAGCTAACTATATATATATAACGTTAAATCGTAACACGAGACTCGCATTATCAAAATGTCATTCGCAGTGTTAATTAATTAGAAAATTATGTTTTTTTTTCCAAATAAAAACTACCGCTTATCGATGAGAATTTTCAATGAAATGTTTAATTTGAGAAATCGATGAATCGAAGATTGATACATTTTGAGAAAAAATGTTTCTTGTTTTTTTATTTTCTGATCGAGACATAACGAAACGGTCAGCCGAGAATCGGTTTCGAATGCGAACGATAAATTATTTGTCGTTCTGAGCACGAGGCGTTCAATTTATCTAACGCTCTCGCGCCCACGTGATCCATTACCGCGGGGGTGCTCGGGGGAGAGAGAGTGTCGAGGGCGCACACTGTAATTCGTTACCGAACTTCGTAATTTTAATTACGTCTGCCGCATGAATAAATGCAGGAACGCTTGTACTGTCTATATATATATATATATATATATATATACCCCATACCAACCTCCCCTCTCTCTCTCTCACCTCCGTGGGAAGTTTGTAATTTAGCCTGATGGCGCGAAGGCTCGCGTTGGTAGAATTCGCCCCGTGATGATGTTATTGGAGGAAGAATGTTGCCCTGCGAGGACTAATATCATGAATCCGGAATTGGAATTTTGCGGATAAACAACGGCACGCGGCATTCGGTAATAATAATCATCGCGCGATTAATCCCAAAAATATTTCCAACGCGTAATAAAATTAGCTATCGCGATATAAGGAAAAATTCAATCGTTAATAAAAATGACAATTTTTTTCGACTCATAATCGATATATTAATTTATTAATTAAGAGAACAAACAAAATCAATAATCATTATCGTATTATCGATTAATCGATGAAATTCAATTTCTAAAAACGAAGGTGTAGTAAGAATCGTACGTAGCGAGAGTTGAAAACGACTCGCGTACCTACGTTTTACGACTAGTTGACTAACTCCCAACCATCGGCTGGCTTTACCATCTATCACTATATATATATATATATGTATGTAACATGTGAAGTCAATCGGTGGAATTATCAGTCGATCGAAATAGCCGTAAATTTTCAGCGTTAGCACGGTGGATATGTACCCCGACATTTTTCTCCAAGTGGCAGTAAAAGAGCCAAGTGGAGAGGTAAAACGAAACGTGAAATAGACGGAACTAAGAGTCGAAGAAAGGCTATGAGTAAAATAGCGAACGAGTGAGTGAGTGAGTGAAATAGAGAGAGAAAAGGGGTAGGGGGGGCAGGGGAATGCAAGTGTCGAGGTAGAGAAAAGTTCATCGAGGTATGGAGAAGTTGTACGAGCCAGATGTAGCTCTCGAGTATGCCCTCGCTGACGTTTATTCGAGTCGTCCACGGGGTTTTCTTCGGCATAGCAGCAGCAGCAGCCCGCTGGCTCAAGAAAAGTTGAGAGAAAACTTGAAACAAGTAAAACGGTAAACCTCCTAGTAAAACTTTGACACACACACACGCCTCGAGTCTCTCTCTCTCTCTCTCTTCCTCTCGACTAAGATCGTAAAAGAAAACACTATTTTTTACAACACCCTCTTCGTTTCAACGTTTATCACAAATTGTGAATATTCAATAAATTCGAAAATTATTCCCTAATACCAAAGATATGACAAATATCTACCTCGTTCTAAACGGATCGTAATGTGTCATATAAATTCGTAAACTTTATCGATCGAAATACTGAATTATTTCAGGTTATGGGAATTTATGGAAAATTGTCGAGTACGAATCTACGATAGACGTGAGCTTTGTTTATTACGTATTCGAATGTACTCGAAAGATTGGAATATTTGCGCGAGTAAACTAGCCAATCCCTTTCTCTCTCGAGCCTCCACAACAGGCGTCTGGATCAGAAGGATATCCACGGGGTAATAAGAGTAATGGGAGCTTTGGCTCATCGGTTAAATTACGAGATGTACATCGGGATGATTTACCAATATATACAAATGCATACATATATATATACACCCATACGAACATATATATATATATATATATATGTATAGGCTAAAATGAGTGGAGCACAAACGACGCTGTACGCGTGTGCCTGGGCGTCCGGGCTGCAGGTGCATTTTGAACATGACAGAGACGTCCATTCATCAAGGATCTCCATACACACAACCTATATATTATATATATATATATATATATTGCATAGAAAGAGGGTAGGGGTTTGCGTATAGGATTGTAGGGGTTGTATTCAGAGAGAGGCGGAGAGGTGTAGTTCGCATCGAAGTACTCGAACGCTCGAGGATGCCCACGTTGACCGAGGTGCATATCGGTTTTGAAATTGAGTATAATGGAACGTAGAATGAAGCCCGTGACGAAAAATGGCACGTTGGGTACGAGAGAAACCTCGAAAGAGGCGATTGCTAGTATGATGAAGTATAGAGTCCCCGTAAGGGCGCTCGTGCAAGCTAGTTCCTCAGGCAACATTCTACCCTCGTCGCTCTTTATTTATATGGTATTTTTCTTCTGTAACTTTTATTTATTTTTTTTACGTGAATATCGCGATATATGTAACTCGTATACGTTGCAGGTAGAAAATATTATTTATTGCTACGTGAAATATGTGTGTGCGTGTGTGTTTATTTCGGTTGGTACGGCGTGAGCGTATATGGGATTCGATATGGGAAAACATGTTCGCGTTTCATAGCCTCTGGGGACTTGCAGTGGAAGTTGCCTCGAAACGTTATAACGTGATGATGGTGATGGCCGGACATTCTCCTCTCAAACGCTCTCTCTCTCTCTCTCTCTCTCTCTCTCGATATGTTGCTCGCGGATGTTATATAATAGCGCACTGGTTGGATATTTCATCGGTGAAATTTATAATCCGTGCTTCACGCGAATAACATTAATATATATATATATATATATATATATATATACATGTATATGTGATATATGATATATCGTACGATATACACTCGCACCATATACATATATAGACTTTGATAGTTTCGCTCACTCCCGGGCTCGACGAGGAAATACGACCGCGCGATTGTGCCCAGCCATTTCGTGTACGAGGAAGCACGATAACGATGATAATTGTAATCACGACGATTAATCCCGCGGGCTTGTCCTCGTGGAATACGATTAAAAAAAAAAAGAAGGGGATTCGCTGCTTCCACGTCGACGCGATTGGCGTAATTTTTTGCAGCTTCGTCAAAGAGAGCGAAAGAGCGAAGGGTTGGTCGGACTTGTAATAGATTTATTTTTAATTTTTATTACGACTGTGAATATAATGCGAGAATAATTCATTCGATTCTTCAATTCTTTTCCGTGAAATTGTTGGATATCGAATTAATTTCGGTATCGCGCGTATTTCAATTTTTAAACACGTCAAAATCTCATTCCATTTGATTCGATTGTAAAGGGAAGATTTCCATCGGAGATTTTCATACTCGAGGGTGATCGACGATCGACGAAAGGATTCGTTCGGTGTGTATTACTACGGTCGAGAAATCGTAGTGAAATAATAGGGGTTGGTCGTTAACACGAACTAATACACGTTGCGTGGTATAAATAAAAAATCAATAACAAATTTTTTTAAAAAGGGCGAGAAGAGGAGATGAATGGTCAAGCATTTTTCCGCCGACGAGAATCTCTCGAAACACCAGATTTCAATGCATAATACTGACTCCTTTATTTTTTTTCATCTCTACGCCCCTTCTCCCCCTTTTATCTCTCGTATTTTCTCTTCTCTTGCATGGGGGCGGTTTTTTTCAACCCCTTTTTTAACCTTCTACCTCGTTCCTACTGCACACATGCACTCACCCTCTCTCTCTCTCTCTCTCTCGCATTCTCTCACTCACCGAAACGCACACAAACACACACACGTGGGAATAACGCAGAGGAGCTGCTAACAACAGAGGGATTTTCCATTAGAGGAATTTGCATATTGATAGAGTTCCGTGCGAGGCTCGGGCGCGAATTCGAAAATGTAATTCCCTGGGTCGAACCGCGGAGCTTGGATATTAAACAAAAAACAAAAAAAAAGAGGAGAAAAAACACGTCGCTTCCCGACGAACAGGGCGTGGATACGTCATATCCCCCTTCTGCCATTTCTCCCTATGTACATACTCACCTGTATATATATATACATAACAGGTGAAGTATACGTATGTTTTCGTCTACTCCCGTCATACTAGCGTACATTCGTCCGTGCTCAGCTTCCTCGTTCTCCTTTATCTATCGTTTTACCTTTTCTCGCTGTATACCCCATATAGATATATATATATATATATGTATATATATATATATAGAGAGAGAGAGAGAGAGAGAGAGAGAGAGAGAGAGGAAAAAACCACGGTATTACATCGATCGATTCCCTCTCGTTTGTTTCAGATGGAAAATATCACATGTTGCCGACCGGCGAGCTTCTCATATTCACCGTGAATCCCGACGACAAACACCACGGTTACAGATGTCGAACCGTCGATCACGTAACCGGCGCTACGGTCGAGAGTTCGACCCTCGCTCGACTCATCGTAACCGGTGAGTTCTTAAAGACAATTTTTTTTTTCGCCATCTTCTTTTCTTCTTACTTTTTATATTAATTCGCGAATCGCATTATTAAAATCGTTCGTCGACGATAAATCGACAAGGTACTCGAAGGAATGGAAACTCTTAATCGTATTTACTACGGGCAATTTAGTTTGTCAATAAAATTTTCAGAGATATTTTCGAATGAATGCAAAATAATGAACATCGATTGATAAATATTTGTGTTATCGGCAAAATGAAAATTTTTGTCACGTGATTATTTGATTATCGTTGGAGAATATCGACGTTGCGAGTTCCCTCGTGAGAATAATCAGAAAAATTGTTTCAAGCCTCTCGTTCCCCAGCGTTTTTTAATTCGCGCGAAATAAAAACGTAATTGAAACGCGGCCCTCGTGGCTAAAAGTCTCGAAAGCATCTAATACAGCGTGGCCTCATAAATCCTTCAAGAAAAGGCGAGCGAACGTTGGAGTTTTGTGTGTGGCAAAGGATGATCGTAAGGTGAAGCCGCGAGAAAAGTATCGCAACTCCTTCATCCCCGTGAGTGGGTATAAAAAGTTTACGGAAGAAAAATTCTCCAGCGTTCTCCAGCCGAAAGGAGAAAAAGTTTCGCTCGGTCTCTGGTTCGAGAATAGTACGAGCGTGGTGTTGGTGCAAGGTGAGCGAGCGAGAGCGAGAGAGAGAGGGAGAGAGAGGTGAATAGGCGTTGGGGGGAGAGGAATAGCGAAGCGATGGAAAGGAAAGTGCCGAGTTTCGACTTCCGGGTGTTAGGTAAGGTACGATCGATGAGAGGAAGTGAAAGATATCCGGTCGATTCGCGCTCGGCTGATCGATCGACGAGACCGACGGCGTGCTTGCGAACTTCTCTCCTCTCTCTCTTTCTTTCTCTCTCTCTCTCTCTCTCTCTCTCTTACAGACAGATTCTCTTTCTCACTCGAAAAAAAGTCCCCAAGAACGACTGTAAAAGTTCCGATCGATCGATTATCGAAAATTGAAGTCGCGATAGAAAGAAAAAATCGGCTCAAAGGTAAAATATAATCCACCTTTCGCGATCTTTCACGAACGATTTGAACAATTTTCAAAAGAAACTGCGAAAAATAAATCGCATCTTCGTAACAAACTCACTCAGGAGCTTACCGCGAACCTCAGGATTTATCACGTTCGAAGGTTATATAAAAAACGATTCGATCGTCAAAATTATTAATTCCGGGAAACAATCGTACGAGACGATTAATAAAATGCTTTAATTGGCCCGTAAATAATTACAGAATCAGACTCGCTGCGTTGCATCCAGTGCGTCCAGCGGATTGCTCTCGTAGACCTCCACTATGTAGTCGGGCGACACGACAGCGAGCAGTAGGAGAATACGAACATTTACCAACGGGTGAGAAAGAGATATATATATATATCTTTCTCTACCATTACATATATATATATATATATATATATATAGAAAGAGAGAGAGAGAGTTAGAGAGAGGAGAGAGACAGACAGAAAGAGGCCATTCGTTATGACTAATTGCATGTGGTACCTGGTCCCAGCACCGAGTACTACATATATAGAAAATCGTACGAGACGAGAACCACACGAACAGATAGGAGGCAACATGCTATACGTCACGTTACTCTATGTTGATTAAACTTGCGAAGGGGCGGGGGGGTATAGGCGAGGGCAGGGAGAAAGAGAGAGAGAGAGAGAGAATCATAAAAGTGGGCTAGGAGTAGGGGGATGAATGGTAGACAGAAACAATGCGACCATTTATTCAACAGAGGCTGTCCGTCGTGTTAAAAGCTCGTGTATTTTCACACGACGGACATTTTATACCCTCGACTATGGCAACGACGAGAGAGAGAGAGAGAGGGGTTTGTATGTGGGAAGGTGCGTTTACCGCCCTCTGTCACTTCCGGTGTGACGCGACAACAACGCGTTGCGTCAGTAATAATAATCCGAAAATTGCATAACGACGCGAGTTGCCGGTCCGGTGCGTGCAAACCGGTGATACCGGCTTCCCATAAATATGAAGAGGGCGAGGGGGCAAAGCGAGAGAAAAAAAAAAACGTAAACAAAAACTCGTTTCGCTTAAAGAATAAAAATGCTCGTTGAAATATGACGCGATGTTTATTCCGTCTCTGTGTGTGCTGCGTGTATGTGTTTGCATGACGAAACAAATGATTGTCAGACGAGAGTATCGATGGGCGAGTTCGCGTATGCGAGCTGAATAATGGAAACCGAGAGAAGAAATAGACAAAAAGAAAAATAGTCGAGAATTATTCGAGAAAATCGTTTCCGTGCTCTACGGGGACTTTTGTTGTTTTGTTTCCTCAATGGGGAGCCGGAAAGGCGCGAGAGAGAGAGCGAGAGAGAGAAAGGGTGAAACGGGGGAGGGAAAAAGCCTGAAGCGAGTCGGGCAACTCACTATATAGGGAGATCTATGCAGGATCGGATAATGGCGCGAGGAAGGATGAGAAGAGGAGGGTCGCGTATATACACACACACACACACACATATATATATATATATATATATATACGACCTGTGGTAGTGGACAAAAAAAGAAGTGGATGGTAGTGAAAACAGAAAGACACTGATGAAGGCAAGATCCGAGAGGTAGGCGAGAGAGAGAAGGAGGATGAAGAGGAGGGATGGAGGAGAAGGGTCGATGCATGGAAACTCTTGGTTGTGCACTCGGGGAAAAAGCTCAGGTCGTTGCAGAGACATCGAGGAAGCCTCTCGTCCGCGAAAGCTCCAAGAGACGTGGTAACTCTATCGCTTTCTCTCTCTATATATAAAGAACCAGACATTGATGATGCATTATAGTCCCGCAGTCAAGATTCTCATTTTTCTTTCTCTCTCTCTCTTCTCATCGTTTTTACAATTTCTATCGTGAAATTTTTCGACTTTCTTTTTTCAAATTTGTTTTCATTTATTATTTAAAAAAATCGTGCGAGCAAGATATCATTGATAAACGAGGGTAGAAACGTACGACGGTCGAGAGTTCGATAAAGAGGGGTGGGGAAGGATAAAAGAGAGAGAAAATTTATTAAGTCGATCGCAAAAAGATGTTTTGTCGCTCACGGGTCGATGATTTCGATCGCGGACGGGACGGGTCTGTCTTCTCGAGAATAAAATTGCTCTACACGAGTGTGCGCCATCGCAAAGATATAAGAGAAAAGAGAGTTCGATGCATATAGTGCGATATATAGATATACGCGTATACTTCGTCTTCATCCCTTATATATAGATATATATCTATATATAGGGGTGGTTAGAGGTAGCCTCGGGATAACCCAAGTCTCTCTCTCTCTCTCTCTCTCTCTCTTTCTCACGAGCAAAGCTCGCTCGCTCGCGTGGCCACCCGCGTTTCGTGAAAACCCGATATATTACTCTTTCCACTCAATTTCCCTTGTGGAAAGTGGCGGGCGCTCCGCTCGCGCGGAGAGACTACCCAGGCTCTATCTCGATCCCGCTAGAAGCACGCCTCCTCCCCCCGGACTTTCCTCACCACTTTTTATTTCATTTCCTTCCTTCCTTCCTTTTTCGCCTTTTCTTTCTCCTTTTTGTTCTTGTTCTCTTCGACATTTTGCATTTTCCCACACGCATCGACTCGCGTCCGCGATACTTCGGACAAATCTCGGCTCGTTTCGATACGAGAAATTCTTATGGAAAATACATATTTACGCATCGTATAAAATGGATTTATAGCCTCGTTGTATCGTTAAATAAAATGTTTTCGACTCAACCTGCTTCCCCCGAACGCACGTTTCTTTCAAACTGCGGAGAACGAATAAAATCGTTGATTTATTTCACGATGCGAAGGGTACGCTTCTTACATTTGTTTTTTACGTTTTCGTATCGTCGGGAGTGTTTCATCGTCGTTATACCGTCTCGAGGTGGAGAGAAACGTGGCTAAAGGAGATCGATAATCTACTTTGACAGATAACAAGAAGCAGCAACCCCTTCTTGGCTACCCTCTGGTGGGAGTCGAACCAACGACAACCCCCGAGCTCTTCACCCCTGACTCAATCTAAATATCACAACGATTCCAGAGTTCGATGAACTCGGAGATCACGCGTTTTATCGCGACGTACCTTAATTAAGGAAGCTATTCTGGTTTTCAATACCTCTCTCTGTCTCTCTCTCTCTCTCTCTCTCTTGTTCTCTGTCTCTCCACCGTAAGATCTTCTACGCGAATATCAGCTTCCCAAAGGACAGACCAAAGAGAATTCTCGAACAAAAGATCGGAATAACAATCCTTTCCTCGTTCACTTTTAAATTGCCGAGAAACGTGAAAATTTCATTATGATTTATTTATTTTGTTAAATTTGCTTATTTTCTTGATTTGCATTATTTTAATTAATTGTTTTTTTTTTCATTTTTTATTCGAGTTATTTCGTTTTATTTATGATTCTGTTTGTTTGTTTATTTTCACGAAGATATATCGTAACGAAATATCGGTAGAAGAAATTTGTCGTATATGGTCGGCGGGAATTCGATTTCGTACGAGATGTGTAAAGCAAGTGTCGCTAGATCTACGAGAGCGTCGCCCTCGCGGTCTCGCGTCCTTCCGTTTCTCTTCCTTCCGCTCTCTTTCTCCATCTGTCTCGTGGGCGATAGTACAGAAAAAGAAGGAAAAAAAGGTCGCACGTGTTTGCACTTCCTCCGTCGTGGTCACACTAAGATCTACTGTCGTTTCTTCCGTTCTCTCCTCTCTCTCTCTCTCTCTCTCTCCCTCGTTTCTGTCCTTAGCAGGTTTCACCGAATCGCGAAAAATTCGATTTCGTTCACGAAGCAGAAGCATGAGCGACGTACGGTCTGCGGAATTCGTTGCCGTATGGTCGAACCACCGCTTCGTTTACAGATATGTTCGAAAGGAGAGAGAGAGAGAGAGAGAGAGAGAGAGAAAGAGAGAAGGAAAATTTTACTGCATGGGCCGAGATGGTTTGCCGATGTGGCAAAGTCCTTTTCCTCTCCCGCTCTCCTCTGCCTCGCATCGAGCGATCTCTTTCGAGCGCATCCACGCTCTCGCGCCTCGGGCCATTTTATATATCTATGTATATATGGATATAATATACACATATATATATATATATATATATATATATATATATATATAGATATATTGTATATGTAGTTGCACTCGTACGTTATGGCCGATGGATTTTCCTCGGGCGTTCGTCCGTGGAACGTAATACCGTGCCACTTCTGCACATCACTTCAAACCCGTTTTTCCCTCATCCACATCTACCCTTCCTCCTCCTACTTCTCCCCTCTCTCTCACTCTCTCTCTCTCTCTCTCTCTCTCTCTCTCTCTTTTCCTATTTCAACCCTTTCTTTTTTCGTCTACGTTCGCATTGCCACGAACATGTTTTTTTACCACCCGTATTTTCCATCCAAGAAACCACAAAAATATTTTTTGTTAAGATTATTAACGACTTTATCTCACTTTTATATTTATTTCAATATTTTATTATTCGATCCTGGTTTTATATTTTCCTCGTACGTGAAAACGAGTGTGATATTTTTTCTCGCGAATTCATATTTATCGAAGCAAATCGCGCGTATTACGATACGCGCGCTTAAGGGAGTAGAGTAGGGGTTCGTGTTCAGGGCTGAGGGGGTGAGAGAGAGAGAGACGCGCAACGTCGACAAGAAACAATACTGCAGAGATTTCTTTCGCTGCGAGCTTCGATGTTTCGCAATCTTATCGAGTCGCGGGACTACTTGTAGTACACGGTACATAAAGATACCTATATATATATACAGCAGGAAGTTGGAGGAACGAGAGCGACGAAGAAAGAAAGTTGAAGTCGATATTACGAGAGAAAGAGAGAGAGAGAAACGGGTGGAAAGTCGTCGGTAGAGAAAACGACTCTCTCATCGTGGAGAAAGTATGAACGAGGGAGAGAAAGAGAGAGAGAGAGTGAGAGAGGGGTGGAGGAGGGAAAAACTGTATGATAAAGCTTTTGCCCGGAGGGATGGAAAAGCTCCTTGCGAAGAAGCAAGAAAAATAAATCCTTTTCGCTTTATCCGATGGTCCGAAACGATTTTACAACAATTTCCTTCTCTTTCACCCTCTCCCTCTCTCTCTCTCTCTCTCTCTTTCTCGTTTTTTCTCCGTTTCTCTTATTCCCTCTCTGTACGCTAGAAATGATTCGTTCGTAGAGCTTAAGAACCCATCCCGGGGGGTCTATAATGAAAAATCATAAAATCACGAAACGTCGACGTCTCTCTCATTCCCTGCTTTCCCACCCTCCTTCATAAATCGATCATTTCAACACCAAAACAAGCGAAAAAACTGCTGAAAAAAATAACTTTGCATCGCGATTTAAAATCGTAAATTTTCTTCGTATTTTTATCGACGATATTTTTCTAATACCTTAAACGAGTACTTTTTTCTTTGCTTTTTTTTTAAGCTCGTACGGAATTTTCATGGAGAGTAGAAAAAAATAATCGAGCATACCGCGTTATAGAGTCTCGTAGCGTATCGTCGTCTCGCCATCATCCCCTTTAAATATCCGGGGCGGACGGCTCGATCCTTCCGTTTCTCTCTCGTGTAAGTAATTACCCGATGGAAGGCTCTCTCTCTCTCTCTCTCTCTCTCTCTCTTTTCCCACATCCCCAGAGCGTTAAAGCTCTCGCGACGTCGACTGTACGTTGCAGCACGATGGAAAACGGAAACGCCGCTTCCGGCGAACGCGCTTCTACCACTTTGTTTTTTCCATCCCTTCGACATTCTTTCATAAAAATCGGTTCTCTCTCTCTCTCTCTCTCTCTCTCTCTCTCTCGGCGACATTAACTACAGAAATGCCCGATCTTTTTTTATTCCTTTTGTTGCTCTCCATTTTATCATAAAATATATTAAAACCCATCCCTTGTTTCTTTAGGAAATCCGATCGAATATCATTCTGTTGTTTAACATACCGAAGGAAAATGGTATATTAAAAATGATGGAATACGGGAGTAGTGCGTGATAAATGTAACTCAGTCTCGATAAACGATGAATATAAAAAGATTGAACGGAAAATTGATTCGCGGGTAAAGGCCGGAAACTGAAAGAGCGAATATTGTAGTTTATTCAGGGATAAGTATATACATATATATACATGTATACACACACATATATATATATATATATTACCATCCGGCTAGTTTATATATATATATATATATATATAAACTAGCCGGATGGTAAAGTTTTATCGATATTGGCGAAAATCGTTGAAGTGGGTCACCCCATTCACACCCACATACATACACACACAACACACACACACGATCGAGTAGTACGTGCCACGAGGAACGAAACGAGGGGTCGAAAGGGATTGTGAAATATTTGTGAAACAAAGAAAAGAAGAAGAAGAAAAAAAAACGTGAGGAAGAAAGAAACGACCGGTATTCCTCTCGGCTGAGCGAGAGTCGATTTGACGCGTGAAAAGTGGCCGTACGTGAGACTACAGCGGCACGACCTGTCGAACGAGCGACCCCCCAACCCTTACTCGCCAACCTTCCTCGCCATATCTTCGACCCCCTCGTGTTTCTCACAAGTTCGATAATCGATTACGAACATTCGTGCGCCGCATTATTTTCCGTCAGTCACGACTTTCCTTACGGTAGATCACTTCGCAGTGAGAAAAATCGAGGAGGATAAAGAAAAGCGATGGTTAGAGGAGAAAGAGAAAGCGAGAGAGAGAGAGAAATAGGGGCTGAAGTGAGAACAAAAGTGCAAGAGAAAAGGGCAGAGGGAATGGAAATTGAATTCTGGAATGTTTGGAACGCAACGAAGTTGGACGGGAGCTTCAAATGAGCAGGGCAGTACGGTGAAACAAAGCTTATGGAATTATTTGTATGGTATGCGAAGCTCTTATCTATAAACAAATATATATATATATATAGTTATACGGATGTGTAAACACAGGGTAAGGGTGGTTTGGAGGGTTGAAAGCTGGAAGGTACCAGAGGGTTGCAAATAGTGCAGTCTCGTTTCGTACTTGGTGCAAACTTCGTAAGTTTCTTCACCACGCTTACGGGTGGCTCCTGCGAGAGAACAGAATTTCAAGTAAATTTATACTTCGAACATCTCGAACGAAACGACAGAAAAAACAAAAAGCAAAACAAAAAAAAACAAAATTAAAAACGTTGTAAAATAAAGCAGCTCTTGAATTTCCCTCTTCAACCGCTCGTCGCGTTTCTCCTTTGATTCAAAGCTACACGACCCTTAAAATTAAGAATTCAACTTTCGTGACCTTGAAGAAAAAAAAAAAATTCTACACGAATTAAATTACCTACAATCGTTTCTCCGTTACACTCGTGCCGACGTAACGCGACGTAACGCTCGCACTCGCGTACAATTCGCTTCCCTACATTGTACGTTCGCTGATTCTGAAAAAAAAAAACAAAAAAACACACTTTTCAGATTTATTCCGACGCGTGACACACGTTTCGTTCGTTCGTAACACGCGTTCCTATATCGTTATAGTACGTGTTTCGCTAACCCCTTACCGAACCCTCCTCCCTCTCGACGTATCTATACACACAAAGTCTTTCGTGTTGGTGCGCTCGGGGATAAATTCGTGTCCGATCGATTTTTACTTCGTGAATTTCTCACGGTCAAAAATCAGAGCGAAACGAATCCAGGCGAACGGACGATCTTTCTATAGATACACACGTGTGTCTATATATATATATAGAATTTATATATATATATATAAATATAGGCCAGAGGGGTTGAACGCTTGCAGCGCCGCCATGCGGAGGGTAATCTATTGGCGTCCAACAGGCCGTCCGAGCGTGTGGCAGAACGCGAGTGAAAAATGTAAAAAGTTTCTCGTAGTACGGCGTTGTATACGTGCAACGAGAGAAAGAGAGTGAGAGAGAGAGAGAGAGAAAGGCGATAACGGTATAGAGTGCAAGAGGATGCGCGAGGAAATGCTTGCTCGTACGAGAGAGAGAGAGGATGGGGTTTAGAACACGTTGCTTCTATATATATATATATATATATATATATATACATTTATTTAGCAGGCCACATGCTGCAGGTTTCCGAAGCTCGCTCTACCGGGAGAATATGCCAACTCCAATTGCACACCGTCGACCAGTTTTCAAAGCGTACATATACCTACGATAATATAACGTATACCCCGATGCATTATGTATGAGAAGATCGATACTACATCGGCTTAAATTATAATTATGATGTAGTCATTATCATGCGGGGCCCCATTATTGTACAGCCGGCGGGCTCATTGTCCTGCCTCGATGCTTTCCCCGATAATTTCCATGAAAATCGAACGTTAATTTTACGAAGATATTCCACGTAATAACGCCGAGATGATTTCAATTTTCGGTCGGAGGAAGGAGAGTGATAAAATTACGATCTTATCGGTCGCGATACGATTTAATCGAAATTATCGTTAAATGCGCTATTTTCTATTTCCCTACTTCCGTCTTAAATTATATTTTTCCCCCGCGAAATTTCTTAATCTTCGATCGATCTTGAAAATTGATAGATTTACTTGGATTTTGTGTGTCTTTGTAACGAGACTCGATAGTCAATTTATTTCGTTCGTTATATCGTTTATATTTTTGTTTCAGAACATCGAAATCCCGAACCACCGAGATTCATCGAGAGGGTGAGCCCGGCGCCGGTTCGCACAGGCGAAACGATAGTCCTGTTCTGCATATCGCAGGGTTTCCCACCACCCATGTATCTATGGTTTCGCGAATCGGTCTCCGGGACCGACGTGATCGTCAATTCCGAGAGGGTGCGTGCACGCGCCGGTGTCCTCGTTCTTCAGTCGGCGAGAATCGAGGACGCCGGACGTTACGTATGTCACGCGAACAACAGCGCCGGCTCCGAGAGGGTCGAACTCGAGGTCTCCATCATCAGCAGCCTCTCCATTCATCTCGCACCTCAGCAGGTCAGCAAACAATGCGCATAATACATACGACATACATATATATATATATATATATCTAGGATCGTTTTGTATTCGCATACTTGTCCATTTTGCACGATGTCGATGCGATCAAAATCGAGTCGTCCGGACATTCCCTCCTCCAGCCAAATTTAACCAAAGTACGATAATTATTATTAAAATCGATCCTCGTATTAATTATAAAAAAATCACGAGAAAGAAATATTGTTTATTGAGAAATAAAGCATTTTCTTTTTCGACGTATAACGTTTTCTGCTCACGAATCGCATCGAAGAAACTATCGACCTTATACGTGCGAGCCAGAACTTGGATCGAGCAATCGAGCTTATGTATAAGTCAGTACGGGGTTGAAGCTTCGCGAAGCTTCGCGAAGCTTCGAACTAAGTGGAGACTATGGATTGAGAAAGAAGGAGGTGGGGAGGCTTTAGAGAAAGCCTGGATAATGCAAACGCAGGAAAACGTACAGAGAGCTTTGGTAGATGCTCGAGCCTCGTGCTGCTCACGTAAGTAAGCTCTCGAGATTATACACGTCGATGCGTCAAAGCTCCTTGATCACGCACGAGACTTCCTCGACTACGTGCGTGATGGAAACTTTTCGCGTTTCTTCGACGATCCAGCGTAGGATCGATGACGCGTTCTCCAATAAAACGATGAAAATATAAAAGACACTAATTTCGAAAGCTTCGTCAAACTCGAACGAGCCAACAATTGTTTTATCTTTCTTCTTTTGTTTCAGGTTACCGTGGATTTGGGTAAAAATGCTCAGTTCCAGTGCGCGGTGACCGGTCAGCCAACGCCCATAATATCGTGGGCGAAGGACGGTCTTCCGGTACGAGAGGGTTCCGGTCGTACGAAAGTCATGGGCAACGGTGGTTCGATACTCAATATTTATTCGATAACGAGGGACGACAAGGGGATGTACCAGTGCTTCGCGAAAAACGACTACGAGATGGTCCAGGCAACTGCCGAGCTCCGTTTGGGCGGTGAGTCGATAAAACTCCAATTTTTTGTTCAACTATCATCACGATACGAGACGATTGCGTTCGGCGATAAAAATATATCCGTCAAATTTACAAATTCGACAATTAAAATTTGATACACGAAACGCTTGAATTACTTCATCGTGACGAGATTGCCAATTTTCCTCGAACACCCCAAATCTCGTATCTCTTCTCGCGACGTTAATTCTCTCATGAATGAATTAACCCCGTGTATTTAATTCGAATTTAGCGTGTTGAACCGAGGCTTAGGGGTCAATGGGGTTTGTGAAAGAACCAGGAAAAAAAGAAGAAGAAGAAGAAGAAGAAGAAGAAACAGCAGAAGACGAAACGAACGATACGATATAGGGTGGGAAGAACGGCGAGGGTGGTGGAACGAGGTTCGTAGGGGTAGGAAATACATTCGTCTTAATTGCGCGTACGCGGGTAGAATTCGCGATGCGAATAGGGCGCCGCGAGGAAGCCGGAAGCAAGAGTGCGCGTGGGTGAGAGCGAGTTGGTCAGAGGTTAAGACTGGAAAGCTACAAGGGGATGATATGGCGAAGGGCGAGGTGGTGGATCGTTCGAAGAGGGGGCTAAAATAATAATGGCGCGAAGCACCACCTCGGGCCGAAGGTGCGGCGTTTCGAAGGTGCTGTAGATAGAAGTTGGTGGAGGCGAGAGGGATTCGGAACATGCCGTAGGATCGAACGAGCTAGCGTAGAGTTAGCTAGAGTTATCTAGAGAGAGAGAGAGAGAGAGAGAGAGAGAGAGAGAGTGAGTGAGGATGGCAAGGGAGTGAATTGGGAGAGGGTGGAGATGGCGTCGGTCGAGCGCTCGAACAATTAGGGTGAGTTTCCGGATCGGTTGTCGGGATCGTCCGTGCCGGAAGACTCCCCGAGTCCCGGCAACTGATTGGATGGGCAGCCAGCCCAATCGACCGATCGATGCCCTCTGTCTCTCTCTCTCTCTCTCTCTCTCTATCTCTCTCTCTCTCTCTCTTTCTATCTCTCTCTCTCGGTACCCATACAATCGTACCAGATGTACGGGAACGGGAATGGATCGAACCAGACGTTTCAAGTAACAGAAGTGGTGTAGAAGATGAACGTAGAGTAGATAGAGAGGGTTGGGGGCGTAGGGTAGGTGGAAAGGAAGAAGAAGGTTCGTAAAAGAGCAGACGCGCGGATTTTCCTACGAGTATCATTCGCCGCGTCGGGAAAATTCCGACCGGTTACGGTAGGGTCGAAGAAACCACCACGGATGAGGAAAGAGCGGAGTTATCGGAACGATTTCTCATCAGGAACAATGAGGAGGGAGAGGGGTGGGTATGCCTCTAAAAGACATGTCTGACATCTGACAAACGAAGCAATATCTCACTGCGTTGCGCCGCAATACTTTTGCCTTCGCGAGAACAAGGTACGAGGGAAAAAAATGGTCGAACGGTTTTGTCGTAGCTCGGGGGTAGTTCGAGTCGAATTGCTTCGGGAATAATGACGATCGTAAAACGAACGGGTTGAGGATCGATTTTTTGAGAATCGCGACGAGTAAAAAAACGGACATTTTGTTTTTTCGGGATTTTCGAACTTTTCCGAAAATTAACGAATGTTTGGTGGTCCGAGAGTCTAACTAAGTCTAGATATGTAGGAAAAAAAAATTATTTGGGAAATTTTTTTTTTGGGATTTTGGCAAAAAAATTAGTCGTTACTAAAATGTTCATAACTTTTTGGAAAATTGGCCGGGCGAATCGGTGCTGCGCGCATTCTATTCGCAACTATTCAAGCTTTAAAATGGCACTTCGTTCGTTATGCTGCGATGCTTTATTGATTTTTGGCAGATTTTTAAAGTCGGATCATTGATTTTTGCCAATTTTTCTTACCACTTTCTATTTTTTTCGCCGATTTTCGAACTTCTCTCACGGCTGAACTATTCGAACTATTCCCATGAATCCAACGACATTCTCTAAGTCTACCGTAGACGTTTTCAAAACACTACAAACAAACCTATATCGGACAAATAGATCCGAAGTTATGACGATTTGAAAATTCGCGATTTTGACGATTCTGAGTGGATGGGCAAAAAAATAAAAAATAAAATTTTCCCGATTCTTCAATTTTTTCGACCATTAGCAATAGTTTGATGATCACTGAGTCTAAATACGTTGAAATACGCTAAGAAAAAAAATTATTTCACAAAATCTTTTTTTCGGGTTTCCCCAAAAACAAACGTTGTTACCAAAATCTCCATAATTTTTTTGAAAATTGGTCTAGCGAATCGGCCCTGTGTTCATTCTATTCCTAACTAATCAAGCTTCAAAACGCCGCCAAGTTCATCGCGCCACGATTTTTTAATGATTATTCACAAATTCTCAAAGTCGCGTCATCGATTATCGCGAATTTTTCACACCCGACACGTGTGTCCAGGCCTCGCACGTTCGTCGTCCAGAAACCCGTTAAAGGCTCGCGAGCTTAACGAGTTTCATGAATATTGGAAAAGCGTGAAATCCATTAGTATCTGGCACTCACTCGGCGAGCCTCGCGCGAAAGCTCCCGAGGGCGTTAAATAAATATATGCCATTTGTCTTAGTCATCGGCACGGTCGGTAACCGCGCGCTTCTCGAGGCCGGTCCAGTTTCCCTCCGTATAATACACTCGGCTGCAACCGTCACGGGAGAACACCGCCAGGTAAAAGAACAAAACTAAAAGCTAAAAAAGAAAAAGCGCCTGGAAACTCGAGAGTCGGGGGAGACACGAACGAATGGGATGGACGTGACGCCTTATGGTCCAGAAAAAGTAGCTCGCCCAGCGTAGTTTCGTTCTCTCCACAATCGTTTCGAAAATAATATTTACAAGTTATTTTATAAATATTATTAACGACAAATTCCCACCTTTTTATACCAATTCACCCTATAATATTCCTCAAATATTAATAACAATCTCACCCCCTTTTCGTCTCACGCACCTCGCGTCGTATTCTCATCTCGTCTCCCCAATTTTTCCTTCATTTTCCGAGAATTCTTTCAGCCTTCCACCCCCGTTCGCTCATCCCTCTCGCGAATAATCCATTTTCCCCGGAGGCGAACACGAACGGACGCGTTGCGTTCTGATCGAGGCTTCCCAGGGGAAATATTTCCAAAACTTGGACGAAGAAAATGGACCAAGAGACGAAAGTAAAAACAAACAAAAAAGGGGGGGGGGAACAAATCCGGTGGGCCAAAGTATAAATGGAAAATGGAAAAATGACGAGAGCCCGCATTGCGCAATTGCGCGCGAGACAGGCAATTGCGTACGATTATTGTATTTATAATCTTTGGAGAAATGAGGCGGACGTGGTTATGGTACGAGGGTAAAAAAAGTAGGGAGGAAGGGGGCGCGGCGCAAGCCACTCAGGCTTCACAATTTCTGTGAGCGGAGTTTTGATTGCGGTCATGATTCATGAATAGTAATTCGGCGTGCTGCTGTTGCTGCTGCTCGCTGCCGAGGAGACCATATAGTACCACCGTTGCATAATGAATGGGGATATAGAGCATGGTGCTCGCAGCACGTCGGGTCGAGAACGGTGAAACAACCGTGAGATTATTAACTCCGCGGTAGCCGCGCATTGCTTTCCGTCTCTTTCCCATACTCGCGACAAAACCGGTTTAGTCCATGAGCGCGAGGGGGAGCGAGAGAGAGAGAGAGAGAGGGGGTGAGAGAAAGAGAGAGAGAGATAGGGAGTGAATAGGGCAAGGGGTGTGTGGCGGGACGAAGGAACGCGAAGCACGAGGGGTGTCTGGTAAACGGCGCATAATAGTTTAATTGCCCAGGACGCTTATATACACGAATGATTGCAACCCCCTCTCCACCTCTACCAATTATCAATTTAAAAAAACAACACACAAATATTTTCATCCGATTTTTACACATAAATTTTTCAACGACAAATCACATCCCGAAAAATCGTCAAATCCCGGGATTGAAATTGTTCGGGAATTACGTCGTGAATTTTTCGACCGAAAAAAAAAAATCGTTCTTTCTTTTTCACAAACTATTTCAGCGCAAAAAACAAATCCTAATTCGTCATCTCCGTTCAAGCCCACGGTATATAACGTCGGATAAATTTTCCGGATTCCATTGGTCGCGATTTTTATCGATAAAACGCTCGTCCGCATTCTGCGAATGCCCCTGCTCCTCCTCCCCCCCCCCCACCACCTCGCGGGGGGGCATAAATAAATAGAAATAAATCTATGGAAGCGTCGCTGCCCTGTTTCGTACATATATTTATTCCGGTAACTTTACCGCGCGCGGGTCATTCGTGCGTTACAAATCAAACGAGCCATATACCGAAAACTTTTGTCCCTCTCGGTACAGATATATCTACGTACATGCATCCACACATACATGTAAATATATATATATAGACATAGTAGAGAGTAGAGAGAAGCGTCGACATTCGGGAAAACGTCGCGCGCGTGGTTTACGTAGTACGTTTTGGCTCTACACGACTGTGCTGTGGCCGAACGGCAATAACGATTTATGCAAATAAACGGTCACGCCGACTGTTCGTGTGTATGTGCTATGGCGGGTGGGTTAGTAGGGGGCGGCGGGGGAGGGGGACAGGGTGTGTGTGTATTTTAGTCCTCGCATGCAGCAGCTCGGTCAGCCTAGTGAGAGGGGCGTGGTCCATTGGCGAGCAGCACAGCAGAGGTACAGCGGCAAGCCGTTGCAATAGAGGGCATTCTGATTTACGCCATCGCTGCCTCTCTCTCTCTCTCTCTCTCTCTCTCTCTCTCTCTCTCTCTCTCTCTCTCTCTCTCTCTCTCTCGCACTCCCTCTCGCGGACGCGTCCTACAAACACATCCTCGAAAACCTTGCCACGAAGCTCCCATAAGCGTCCTGTACTCTGGTCACACGTATACACCCCCCACCCCCAACCCCCTTTCCAGCTATTCGAATCAACCAGTACGACCGTCGGAGGGCGCGCGGATGGGAGAGAAACGCGGGTTATTGTCGTCTCTATAATTTGGAGTTAATTCACTAGGCGGCACTCTCGTGTGGGTTTCGGCAGAGGGGGGTGGTTGGAGGGTTGGAGGGTGAGTAGAGCATCAAACCGCAGATCGATAGAATTGTCTCTCTCTCTCTCTCTCTGTCTCTCTGTCTCTCTGTCTCTTGGTGCACATCGCCGAGACTCTCCATCATCCCCTCCGAAATACACGCCAGAAGCATCCCTCTCTCCCTCATCCCCTAGCCGAGGCGACTAAACCCAACGGCTTGTCATGTAAATGTTCCGTGAGTAATACCTCACCTTGTGGCTCACCCCGAACCCAGGAGATGGGTTATGCCCCGTGTCTATACGTCTGTAGAAGCGAACGAATCCTTAACCTAAAGTACCAAATTCCTTTCTCGATCCAACTCTTAGCCCATTGTCTCGATTCGATTTTTAACGAGAATTTTTTATTTATTTATTTTTTTCATTATCTATTTTACAATTTTTTATAAAATTCTTGACACCTCCGTTCGTTTGATTGAAAGTAAATTAAATTATTCTTCCAACTGCGAGAATTAATAATATCACGAGGTATTTTTAATTATTAGATCGTTCGGGACAAAAACACATCCGCTGTACGTGCGAAATTTAAGAAAATTTGCATATCCATTTTTCAACACGAAATCTCGATGTATTTGTCGAATCGACAAAATTTTCGTCCTGCAATTATCCATGACGGAACGAGCATCGTGAGCAAATAGACGTTAATTATTTATGTAAATAACGAGGGTGGAAGGAGAGATTTTGCAATGTGTTTACGGATTCACGACTAAATATACCGAAGTTAAAGGAGAGTTCGCGCGGTGGATGGTAGAATGGGTTGGTGGAGAAGGAGGTGAGGATATAGGGGTAGTTGTGCGGATTTCGGTGGAAGACTTCGCGCGAGGATGATAGAAAGTTACAGGCGATGCTCGGGTACCGAGCTAAACGATCGTCGGGTAAAGCGACGAAGGGTACGCAGGGAGCTTTGGGACTCTATATCGCGAATACCCCGCTCCCTCCAACCCCCTCTACCCTCCCTCTTCGTCACCACCCTGTCGAGAGACTGAGCATCGCCTGGTTTGCCTCGGTAATGTAGATTACTGTGCTCCGGAACCAATTTGGCGGCTGAGCTAGCACAAACTTTCACTACTGAAGACGCGAAAGGCGCAAGAGTGAGAGAGAGAGAGAGAGGAAACAGCGTTAAAACGACGAGTTACAGGCCAGTTAGGACAGTTCTCTCGTACTTTGGATAGAGAACCGATCGTACAAATACGTAACGTACGATACGATCGAGACATTATCGTTTGATCGCGAATCGAGACTGGATTTTTGCCATTTTGGTTTCGCAATTTTTTTTTTTTTACAATTTTAAAAAATATCTTGTTTTTTATACTTTTTTTTTCAAGGTGTTGTTTTTATTATAATTGACAAGAAAGTTCTAGGGAGGATACGAGAACGACGGGGAACGGGGATAATCGTCGAGTAAGAAAAAAATCTGTCTTTCTCTCTCGTCGGCTTCGCGATATAGTTGGACGGATTAAAATATCGTCACAACCGAATGATAAGTCCTTCTTAATGAAATGAAAGTTGGGTGTCCACCGAGTACTTTACGCCGTGTCACGTATCTTCAAAAGCGAATCGCAAACTCTCTCGGTCGTGGACAAAGGAAAATGAGGGTGGAGGGGAGAAGCCCAAGACGTCGACGAGTATGAAAGAGTTGAAAACTAAAGTTGGGAGGAGAAAAAATATATATATAAAATGGGAAACGAGGGAACGAGGGAGAAGAGACTTTAAACCGCACCTGAACCACTTTATACAAATTTCCTCGCAGCAACGACATTTTTTTTACTTCCTGTGCGTTCTCTCTCTCTCTCTCTCGTCCCATATTTGTCTTATTTCGCAGTAAAATTTTATTTTAAAAAAACTTGGCGTCGATAAATTTCCCGAAAATTGTCCAAGTAGAAGAAAACTAAGGAAAGACGAAAATTATTTTTTTCTTTCCCAAGAATTACTTCCAATCGGATATTTTCATGAAAAAGTTTTTCCTACATCGCGAATATGACATTCTGGATCCTGATTTTTTTCTCAACTTGGTCCAATTTAGCAGCGATAACAACGTGACTCGCGCGACGATTTGTTTTGAGAAAAGAGCTTTGGCTACAAATTTTGACGCCCGGAGGGTCGGTGCAACGTCTACGAGGGTCGAGAGGCAACGAGACGACCCTTCACTCCCCTCGCTCCTCTCTCTCTCTCCCTCGTCCTACTTAGAGTATATTGCGTTAACGTCCATTAACGTCCGGAGTATCATTAATTACATCCCAGTGTCCTCCTCTATTATCGCACCAACCTCGCGTTCAAGCCCTGACTCTCTCTGTCTCTCGCTCGCTGGGTCGACCTCCTCCCCCCACCACCTCTCGCTCCTCCGACGGATTACGTACACGCTATATACGTATTCTTCTTCTCGCCTTATGACGATAATAAATCAACTAAAATGGGAAAATACACGAGCGAAACTCCCTCACGAAGTCGTATCGAATGAATAATCAAAGATACGACAGGTAAAAACGTCGTTCTACCATTATTTTTGCCTCGAATATGTATAATAAAATTTAGATTTAATTCGTTTTATCAATTTGACAAAATATATATATATTATTTAGTATTTTTATATTTTCAGACGCCGCGCCTCAACTTGTATATAAATTCATCGAGCAAACGATTCAGCCCGGACCGTCCGTATCGCTCAAGTGCATAGCCACGGGAAATCCAACCCCTCATTTCACCTGGACCCTCGATGGATTTCCTCTACCCCAGAACGACAGGTAAACGACGAAAGAGATCGTCTCGAAGTACGCGACGATATTCGATGGAATTTTAATCGTGAGATTAATTTTTTTTCGAGAGCGTAAAAAAAACTCGTGGAAATCTCGCTGAACGAGACGATGAAACGATTAGCGTACGGAGAGATTAATTCTGGATTCATTATTCGTAGAAAACGTGTATTCGAGTGGTCGTTGAAAAACTAGAGATCGAGGGGTAGAAGAAGGAGAGAATTGGAGAAGATATCGATAGGGAACGATTTTTTGTTCATTTAACGTTTTAGATTCATGATCGGTCAGTACGTAACGGTTCACGGTGACGTGATATCTCACGTGAACATAAGCGCCGTGAGAGTCGAGGAGGGCGGTGAATATCGTTGCTCGGCGGTTAATCGGGTCGCCAAAGTCCATCACTCGGCGCGTCTCAACATTTATGGGCTTCCTCACGTACGACCTATGGGCAAATACGCAGCTGTCGCCGGCAATACGACCGTCATCAAGTGTCCCGTCGCTGGATTTCCGATCGCCAGCATTACTTGGGACAAAGGTCAGTGCGATCGATCGAATTTCATTTATCGAAATTTACTAAATCGAATTATTATCGATGTTTTTTATTTTTCGACGAATGAACTTTTTTTTATCGAAGAATAATCAATTTCG
This sequence comes from Netelia virgata, assembly GCA_951802705.1. NCBI lineage: Eukaryota > Metazoa > Arthropoda > Insecta > Hymenoptera > Ichneumonidae > Netelia > Netelia virgata. The sequence goes on from OX637863.1 coordinate 51,509,338, forward strand.
TGAAAATCATTGATTGATTTTTGGGTATGATTCGTTCATTTTTTTGTTATTTAATATGTCGAAAAATACCGGCGGAAGTTAAAGGGCGAGGGTGAATGAGAAGAGGGAGGTTTCATCCCCTCGTTTTCACGAGAGAAAAGACTTATCGACCTTTTTTGTTTTTCATTCGACTATACGTGTCTGCGTGAGTGCTTAAAGGTCCCGCGTTCTCCTTTTCTCTCTCGGCGTCTCACTCTCACTCTCGCTCTCTCTCTTTCTCTCTCTAGCTTATAAGCGAGAAAACTTTTCCGTAAATGTACTCTCGCGGGCGCACCCGGGCTCACTTGCACCAAAGTTACCCTCGTAATGATGAACTCAAGTTTTCAACGATAGTTTCGAGACGTGGGAGCGAGCGAGACAGCGAGAGTACGTCCTTCGCCTCGTTTTTTTTTCTTTCTTGCTTAAACTCTCTCACCCTCTCGCTCGCTCCCACCGAAAACCCTTTTACAACCCCAGCGTTCGTTATATACGGTACAAGCTGCATATAACCGGCCCCAGAGCCCGATGTCCCGTGTAAAACACTTTGCAAAAGTTATATTCGTCGCGGTGTCGTTGGAAAGAGAAGGAGGAGGGGGAAGGGCGAGAGTGGGGGAATGGATTTTTAAAACTTTTGGCACGAAGACCGAGAGAAAGAGCTAGGAAAGAGACGAAAATCGTACCGACTTTTGACGGCGGTGTTACATCGAATTTGTATTATCGAGACTTCGCTCGTGTCGGACGATAAAAAATGTTACGTCCAACATTCTTGTAGAAGAATTTTCGACTACGATTTTTTTTTTTTTATACTTTTCTCATTTTGCGTCTTTTGCTCGTTTGATAAAATTTATTTTTACAAGGTTTGACAATGTCACATTGCTCGATGATGGATTTGTCGGAGGTTTATTTAAAAACTGTATACAAAGAGTGTATGAGAAATTGATTTTTTTCGTGTAATATCGAAAGTTTTTTCTTATCGACTCTTTCCAGACGATCAACCGCTGCCTACGAATCGACGACAGGAAGTATCGGCGAACGGAACTCTGGTTATTCATCAGGTCGACAGTAAAACGGACCACGGGGCCTACACTTGTACAGCGAGAAATAAGCAGGGTCGTCTCGACTCCCAAACCGTTCACATCGAAGTCAAAGGTAAAGAACACGATGCGATTTTTCATTTTTATTCTTCTAACGACCATGATTTTTGTCGATTTTGACGATCGAATCGAAAATATTTCTACATACAGCGGGGATAAAATTAGCCAAGCGGCAAAAATACCGAGCGAAAACTGCAGAAGTTGAACTTTCGAACGAATTCGATTAATCGAACTAACGAACTATTTTATCCGATGATGGTTTTAAATTAATTAACCGTTATAAAACTCAATTAATTCCTCGAGTCGAAAAACAATCTCGTTTCGTGACCGTTTAATCACCAAAATATTGAACGATAACTCGATATTATTTCATCGATCGAAAGTTCAATTATCGATCGGTAAAATAAAATAAAAAAAGTTCCCCTCGGCGTTATTTCAACTTTTCTAATAATCTCTTTTCCGCGTGATTGAAATTGTGAAATGTCGGCGAAGGGTCTCTCGTCGGTAAAGAATTTAAACGGGTTCTTCGTCGTCTACGTCGAGGCCAAAGTCTCGCGAATTTCGTCATTCATCGAGTTCTCCTTTTCTCGCGATCCGCGAAAAAAAAAAATACCCAAGTCGAACGGCAGGAACGAAGAAAAGAGTCCTGCGGAGAGGGTGGAAGACCCTCGCGCGATCTCGCTCTCCCGCTCGTCGCTTTTTCGACGGTAAAAGGGAAGCCCTTTCAACGGCTCTTTCCACATTTTTTTCTTCTCTTTTAACTTCTCTTCGTTGGAGATCGCGAGGCGAGAGACGAGGAGCGATATCGAATCACCTTTATTCTTCAATTAATTAAAAAGCATTCGCGAAGAAAAGCGAGCCTCTCGCTCGGTCGGTCCCGATTGCCAAAGAGGACGAGCGAGATCGAAAATAACTTGTTTCGCTTTTAATTCGTCAAGATTTTATCATCCTTCTTATTATTTCATTCGTATAAAAAAAAAGCAACTCGCGATAAATAGCACGAGACGCGTTTACCGGATCATCGTTAAAAAATTGAACGGTAATTTACGGCGAAAAAAAATATTCGCGCCTTCTCACCTTCATTTTTTCCCCCCTCGATATATAAATATTTCATTCTCGTTTGCGTTTTTTACCGGCTATTTAAACACGGGCGCGTGACTCGTGAAACTGCGCGAAAAAATTGTGAAGAGTACCTGGCAATGAGGAGATTGAGAGGAGACGGGCGAGGTGAACGAAAAAGCGGAGAGGAATTTTCACGAATGGAAACGGAGACGAGCGGAGAGAGGGGGGCGCACGCCACTCCGTCGAATAACTTCGTGTATCAGCTTTTTAATTTTCCAGGTGGCTTTAGCCGGCTGTGGCACGGACAGCGTATAACCGTTGTAAAAAAAAAGAAAGAAGCTCTCGAGAACTCGACGTGTATTCAGAATTCTTTTTACTTCGTTTTTTCTATGTTCCTTGTTGTTTTTTTTTCATTCCTCGCCCTAACATCCTCCCATTCTCTCGGGTTATTTTTCTCCTTCTCCATCGGATTCTTTTTCACAAATTTTTATCGCCAAACGCGACACGAATATATTCCCTTTATCCCATATTTGTCCCATTATTTTTTGCTCGTTCGGATTTCCACATTTTTCAGATTTTTCATCGATCGTACGACTCGCATTTTCTCTTTATAGAAATAATTTTCTTGTCTCGTCGTTAATTTTCACACTTTTTCCAGCCACGACGAATATTCGAGGATATAATATTGATTTTTGAATAGACAATTTTTCGTAATAGACGTTTGATCCGATCTGACTTCTTTAGATTTTACTTTCGTGTGTAATTTACAGTCCCTCCTAGAATCGATCCGTTTAGATTTCACGCGAACGTACAGGCAGGTACGAGGGTACACGTAACTTGTGTCGTGAGCGAGGGCGATTCACCGATCAAGATAACTTGGCTAAAGGACGGTAGACCGCTGAAAGAAGATCCGGGGGAGATTACGACGCATCCAAGCGACGAGTACGTTCTCGCTCTGAAGATACAGAGCGCATCGCCTTTGCACAATGGAAATTACACGTGCGTCGCGAGCAACGACGCCGCTAAAGTTACCTACACAGCTCCATTAGTCGTTCACGGTACGAGGACCATCGACGATCCGATTAATCCAACCCGTTTCCTACAATTCAACAACAACAACAACAACAACAAAACAAAAACAACAAAAACAAAATATTTATTCAAAATCGTTTATTTTCACATTTTTTTTTCATGGAATTACAAATTTGTCAACACGGGGGAAAAAACATGGTCCTTTTTCCAGAGAAAATGACAAAGTAATTGAAAATCCATTTCATTCTTCATCCCTGCGACGAATCAACCGGAAACGAGCAAACAAAAAAAGCTCTTTTTCATTCGTCACGCGAAAAACGAAACTATTTTTGTCCACGAACAAAAGACACGTTCTCATAACGTTTTTGTTATTTTCTTTTGTCTTCAACGACGCAATATTACACTCGTAAATCTTTATTCTACGTATCCCTGATTTCAACCCTCCACCCTGGCCAATTTCAACCCCGAAGTTCTTTCTCTCTCTCTCTATCTTTCTCCCTCCCTGTCTCAATTCCCTCACGCTAATCCAGTGGCGAGACAACACAGACACACCGGAAAACTACGCGTTTTCTTTTTTTTCTCCACCCCCTCGTTCGTTCCTTCTATTCTCTACCCCTCTTTTTTATATCAAAAAACCACCATCGTCGACTCCACTACCCCTCTGCACGGTGCCTCGATCTCGGGCGAACAAATCAGTGCAAAAACGGAACAACGAAACTTTCTCTCCCTCTTCAATGTTTTTTTTTTCTCAACCCTCGTACACGAGCAAACCCTTTACACGCCCCATTGTACACACAGTCGACCGACCCACCGCTAAAATTCAACATACGTATATACTTTGAGCACAGCCGGTGTAACCCTCGCCACGAAAAATTCGTGCCCGGGGCCGATTTCACGTGTCGCGTTTCTACCCTCTCGACGACAGAATCCAAAAAATCAGATACTTTTCTCGTGTTTTCCAGCGGTCGCAAGAAACGAGAATTCCCATTTCTCGTGCACAACGTAAACGTACCGCGCATTCCTCGTCCATTCGACGATCTAATACACCCTTAATTCTTCATAAAACGTTTTTTCCCTCCATTTTCATATTTTTCTCTTTGTCAACTATTCCAATGAATATTTTCCTTCAGAATTTCCCAAAATGAAATAACACCGCTCCAATTTATAAAATGGGTCGGATACAAAATTGAGGTAATATTGCAATATTGCGTTGTTTGAAAAAGAAAACAAAAATGTTGCGGACAAAATTATGAGAATGGGTAAATAATTGAATTTTCTGAAATGGTGGAGGTCACGTACCGCTCGATTAGCATCGAATGTCCCATATATTCAAACGTATGAATAATATATATATATGTATATCCATGTGCTATATTCAGGGATGAAAAGCCACGTACATATATATATATATATATATATATATATATATATATTTATATATATGTTAGTACTGTTTCACGGCTCTTTGAGCATTACAAGCCCCCAAACCCCTCGCGCTTGTCGCCACAGCAATAGTACAGCCCATTTTCCCTGAGCTTCCTCCCTTCTCCCGCCCCTCGCTCGACTCTCGCGTTTTCTCAATTACTCGCACGCACACGAACCATCCGAAGCTCTCTCGAAATACAGGCGAGAGAGCGAGTCTCGGTACACACGTGGCAAGGATAGGGCACAAGCTTTTGGCGTGTATGCTCGGTTTAAGCTCTCGGGTTTGCGAAGAGGGAGAGAGAGAGAGAGAGATAGAACATTGTAGAAGCTGCATACCGGCGTCGACCCACAAGCACACGCGCCCTCCTCTGTCTATGCGAGGGTAGGAATTCGCGCGGATCTGTAATAACCCCGGGCTTTACCCGGAACTTTGCCACGACGCGACTGCACTCGCGTGTTTTCAATCAACCGACATTTACGACGGTGGCGGGAGAGAAATTAAAGTAAATATTACAACGTGCCCGCTGCAAGATTTATTTTACAAGAAATATTCGTTAGAATTCTTTTTTTTTTATATATAAATGTTCTTTTTTACGTTTTATAAAAATATTGAAAGATTGATGGTAAATATTTTGGGATTCAAAGAGAGTCGAGATAATAATCAAGGGAAAATAATTGTAGCCAAGCGGGGGGAGGTGGTGAAAGTTTCACAATCGTGTTGAAGAACGAAGGGGTTGTACGGATGAAGAAACATTGGAATGATATTTCAGAGGTTTGAGCGCGGTGATTCAGACGTTCGGATAGTTTTGATCGCCCGAAGCTACGCGAGAACTTTGGTTTCGTAGCTTTGAACAATTTTCAATAAGCGTTCGAAGCGACGGTGTACCGAAACGATTTAAAAGCGGAGAATATCACGTGTTCCCTCCATTCGTTTTAATTTCACTAGATTTTCTGTTCGATCGAAATATTTATCCCTCTCCTTTTAATTAACGTTTCTTAATGAATTTTTTTCAAGTTTTAATTCACGTCTTTATTGAATCTTTGCGTTTATTCAATCGTTCGATTAGTGCGAATAATTTTGATAAGAAAACGTCGAAGGAGCGTTGACCATTACACAAGTGCTGCTAAAATGATATTCGAGGGGTTGGTATAGGAGGTCGAGGATCGGCTGGAAATAGTTTACCCCTTTCCCGATCGCTTCTCACGAACCGAGAGAAACTTTCTCGACTTCGAAGAACGGTGGATAGTACGAGCGAGAGAGAGAGAGAGAGAGAGGACGAGGATCGATTAATCGAACTCGTGGAAAAGCGGTTCAATGTGCCCGGAGGGAGGGTCGCGTTCGAGCAATTCTCGAGCTTTTGATCGTATCTATATATAGTGCTAGTGAGCTAGGCATCGACTGCAATTTCCCACCCAATAGACGAGTTTATAACGTTCACCCCCCTCCGATCCAAACGACTCAGCTCGACCGTTTTATCGCGAACAAATTTCATAATCGATCGAAAATTGACTTACCGAGCGAGATATAAGGGGACGTACGTCAATATCGTTTTCATCTTTACAGCTTCATGACGACTCGTAAAACAGAAATCGATCGGATCGATCGATCGATTCTTTATATATAAAAATCGATCTATATAGGAAAATGCCTGCTGTCTGACTTTTCGTCGAGTTCCGGAACGTATTTTTTTCGTAACAATAAACAAAATTTAAAAAACGTAAGAAATTTCGTGAACGAAAATAATTGAAGAAAGAACGTCCTTGTTTTTGTTTTCTTTTTCTGTTTTTTTCTCCTTCTATCTTGTATGCGTTTCAGTACCGCCAAAGATAGCTCCGTTTAGCTTTAACAAGGATCTGTCGGAGGGCGTACGTGCCCAAGTGACGTGCGTCATCGAACAGGGCGACTCGCCTTTCAAGATCGTCTGGTTGAAGGACGGTGTGCCGATAACGAATAATCCGATTTCAACCACGAATTACGATTATTCGGGTCTCGGTGGTTTGCGAGTAACGAGCATCGACGCCCATTCTAGTACCATCTTTATCGAGAACGTGACCGCTTCGCACACCGGAAATTATACTTGCGTCTCGAGCAATGCCGTTGCCGAGGTCTCTTGGACCGCCGAATTGGTCGTTCGTGGTAATTAATCAAAAATGCAAAAAACAAAACAAAAACGCACAAAAAAATAATGTAGAATCGAAGAAAATTTGTTGAGTACGTCTCTGTGTGTTAATGTTAAATCAGCACTCCGGACTTATGATCGTAATTTCATTGAAAATTAACCAGTCGTTTAATCACTTAGAGCCAGCCAGCAATTATCACGCGCAAAAAAAAAAGCACCGAGCACTCTCAGCCATCGCACTGTAAAGCACTTCTGCCCTCTTTTTCACCAGCAGCAACAGCAGCCGCAGCATCAGTAAAAATTATATATCTATATATATATATAATATAAAGCAGCTCGGGGTATAAAAATTATATGTAAATGACGCACCACCACGCAAAAAAAAAAATAAAAAAAATAAAAGCACCCCACGCAATTTATCGCAGCACATAAATTTCTGATATAATTTCGCACACGCACATATAGCACTCACACTTCTTTGAAACTTCTCACGTATTGTCGTATTATTTGAAAAAATATTGTATTATTATTTATCACAACGAATTATATCGCACTACTCTTTCATTTCCTCGATTTTCTTTTATACTTTATTTCGTTTCTTCTTCTTCTTCTTCTTCTTCTATTCGCACCTAAACCATAAGTATCGTAGAATTTTGGCAGTAGAGCAAGAGAAAGCATAAAGCTTGTTCTTTCTCTCATTGAACTGCCTTTCGAGCAAAATTTAGTAGCAACGATCCATCTCGCTGATGGAATGTTCAAAAAAAAAACGAAGATTTTCGAAGATGTGTTAAAATAATTTTCATTCGAAAGAGAATTTATATTCGTTCATCGATTGGATATATAAATTGTCCCTCGACCACGAATCCTTAGCTCTTATATATCTCGATTCTACTTCGAAAGTCTTGGTTTCGCGTGTAGCTACGTGAAAAAGTAGGTCATCTTTTTTTAACGAATTTTTGGCCCTCTCGGGGCCACTTCGATATACAGTTCCACCCCGTTGGGTGATGGAGCCTCAGGACGTGCACGCGCCCGAGGGCATGTCAAAATTGGTGTTACACTGTCACGCCGATGGTTTCCCACCGCCCGCGGTCACCTGGCGACGTGGAACTGGCACGAGACCTGGCAATTATCGCGATATTGCAAGTCACGAGCACGCTCAAGAGCTACGAATACACTCCAACGGATCTCTCGTGTTCGGCCGAGTACAGGAGGATCACGAGGGTTATTACTTGTGCGAGGCGGTCAATGGTATCGGCGCTGGCCTCAGCAAAGTCGTATACTTGACCGTCAATGGTGAGAATCGCTTATACAGAATTTTAAGTAGTACGAGTCAAGCTATAGTCAGACTCCGACTTTCCAATATTCCTTTTCTCCGTCGTTTTTTTTTCAATGTTACAAATTCACATCGTGGTCCAATTCAGAGCAGAATATTCGTCTCGTTAATTAATTAACGATTTAATGAATTACCTAATTAATTAATTGACATTAATTATGAAATTATTCGTCAACATTATTATTCAAATTAATCGAAAAAGTAAATTAATTATCGATTACATTTCTACAACGATGCGATTAATTAATGATCGAAATATCGCAATACCTGAAAATTTCAGCACCCGCTCATATAGTCGACAAACATCGAAATCAAACCGCCCGATTAGGCTCGAAAGCTTCGCTCCGATGCGAGGCAAAGGGCGATCATCCTTTGAACATGGTATGGCGGCGAGCCGGCTCGTCCCTCAGTCTGGAGCCGACAGTTTCGGATTATCGTTACATGGTCAAAGAGATGAATACGACCGAGGGTGCTGTGAGCACCCTCGAACTTCTTAGCACAACGAGGGAAGACAGCGGTCGTTATTTTTGCATGGCATCGAATTCTTACGGGAGGGACGAAGTCACGATGCATCTGTACATACAAGGTAACGTTTCGTTCGCAAAAAACAAACAAATAACAATTTAAAAATCATCCTAAGAAATTTCACGAAATTATGAAACGTACGATTACAGAACCACCGGATTTTCCACGTAACATACACGTCATAGCCAAGGGTAGTCGTTACATCATACTCGGCTGGACGACGAGCCAAGACGGCAATAGCCCTATAACCCAATATATCATCGAGTATAAGACTGATCCAGGTGAGAGTCTGCAGCTTTGGATGATAACACCACGTATGTCATCAATATTCAAAAATCATAATTACACATGTCGCTAAAAAAAATTATTACAACAACAAAAACAAAAGAAAAAAAAAATTGAAAAATTCGCTCCCTCGAAAATTTAAACGTGCTTCATTAAAATCATTAATTATCTTGCACGCCTGCGATAAATTCCTATCTTTTCGTGCATTCGTACAATTTTTTCATACATTTTTGTTTTGGTGTTTCGTCCATTGTAGAAGTTTGGCACGACCACACCTTTCACACAACGGTCCTAGGCTCCCAGGTGAACGGCACAGTGACCGGTTTACGTCCGGCAATGAGTTATCAGTTTCGGATATTCGCAGAGAACGAATTGGGTCGGAGTCAAGCGAGCGATGTAGGTATATGCACATCGGGTATCAGATTGCTTCGTTCGTACGTGAATTGTAGCCGGATGAATTCGGGGGAGGGGCGTAAATTAGTTTTCGGGCCGCGCGAACGACGAAAATTTTGTCTCTCTATGGGTCTACATTTCTCTCTCTCTCTCTCTCTCTCTGTGTGTATAACGGTCCATACACGATCGATTCATCGTGTTTTCGAGCCTTTACACACCTATATATCTCTAGCTATCTCTCTAGTCGAAACGAGAGCTCGAATGAAATCGTAACACGACGTTGAAATAAACGCGAATATTTAATTCTCTACTCAGCGTTTATAAAAATTCGTTTATTTCTATCTTTTTGTGTTTTTCTTTTTTCTTTATTTTTTTTGTTCATCGTTTTTGTCGCATCGCCATTTGGGACCGCGATTAATTCGTATTCAGATATTGGACGTGACGACCGACGGTGAAAAACCGGGTGGGCCACCGAGAAACGTTAAGGTCGATCCTGTCAGTTCGACCGAATTTAAAATCAGCTGGGACCCACCGGATCACGATTTGTGGAACGGCGAGATACTCGGCTATCACGTCGGTTATAAAGAATACAGGTAGGTCGGAATAATTCGACGGATTAATTTTTTTCCATCCATTATTATGCTTTGTTTGATAATTTTGTTTTTTTCTTTATTAACGAACAATTTTTTCAGAATGTCAGCCGAGCAATATTCGTATCGTACTGTCGAGAGTCGAATATCAGCTGCTAGCGTCGAATTAGGATTAGCGAGAACAGCGATATCCGGACGTCAATGTCAATTGACGAATTTGAAAAAATTCACCCGTTACAGCATCGTCGTTCAAGCTTACAACGCTCTCGGCGAGGGTCCATTGACTTCGGAAGTCGTAGCTACGACTCTCGAAGATGGTAATTACACAATCTTTTTTTTAATCACGAAATAATTCAAATATCTTTCGAAATATTATGTTTAAAGAAATAATTCGCATCGAGATGATATCGAATACTTAAAAAAAACCAAGCCACTCTTCGGATAAAAAAGTAACTTTTTATAGTCCTGCCCAGATGTGACGATTATCGTAAATTCCGTGGGGGGAAAAAAATGTTAAAATGACGAGTACCGGGAGTAACGCGTTTTCTCTTTCTCGAGCCATATACTCGCTATCGGAAGGCTTGCCTGACTTTTTATAATGCCGAGAAGGAGAGTAACAGAGAATGTGAAAAAGACACTATTCCACGGCTACGAACACTATCCGGAAGGGATTTATTCGTTTTCAGTGGGCAATTCTAGAGCGCAGTTCGCGTGGATAAAGAGAGATCCGCGTGAAAGAAGTATGGTATTTCTCTCACTTTCTTCTCTTCTTTTTTACGACACGAGAAGTACGAGAAAGAAACCAGAGTACAAACGCGATCGTAAAGTCTCTTCGTGCGTGGAATTTGCCTCGTACAAAATATAACTCGTATTCAACGTACTATACGTCGCATTTTTAATGCTTTCTGCCATCTTTTTTTCTCCCTTCAGCCTTTCGCACTTTCGTTCTTTCTGCTTTTTTTATCACGATGTGCGAATAACAGAGAAACGCCGATACGTCAATTTTTCATTTTCTCTTTTCCCTACTAATTATATTTCGATTAAATTAATATCAACAGTGCCGAGCAGTCCACCTCAGGAAATTCGTTGCACAGCATTAACGTCGCAGTCGTTACAAGTTTCGTGGAATTCACCACCGGATCCGAGCCTGAACGGTGTATTGAAGGGTTACAAAGTAACCTGGGAGAGCATCGATTCTATGACCGAGACGGCAAAGTCCGAGACTAAAATAACAGCGGCGTTGACCGTAGTGATAAGCAGCCTCGAGAAGCACACGAATTATTCTATACAGGCGTTGGCATTCACCCGAGCCGGTGACGGTGTGATGTCCCCACCCCTTCACTGTATGACCGAGGAAGATATACCGGAAGTACCAGCTGGTATCAAAGCTGTCGCAAGCTCGGCCAATTCTATCATAATATCGTGGTTACCGCCACAGCGTGCCAACGGTGAAATAAAATCGTATTACGTTTACGTCAGAAGCGGGGGTGGCAAAATGAAACTCAATACGAAAACTTTGCAACCTCATCAAACGAGTTATCAAGCTGAGAATCTTCAGGAGGGTAATCAATACGAGTTCGAAGTAGCCGCTGTTACAATGATCGGCGAGGGACCGAGAACTCCATCGGTCGTCGCATCACCCTCTAGCAACGGTAATTTTAATTCCATATTTTCTTTACTCCAAGAACGAAGTTTAACTCTCGTTCAACTCTAGTCCCATGTCGTAGTTTTTATTATGCGAAGAAAAATGTGAAAAAAATCATAGGGCTTCTTTGGACTCTTAATTATGGGATAAAATTATTGCCAGCTGTGAAAATTCCTTTTTCAATAAACATTTTTATGAAAATTGGAAGATATGTAGACTGTTTACAGTAGAATGTTTGAAAATTCATATCTTCTGTTGTTTTCTGTATAAATGCGAAATTCCAATGCGAGTTGTTAGTAAAAATCATGTTCTTTCTGAAAATAAGATATTGATTTTGCAAATTGAAGGATCTAATAGTGCCTAGCGTTGAAAAATTTGGCTTGAATACGAGCGACCCATGTTCAGGGTTCTAGGGTTAAATTACTCAAAGTTTAATTTTTGCTTCGTTCGTTAAGTGAGAGCCGCCATTTACTCGTTCGGTACGACGCCGATCGTACCGTGGAAACAAGACGTGACGCTACCCTGTCGCAGCGTCGGAATGCCAACGCCCTCGGTGACCTGGAAACAGGGAACCCACATCGTCAAGCCACCGAGCAAAGGAACTTCGGTACACAGCGACGGTTCTCTTCATATCACGAATCTTCATCGTAGCGATAGTGGAAATTATACTTGTCACGTCGAGAATCGACACGGTACCGATCAGATTACCCATCGATTAACGGTTCAAGGTCGGACATAATTTTTCATCGAAAAAAAAACCTACAAATTCCATTAAATCGATGATAATATATTCTCGTATATTTTTCAACAGTTCCACCAGCCGCTCCACTTTTACACGCGACAAGTGCAACGAGCGATTCCATAAGCGTACAATGGAAAAACGCTGACGACGGTGGTGCCTCGGTTCGCGGTTACATTCTTCATTACAAAAGAAAATTTGGCGAGTGGGAGGAAGTGAAATTGTCCCACAAAATCAACAGTTTTCTATTGTCGAAATTATGGTGCGGTACGGATTATCAGATTTATCTAACGGCTTATAACAGAATCGGTATGGGACTACCGAGTGAAACGATAAACGCGACGACCGATGGCTCGAAACCGGAAAATTCACCGGCGAACGGTGATCGTTTTATCACTGTCAACGTCTCGTGGATCGTCATACATTTAAATGCGTGGAACGACGGTGGTTGTCCGATAACGTTCTTCGAACTCGAGTACAAACGCAACAAAGAAGACTTCTGGACTCTCGTATCGAACAATATCGAGGTAATCTTTCGTTCTTCGCTCCATTTCGAATAATAATGTTTCTCGTATTTCTTCTTTTTCAATCGCAATATTTGTCCATTAGCCCCAAAGATCGTATACCCTGAGCGAACTACAACCTGGCACGACGTACGAAATTCGTGTTCGAGCTCATAACAATGCTGGCTCGTCGGTAGCCGAATATAAAATAACGACTCTTCAGCCTCACAGTACCTCGACCGTACCAGCGATCGAGATCGATCATTACATTCCACAGCAGACACCCGTCTACTCGGATCTAAAATTAATCGTACCGCTCGTACTTAGCTCCTTCGCTATTATCGCTGCCGCAGGAGCTGTTTTTTACTGCTTCAGAAAACGTGAGTACGAAACGAAATTTTCTGTCGAAGAAAATTGAATAATCTCGAAATCGATTTAAAAAACAAAACATTCGGTTTAAATTAAAACGTGAGTTGATCTCGATTTCATGACGTCAAGGTCCTTTATTGGGGGACATAGCCAGTCTCCACGATGCTCAAACCGCCGCAGCCCTGGACAATAAGCAAAATATGGAACAACGAGAGCAATATTACGCGACTGTACTGAAACCTTTACGTTCCCCGATACACGAAATGGGAACCCTCGAGAGAATACCCGGTAGGAATATACATTAAATTCTCGTTATATTTTAATCGTTCAATTTTTATTCAATATTTTAAGAAATAAAATAGCATCGTTTTAACAATCAATGGACAATATTCGTTGATAAAAAATTTGATTTTCGTGTTGCAGAATATTCCGAGGATATATATCCTTACGCAACGTTTCAGTTGAAGGAGAGCGTGCCACCAGGTGGCGACAGCCGGTGCGAATCCGCCGCGCCCTTGCAGACATTCGTTTACCACGATCCACGACAATCCACTGCCGATACTCTGCAATTGCGAGAGGTACATTAGAAAAAAAAAACAAACAAAAATCAAAACAAAACTCAAAACAAACGAGAAAAAGAAAATCCACGAGTTCGTCTCAGCGTGTATCTCTTCGAGTACGAGAAAACAAAAAAAAACAATCAATCATCCTTCATCCCTTCATCGCATCCGTTGGAACGAAATTCTCATCGTCGCTTTTAGCGATGGACTAAAGCTCGATGACGAGAAAGAGCGAGAGAGATAGAGAGAAAGAGAGAAAGAGAAAAATCAAAAAAAAAAAAACGAGTCATCGAGATTCGTACCAAGTAGAGCATGCAATCGTCTTTTCGCGGACGAGCGACGAGCGACTAAGCTAGAAGTAGAGAAAAAAAGATCAAACACCGATCGTAAAGCCATCGAGACATTAGCCAACGTGTCATCGGTCATCAAGTAGCACGAGTGCATCAAGTAAATCGTAGACTTTTGGCGTCAGCTGTTTTCGTTATTTTCCTTTCTTTCTTTCATATATGATTTTACCTTCTTTTTTTTCTTTCTTCACTTTTATTTCACTCTATATATCATAATAGAAATATGATCGTGAAAACAAAAAATCATCATTAAATGAAACGACTGCTGGTCCCCCCTTGCTTCGTTTCGCAAGCCAATCGCAAATATTCCATATAGTAAAACATCACACACGAATCAGACACGAGAACAAAAGATGTATATATATATAGAGAGAGAGAGAGAGAGATTGCGTTGCATCAATATATATATATATATTTTTAACTCAACGATGAAAGTTTCATCGTGGTAGTTAAAAAAAAAGAGGAAAGAGGAAAGAGAGAAACAAATGAGAGAGAAAAAGAAAAAAACAAATAAATTCCGTCTGATTGCAGTCGGATTGCAACCGGTACACTAAGGTGCGCGGAGGCCGTTCGTACTCTGCGCCGTTGCATAAAACGCACAAGGTCAATCAGGGCAAGTCCGAGTCGGAGGAGTACGACACCCTGGGCTCGGACAGCGACACGGAAGTCGGGACCAGCAGCCGAACCGAGTCTTCCAATCACCTCGTCGATTCGCACCACTCGGCCTTCGCAGCCGATCCGCGTGTCCACAGTACGCCACCCACTTTTTTATTATTCCTTTTTCTTCTTTATTTATTTATTTATTTATTTTCCTTCCAAAATCTTTCTCTTACATGGTTTCTTTTTTTTAATATTATTTGTTAGCTTTCCGGTAAATAATTAAAAATCGCACGAAAAAATCCTTGCCCCCCAACCTTCGCCCTGTGATCGAGTCCGATGAGAATTAGAAAGAAATCTCGATCGTCGGTTCGAGGATCGTTCGAGGAAACGAACAAGAAAAAAACAAAGCCAAACCGATAGATAGATAGCCGCGTGATAAGAGAGTCCGACGAGTGGATTTTATTTATATAATCGATACGCCATATTTTACTATCGAAATATTTCGTGTAAAAAATTCTTGGTGAAAAAACAAAGAAAAAAAGACAGAAAAAAAACAAGTTGTTTCCCTCCGATTGTTTCAGACTTCTTGTACCATGGACCAGAATCTAGCACGTCTACAGAACCCTCACCGATTTTTGAGAGAAAATCGTTTCCTGGACGGGGACGACCCAAGTGAGAATAAAATCGTTAATCGTTAAATCGTTTTATTTGTTTATTTTGTTCTCCTTACTTTTCTTAATAAATCATTATTTTTCAGGATGTTACAGTTGGCGCGTCATACCGAGGAGGCCCGTTCAAATTTCGGGACAATCCCCAGGCCTGGCAATTCCAAGCACCAGTCGAGCTGTGTCGGCCGGGAGCAGGAGCGCGATGGATCGGGAAACCTGTTCATCCCCAAGCTGGACCCACCCACGGGGTTCACCGACTCGCATGAGTTAAGCGAGGCCGAATGCGATCTCGATCGTGGACGTCCACGTGGCGGTAGCCAACGACATATTCGTGACTTCGTTATTGCGGTGTAAATAAATGTCAAAGCGTTTTTCTCGATACCCCATTCCTCTCGCATCCCCTTGACCCTCTCCCATCTCTCGTTTTCGTCCATATTTCACATATGTCTGCCATTATGTCCTCCAAACAAAATGCCCACTTACACAAAAGAAAAAAAAAACCTTCCATCTACTCTTGCCACACGATTTATCGATGTAAGAATTTATTTATCGTTGAGGAAAAAAAACAATCCACCGGACGTGTACGAATGGCAAAGAAAAGAAAAGAAAAACAAAAAAATGAAAAAAAGAAAAAAAAACAGCAACAAGTTTTAAGAATTGTGTAATTAACGAGAGAGAGAAAGAGAGAAAGAGAGAGAGAGAGAGAGAGTGAGAGAGAGAGAGGGGGGAAAAGAAGGACGAAAAGATATCAAACGAACGAGCGCAGCCATCGTTCGATCTTTTTAATCGTAATAAACAATTTTGTTTTTCGAGTCTTGTACGAGGCAAGCTATATATATATATATATATATATATATGTATATATATATACATACACACATCGAGGGACATGTTGCAGAAGAAAATCGAGCTCATGAAAAATAATATAACACTCGACGTACATACAAACACAGACAGATAGATAAACACACATACACGCAGTCTCTCTATCTCTCATCTCTATCTCCTGTTGATATATCGTATATACTTTATGATAATAAATTATTTACCGAGTGGCAAACGAATGCGCGGATGCGGGTGGTTGAAAGGAGGAAAACAGTGAACGAGGAAAGAAAACGAAAGAAATTACAAAAGGCAAAGAGAAATAAAAAAAAAAACGGATTCGACACTTTTGTGTTTTAGTCGACTATGTAGATTATTTGTATTCTATTTACTTTGTAAAATATACAATATTGATTCCGATATTACATTTGAATGCTGGACGCGTTCTCGTAATCGACTTTTTTCTTTCCCTATTCCCCAATCGACGTAGATTCGTATCAAGTATTTTTTCATTATCATTTATTACAAGATTTTATTTTATTAATGTTCTATTTTATTATTAATCGTTCATCGATTCGCAATGTGCGGAATTTCAAATATGGCGCTCTTCGCATTTTTAAACGACGAGGTTCTCAGCGTTACCGCAAGATGTCGCTAGTGTGCGAAAGTTCGTAGCATTTTCAAGAGATGGCGCTGAATACGGGGGTGCGCGCGATCGATTCAAACGCGTTAATTTGCAGGGGGTTGGTCTTTCGTGACGTCATCTTCGTGACATGCGCATGGTTTTTTCCTATCTTCGTACAGATACTATGAGCGGTGGTGTTTACGGTGGAGGTAAATAAACCGGCTTACAAGCTTTCCAATTTTTTTTTCTCAATCATTTTAATTATATTTGTGTCAATAAAAATCATAACTCTCACGTTGTTACAAACAATCAATGTTTCATTAACGAACTCGTAGATGAAGTCGGCGCTATCATATTTGACGTTGGACATCAGAGTCTGCGAGTCGGCTATGGCGGTGAGGACAGTCCCAAAGCGGAAATACCAACGACTCTTGGGGTTTGGGACGATCCCATGGAAATCAACGAACCCGGCCAACCCCCTAAAAAACGTTACAACATTGACGTCACCGCTATACAAGTTAGACGCAAAGGTAATGCTGATTTCAAACAGCCGGCAAACGATCATCTTCTTTTTCACTTTACAGTACAAACAATTATTTTAGTTGAATAATTTTTGCAAATGTGATATAAAATTTCTGTAATAACTCAAGTTTTTATTTTTATTTTTTATTAAATAAATACTCGAGTATGAAATTAGTATTTGGATAAAAGAAACATTCTTAAAACAAATACATATTATTGCAACTTACAGAAAATTGTTTTCATAAATCTTTTCAATTTTATATAGATTTATCGCATTTTCACATAAACCTTGACAATTTGTTTAAAGATATGAAGCTGGTCAGCATGATATGCATAAAAGAAACATCCTAAAAACAAATACATGTTATTGCAACTTACAGAAATTTGTTTTCATAAATCTTTTCAATTTTATATAGATTTATCGCATTCTCACATAAACCTTAACAATGTTTTTTAAAGATATGGAGCTGGTTAGCCTGATGAAGGACGGTATGATCGACGATTGGGACATGTTCGAGCGTCTGACGGAATACACGTACAAGCAGCGTCTACACGCTCTACCCGAGCATCATCCTATTCTCATGACCGAATGTCCATGGAACACGAGAGTCAAGAGAGAAAAATTGCTCGAACTTATGTTCGAAAAATTTAACGTTCCTGCTATGTATATTTGCAAAAACGCTGTTCTGGCCGCTTATGCGAATGGTAGATCGACAGCAATGGTTGTCGACAGCGGTGCGACACACACAAGCGCCGTACCCGTTCACGATGGTTACGTTATCACTCAGGGTATCGTCAAGAGTCCTCTCGGCGGTGATTTTCTCACGATGCAATGCAGACAATTTTTCGAGGATAAAAACGTTGAGCTTATACCGGCTTGCTTGGTCGCAAGCAAAGGTAATGTTGGTAAATACGATTCATTTGATTATTTACAACATTGAAGAATATTCCATCAGTTTATTATTATATGAAGAATTAAATTCGTATAAAAATTGGGCACGATGATTGGTTGAACAGACGTAGTGAGAGAACGAGATGGTCCACGTTGGACCCGAAAGCCTGGACCAACCCCAACTGCTTCCTGGCTCGCTTATATGGTGCGTGAACTCGTTCAGGACTTTCAGATGAATTGTCTTCAAGTAGCTGACGGACCGTACGACGAGGATATGGCAAACGCATTGCCGATGAAACATTACGAGTTTCCAAATGGCTATAACGATGATTATGGTTCGATACGATTAATGATGCCCGAGGCACTTTTCGATCCTAGTAATGTGAAAGGTGTGGGCGCTAGTATTCTCGGTGTTGGACCTCTGGTTACAACTAGCGTAGGAATGTGCGACATGGACGTGAGACCGGTAAATTAAATACAAATTAACATAAATTTATCCTTTTATTCTCGCCAATCGGACATTTTATTATATTGCTAACTATTAATTTTCTTCAGAGTTTGTACGGCAGCGTCGTAGTCACAGGTGGTAATTCTTGCTTGCATGGCTTTAGTGATCGTCTCAACAGGGATTTGGTCACAAAAACACCACCGGTAATTTGTTTTTCATACAATTTTCTAATCTAAATGTTTGTTGAATATTGATTCGAGGAAAAAAAACTCTTTTTTCTTGCTACAGAGTATGAGACTAAAAATAATTAGTGCAAATAGCTCGAGCGAAAGACGTTATGGTGCTTGGATCGGTGGTTCGATTCTCAGTTCACTTGGTTCGTTTCAACAGATGTGGCTGTCGCGACAAGAATATGAAGAATCAGGTAAGCTCATACTCGACAGATGTTCTTAAATCTTCGAAAAACTCGTTGTTCTACAATCAAGACTCGTTTTTATTAATCAGCGTAGGATAATCAATATAGTTAACGAGTCTTAGGGAAAATATACCTTAGGAAGGAACGAATAAAAAGAGTGCCAATAACTTGATATTTTTTCCAATAATGTTATAATTAGCTTATGTATAATAATAATAAAATTATTATTAATAACAATAATAATAATAATAATAATAATAATAATAGTAATAAGAATAATAACGAGGTTCCTATCGAAGACAATTTAAATACGAAATTTATTCCAAGGCATATTTTAATTACGTAAATGATCTTAAGTATAAGTTCGCTGTAACGATGTGAACGAAGAGGAAAGATAAAAAGAGACCGTGGCCTTTAGATCGAAAGAAAAAGAAAAGAATGGATCAAAAACCGATAGCAAAATTTCACATATCAGGCAAGTCTAGTCAGTCAACAGCACGAAAAACGGCGTGGAAAATAAACATTTTAGAGACGTCACGAGTGGCCAAGAATGTTGAGATTATGACCCACATGACCTCGAATATAACCTTCAATCGAGAACTATTGGAAAATCAATTGTCCGTTATTTATAGGTCTATTATATTGATAAGAATGGTACACGTACTACTATTATAATTATTTGTATATATACACATATATACATATGTACAAACGCCTATTATCTCATATGCATCATTTTAACAAAACACATCTAGAAATAAACAAATTGCTCCAATGATGTAATCCAATATAAGAAGAACGTGTATATATATAACTTCGAAAACAGTTGTGTATATTTTGTCTGCTTGCTGAGCCATGTCATATTCCCATTCCCCATACGAGGAAAAATCGTTTATGCAATTTTTGTACGTCATCTTAACTTCGATCTTATCAAGCACTCTTATTTTATTTCCTTTATAAGCAATTACACTTGATTATTTCATACTTCACGATTTGTACTGGTCAGGAATCGGAGTTTACGAAATACTCTACGAATTCTCGTCTCATCTCCAACGTGACGCTGGGGCATATTTATGTACAACAGTAAGATCTTTTTACGCATCCAGTCCACGTGCGATCAAGCATCTGACAAGGGCGATCAGTCTAGAAAAAACTGTCACTTCAATACGAAGGATATCATCATCGAATAGGTTTGGGTAATTTGCATATAGCCGTGTGAGTCAATATCGCCATCCACCCGGACATTGCAATTCCCAACGAGTCCGACATGCTCACGATTCCCAATGAATCTTTGAGATCGTTAGACGGTACCTTGAGTTAGAAAACAATGTTGATTATTCGTTTAATGATCAGCTATGTTTTTTATAACGAAATCTTTTCATTTAGATTTTATTTCATATGTTTTTTTTATTCGATCCTTTTATTTTGATTCTTTCTTATCATCACTCACCTCTCCTGCCATTCTGTAAAACGTATTGACATAAGCTCCACCACCAAGAAGACCTTCCCAAAGAACTAAAGCGAAGATTATCCAGATATTTGGCATGTAGAAGAATATAGCCTCTGTCGCGAATATAACGACGTTGACGAACTGGAAGAAGTATACAAAGACGAAAATTTTACATTATAAAAGAAAGTACGAATAAAAGTACGAGGATATTCTAAACAAAATTTCATATTGGGTAATTTTTCATAAATCGCTTATGTTAAACCTCGTTCGACGTACGTCGTTGACTATTGATAAGAATGGCTCATTGGTGACCCTGAAGGGTCACTAATGAATTTCATTCTGATCTTGTTTCTTTTCTAATTTTCGCAAATTTGCAATAAACTATGCCCGAAAGAATGAGCTATTGGTATAAAAAACATAGAATTAAAATAATAAAAGAATCTTACCTGAAAGAGTGACATTAGCCAGATATTTTTGAAAGTGATGAATCCAGCCGAGGATCGTGATATAAAAACACCAATCTGATAGTCGACTTGAAGCCAACGATATTGTTCCTCGTGAGTCAACCATATTCTATCAAATTCTATCAGTTCATACTGAAAATAATCGCCACATTGTTATCATTCTTTGATCCAATTTGCACGAACGCAACAACCGATATGAAATTTCCCCCGACGCGAGCTATAAAAACAAGCGTCTCTCGTCGCTAAGAAGGAATTTAGTTCAAGCAATCAATAACAAAAGTGGCTCACCAAACCCTGATTGATAAAGTACTCGAGCAGGTAAACAAGCCCAAGTGGTATTATGTACTTCATTAATCTCGGCACGAGCGCAAACTTCTCACGGAAACTCTTCGACGGTACTTTGATTATTTCCTCTTGACTATCGAGAGCGTATTTCACGACGGATACCCTGTCGTGTGGCTCGACCATTATTAACCAAAATGCGGCAGCTTGAGCAATCGGTACGATTAACATTACCAAAAGTGCATCCTCGGTCGACATTATCATTCTAAGACCGGCGTACGAGAATGCACCGATTATACCGGCACCTCCCGTTCCCGACGACCAGGCCGTAATGCCTTCTCTACCGTACTTATGACTGTGGCTTATGATCGTCGCCTCGCCGAGTCCCGAAGACATAGATGTCAGCACAACGCCGAATATCGTCACCCAATCCGAGACGGCATACGATACCGCGATGTAACTTCCTAGCGAGAATATTACGCATATCGCTATGCGAACACTGAAACAAACATTCCCAATCTACGTTATTTCAACGTCGTCGGACTAAAGATCATATTTTGAAACTGTCACGATTTTTACTCACTGTACATAAAACGGTAAAAATGGTACTGTTAATTTGATAATTAAACTGGGCAGTATATCGGCTAATAAAATCGCCCCTGTCGATACCTCGTTGCATCCTCTGGACGTAGAATTTACATCGGTCGTATTGCGATCGACGGTCTCTTGAGGCGTCTGCACGAAAATGATTAATATTTTATTTTTACATTCAAAGATCTAAAATTTGATAAGAATTTGTGTTTTTTATAGTCAGTTTACATTGTCGTTAAATCTCGATTCGAGTAGATCGTGCGCTGCGCTGAGCATAATAACATAACCGTAATTATTGCACAATCCGAGTAGCCAAAAAGCGATCAAGTTTCTCCATCTGGCTATCCGGGCATCGCGTTCCGGTGATCCCGGATCGTTCTTCGTCGTTTTCGTAGCTATAATTCATTAAACAGAGAAATCTCTATTTTAAACAACACTCTCGATCTCTTCAGAGTATAAAAAGTCTTCGTCTCGTTATAAATCGCAAGAAAAACATTCCGTAATGACAAAACGGCATGCGTCCGCGAGAGAGCGTGGCACGCCTAACCTTGACGGGACTTATCCGCTATCTCTCGACATTTCGAGACGAATAGTATCTAGTTGACGGATTATATACGAATTGACGTTAATCTCGTTAAGATTCATATCAAAACGAAACATTGCATGTAAATCGATATAATTCGGAAGAAGGAAAAACAGAAAAAATTGTCCCGCCCGGCTCTTCCGATTTTATAATTAGTGTCATGGACGAGGAAACCAGAAGAAGCCTTCGCACGAGACTCAAGATGTTTTGAAATAGTAGCAATTGACATTCCGCGTGCACAGATCTCTTTCACGAAAGCGAGAGTACGATACTAATATATCTTAACCTCGTCTTCGTAACTGACCTTGTCTCGGGGGCCAGTTATTAAAGACTCCCGGTCAATGCCGCACCGCCGTAAATTATCATTATCGTCACATTGTAAAAACGGTTAAACTTCCGGTACGATTATAACCTATCTTATTTTTAATTATCACGAATTGCTTTCGAATTTTTTTATCACTGGTATTATTGATATTGTCATTGGAACGAGATCGATTCGGCGACCTTTTCTTAATTATTCCCAGAGTATTATTACCCCGGAAATAATTAAGAAAAGGTCGCAGGTTCGTTGTAGAACGAGAAACGCAGAAATGTAAATAAAATTGAAATAATAGTTTCGTTGCGTGCAACGTTGTATCGAATACGTCGATTATCAATTGAATCGATTGATGTAGCATGTTATATCGGTAATCCCCTGAATAAGGTTCAAGTGAAAATGTCAAATGGATAATATCCAACACGCAACATCTTTTTTTAACTTTCGATGAGGAAAAAAAAACTATGCCGAAAAATCGACTTCCTCGTTACTTTCCCGAAATATCATGCAGGCTTCTCTCTGCGAAGAGACGATATATCGACCGCCGAGGGGATAATTGTGTTACGAGGACGATACGTGGGTCAGGTATACCAAGAGTTCAGTAGCCCGTCGTGTCTATTCCACGTGTCACGATAAATTACTTCGACAATTTTATAGAAAAAAAAGATTAGACTCTCAATCGATACAATATTAACACCGAACGAGCCAGGAATTAAAGAAACGTCGATTTTCACCGGCGCGAAACCAGATTCGAGGTTATAGCTAGCGGATACGAACTACAGTTTCTCGATCGTAATTTGTTCGGACTTTGATCAATCAGTGCCATAGCACGAGGAACTTGGCAATCGATGTTCGTTCGATCTTCAATCGTCGATCGTTTAAAAACTATCGCGATTAGATCGTCCCGATTTTTGCACGAGAAATTCCCTCGGTCGATGTGAAACTCTTCTGGGACAAGGGTTTATAAAAAATTGCATAAAAATATACGACGATAATGTTTTAATAAATAATATTTATCATTATGATTATTTTAATAACGATTTTATTATCGAATTAAGAATTTGCTTATAAAGCATTTAACTTGAATCGTGGCAGGTAGTCGTATCAATTGTCCAAAGATATGATCGTCGTACGTGTGGTCTTGGTCGCAAACTTATTTAAATATATCAATCGCTTATCTCCTCGGCTCAAGTATAGTTTGCGCGTTACTGTAAAATTTCCATCTCGAATCTTACTTAATCGCGTTGCCTTTATCTCTCGCCGCAACGTGCAGCCGAGAGCGTATAGGCGTGTCGATGGAACGATTCTTGAGAAAAATGTGGAATCTTCGAAGATTGTATTAAAGGCGAGAAACACGACGATGACGAAAAGCGCGTTATAAAAATTGAAAAAGCGTATCTATTTATGTATTTGCAACGACGATAATTCAGACTCGACCTTAAATTCTCATCGCGATTCCATCGATGATAAATATGTGTGCCTTACGGTATTGGAAGTCTTGAAAGCAAATAGCTGATTATCGTCTGGACGACGTGTAAATAGTTTATTATCGCACACGATAGAATTTTGATAATAAGGCAGATGAGAATAACGAGGATTTTTAACTTTTTCTTTTTTTAAATTGGTCTCCTTACTCCTAATTTCATTTTTGTTGTTTTGCCACAAATTTACATAACGTACGATTTTTCAAGGCTCGCCGAAACGTGTTAAAAAAAAAACATTGTGTGAATCGCATGCATAATATTTTGTTAAACGAACGAGACTCTCCTCGTGAATGGAATAATATCACTTGGTAAAATGCAGACCACCAGGAGCGCGAAAATTGCTGATATTTGCTACGCGACGAGAATTACCTCACGAGAGTACTAGGCGTTACGTATGGTCTATTATGGCAACCAGTGGGTATAAGATAATATCGCTGAAAAAAAATCTTGATTCAATTGGATTTATCGAAGGAATGGTCGGTAATAAACCATACGAGAGACACGTGTACATACAAATACTAATGACAGAGACATGTACGAGATACCCGTTAATCAACGAACTCTATCGGAATGTCTACCTCGCGAACGTTCTTACCAATTTCATATATAAATCAATATTTATGTCGAATAATGGAAAAATTTCGAAAACTATCGATAACGTTTAAATACTCGAAAAATATTTATAAAAATACGAGAATAAAAAAATAATGGTGAAACGTGTAGCATTATTATTTATTATTAAAAAGATAAGCGTTATCGCACGAGGATTTTATTCTGCGCAACGTGAATATTTAATAATAGAACGTGAAACATTGTTTCCACGGTTTGTGACTTTTTAAATGACGCCGATGTACGAAATGATTAATTAATTAACTATACCTTGCGACGTTTCCATAGCTGCTTAAGTGTTTTTAGTATTATTATTAATATTGTAGTTACTTGTATTAATAGTGTTAAGATTCTTATTGTTTGTTGATCGTATCGAAAGAATTAAAGACACGACCGAAGACACTATTTTCTTTCATCCATAAGATACCTGAAAAAGCCTGTCCACTTACACATGTAAGAATTTAGTCGCGCACGTCCAAGCCTATCAGTCGTAACTGAGACACTGGAGTGTTATCGCGCGCGCGTTATGCCCCTTGGGGATACCAATTCTCACTACGTGTGCTTCTGAAACACTGTCGTACGCCCCACCCCCGCTTTTTACGAGGCATTCCGTCACAGAAACGTCCAAACGAGGAAAAAAGATCTACGGGCGATCTTGACTCTTCTCACGAGATGTAATCGATATTATCGTTAGCCTTTTTAATCGTTGCAGTTTATGAAACGACTCTTCGTGATAATTCTTTAAATTAGACAATATTGTAACTTTAAGATTCGCTAGAAATTATAGAGACCGATAGCAAGCACGACAAGGATGAGGTAGACGGAGATCAAAATGTTCGTTTCTACCATATCCAGTTTCTTCGAATCTTAATTTTATGAGGATATTGGATAAGATTCAACAAATATAAGACATTCAATTTTTATCCAAAAATATCAAAAATGTATTTAATCAAAGATTTCAGCAATAAAATTGAATATTGATATATTATTAGGACTGATCCACGTGTCTTTCTTTTCCCATATTCATAACCATTTCCATACTCAATAATTCTCTGTGCTTTTTATATAGTACTTGGAGAATCGGCTGGTCCTTGACTATGTGCATCGAGGCACCGACAAGATTGGTTATCAATCTTTTCATTATATTTATCTTCTGCACCCTTTTCTGCATCAATTCTTTCTGTCTGCAAACAAAACGAAAGTATGAATGAAATATAATTAAGAATTTTTCCATGGAAACGTACCGTGCGATTTCAGGATTAGACTCTTGAAGCTTCTTCTTTCTGACATTTTCTTGTTGCTTCAAAAATTCACCAAAATCTACGAGGGAAGCTTGCATCTCGCGTTTCAATTTTGTTTCCATGATCATATACTTGGATCTCGATTGTTCCATACCAATTATCGTATCATTCAGCGTATACATTTTCTGCATTATTTCTTGAAATGCCCTAGAGGTAATATTGAAATAATCAGTTAGCCGAAGGAATCATTGGCACGAACGTTTGTATATCAATAATGATCTGTGCTCACCCGCTAATCTCATTTTCTTCCAAATTTTCGAGCAGTTCCGAGCTCGCATCGTTTTGCAAACAGTTTTCCAATGCTATGTTATTAATCACGCAATGAGCCATTGCATCCTGTAACTGGTCGTACGTATCTTGTTCACTTTCTTCTGGTAATTCAGGCGTTTTCTCTTAAATGAAAAAGTATTTGAATTATAATTAAGATGCTCGTGGGATGCGGATAGGTCTAAATGTTATTAGCGGGCACCCCCTTGCCTATCCTTTGCCCATTCACTTACGAGCTTCCACCTTGGCTCTGAGCCTGAGTCTTCTTGCTTTTAATTCTTTCAGTGAAATTCTTAAATCTCGAATCTTTTCTTCTGTAGACTTCAAATCGTTGATGGAAATTGCACCAACAGGAAAATCAGCTATAGTCTCGCCCAGCAAAGCAACCGCCTTCGCCAATCTTTGGAATTCAGTCATTGTTTTTCGTGTACACTCCGGAACGTCGATAAATCACCTTTTACAAATGTTGCAACAATTTATTCAAGGAGACTAGAGGTTATGATCTTTCGATTATGGTACTCCGGTGGTTTGTTTATCTCGCAGTATCATGCCTGCTCGCTCCTCACGATAACTGACCACAGTTACCAGCGCCG
This sequence comes from Netelia virgata, assembly GCA_951802705.1. Lineage (NCBI taxonomy): Eukaryota > Metazoa > Arthropoda > Insecta > Hymenoptera > Ichneumonidae > Netelia > Netelia virgata. Next base: position 51,536,310 of record OX637863.1, read on the forward strand.
ACAGCGCCGCTTACATGTACAAAGTATTGGCTTCGCTTTTTAATTAACACTCCTTTTCTCTATGAAGTCTGCCTGATTTTATTGTTCGCTCGCGTACATCGATTCACGAAATATTAGTGAATTAATATGCCCATTCCCACACTGTACAAGCTTTAACCTCAACATATCACTTCGAAACTTAAATGGAATATGAGTACTGAAATATTTGGCGAAATTTCTTACTTCGAAATGATAAGAAATGTCAGACAGAGTCATCTCAGAAATATGGAACTATGCTATCTATATTTGTATATATATTATACAGACGCGACAAGCAGAAATCTAGCTGACCTAGGCCAGTTATCAGGGTAACTGGAGATGGCACCAACGTACCCGTTCTCGTTCACAATCGTACAACTGCTCCTGCAAACTGTCAATTTCAGTCAAAATTACTTTCCTCATACGATATACCGGATACATGTCACTCGGGGCTACGCTTGACAAAACTCGGTTCAACGATAAACACATTAATATGTGATAAAAAAAACTATAGGCGTTATGATAATCACTCGTTCGGTTCAATTATTAACGTCTTTCTTGATGATCGAGTCGCGAAGTGAACCGAACGTCACGTATAACCTGTTAAATTGACCAAATCGGGTTACTTTGTACTTTTGTTTGCCAATCAACGTAATCAAATATCGGGCGAAATTTGGTAAAAGGAGAAACTTAGTTATGCCATGACCACGAACGATGGATGTAAAAACCGTGCAATGTCTTGTGAGGGACTTAGACCTGACGTTACAGCCACGTATAGCACCAAGATACAAAACCTGGCTTCCTCTGGCAACTCAGCAGGTATTTAATTCTTCGATCAAGACAGAAAAGTTATTTTACGTGTACTCGCAAGTCTCTATAATTTTTGAGATAATATTTAATGATTTCAGCTAAGATTGAGAAGCCTCGTCAGGGTTATAGGATACAATTTAGAGGTGGATAAGAAACACGAGACATGCTGGTTCTACTATACACTTCACAGATCCAGTATGTCCTCGCCTCTTTACACCAGTGAACTTATCGACAATGCAAGTCCCAGATGGACCAGTCTAGAAGTGCCTACTATCCATGCAACAGGATTATCAGCTGCCAGTGGTAATTATCTTTTACAATCGGTATTATAAACGGAGATAAATTATGGTCGGAAACAACACTCGCCAGAAATATCCTAAATTCTCAAGCAGATAAGACACTAATAAAACGCACCATTTCTTTTTTTTTTCAATAGAAATAGTTTTACGATTATGGAGAAGAACGTTATCAAAAGATCCCACGTCGGACGTAACTTTATTCACATGGGGAATATCGTTTACCGGCCTGGCATACATGGGACCCAAATTGCCAAGCAATCTGGAAACAATATTATGTGACAATTCAATGATATTTCATCTTCACGGTGGTTTCTTTGCCCCGTCGTACTGTCTCATCAGAAAAACGGATAACAAGCGTTATCTTCGTATGGGTTTAATACCGTCGGAAATACGCGAAAGTTACACGGTCGTAAAATTAAGCAGTCTCAGAAGTAAGATGCAAGCTCTCAAGCAACAAACCGAGTCGGTGCAGCTGTTGCGAGAACGTATAGCATCGGGCGATAATGTACAATCGCCCAAGTACAAACAAACGACTCTCAACAGACTATTACAACCGAAAAAATTAACAAGAGAAAAGAAGGCTGAGATTTTGAGGATACGGAAAGAGCTCGAGATCGCGAAATTTCGAACAAAATTATTAGAACAAGAGCGTGTGAGAAAAATGGGCGAGTTGCGAGCTTTGAATCAATTACACATGAGTATAATGGAAGAAAATCAAGATCATGGCTCGGACCTTATGGGACGATATCGCGAATTGAACAAAGACATAGAGAGGCTACGAGAGTGGCGTCAGAGTCATCTGGAAACGCGCGAGGGTTACATACAGACAACGTCCAAACTGGCGTATCGACGTCGTCAATTAATTTCGGAACTCTGTCTCATATATCCGGTGAGCCAGGAAAACGAGAGAAAGTTCACCATAAACAATGTACATTTGCCGGACAGCGAGGAACTGGAATCTTCGAATGACACGCAAGTCGCTGTTGCACTAGGCTTCGTTGCTCATACCACACAGATGATCGCAAATTTTCTCAACATACCAACGAGATATCCTATCTTGCATTATGGCTCGCGAAGTCGCATCGTCGATCACATTACCGAAAGTCTTCCTGACAACGACAGACAATTTCCTCTCTTTTCGAGGAGCAAGGACAAACTTCAGTTTCACTATGCTGTATATCTGTTGAACAAAAATATTGCTCAACTACGCTGGTACTGTGGCCTGCCAACCGGTGATTTGCGAGCAACTCTACCGAATTTAGCTTCGCTCATGATCAACATAAAACCAAATCAACCGTTGGACAGTTCGAAGCGAACATTCTCAGGCTCGTCCCTCGATACCGATATGGGCAATGGCAGGCATCATGCCCCTTTGACACCACCCATACAAAAAGTTATGTTCGAGAAGTGTCCGAGAACACAGCGAACAATGAGTCAGCTCAAGAGCGTTAAATCAGGCTTGGGCTCTTCACTCGATCAGGGTCTCGACAAACCTTCGAATTCCCTCGTATTGACGAACAGATCAAAGCGCATATGTAAATCCGAGGAGAGTGCCATGGACGACAAACACCTTACATTGCCTCGCGACGCCACGAGCAGCGACGAAACTCTCGACGACACGGTTTTCGAAAACAATGTCGCTCGCATTAATCGCGATAGATTCGTCAACCTGGCGAATCTACGCGAAATTGAACGGGACATTGAGATTCTCATACCAGTCTCGGTATCGAAACCAAAGAGTTCTTCAGATACTACCGAAGATTCCGGAAGTAACAAGCAGAGAAGCTCAAATTCGATAAGCAGCTGCGAAATGGCATTGAGCGGTAGTCAAAACGACATAGGTGAAAATAACAGTCCAAACGATAGTAATACTGACGTGATTTCAACGAATGGCGAGTTGACGATCGGGTCGCACGATCAGAAGGCATCGCACGAGTCACGAACGTCGTCCACGAGCTGCGAACCGGATAACAAGAGTATGTCGTCGAACGAAAGTTCGGCAATTGCCTACATGCTTTATCATAGAGACAAGAGCCAGGAGACTCTCACGGATTTCGGCCAAAAAGAATGTAGCTTAGTATCGAAAAATTCCATTAATAGCGAAGACACACTGTCTAACTCGTGCGCGTCGCTGGACGACAAGCCGAACTGTAATTATGAGAGAAAAGGGACGATACCTATCATCGCCAGTGGAGCTTCCAGCTGTCCAGAAAATAGTGAGATTGGAATGGCTGGTTTGGCGATGAGAGGATATGAATCGGACGGAAAGTATGTATAAAAACAGACACAGAAATTACACATTCTGGTAAGATTTGTTCATGACCTCTTCCTCTTACTAACCGAGCGAATATTTTCTTCCAGGTCCGATGAGAAAGACATTCGTGATCAACTTGATGAAAGTTGCGAGCCTGGTTCGAGTACGAGTTCGGAAGGACCGTCGGAGTATAGCCAGTTGGTAAGAATGGAATTGAAAACTTTGCTCGATTGAAAAACCCTCGTTTATGAATATCCGCGAGAAACATTATTTGCCCACTTTTGATCCGATTTAATTGAATCTTTTCTCATTTACTGTTCGTTTGTATTCAATGCAGCTTGACGAAAGTCGACAATCGTCCAAGTCATATTCTCGTGCTCGTGGGAAAAGAGATCAAGAGGTGACGAGAGAATTTCGAGCATCCACCGACTACATTGATTCCATAAGACGGAGTTCTGAAAACGTTTTCGCAAGAACCGAAGCGTTGGCCAGTAAAAAAACTAGCTTTAAAGTGATGAAACCTCGATGATAATATTTTACTGTTATATAAAAAAAAAAGGCCGAAGTTGTGTCGCATTTCGACGCCTTACACTTACACATACACGTAGTGAGAATTTCTACGGGGTACAAAGGAAAGAAAATATCCGATTTAATAGAATATATCATGACATTATTTAGGGCTCATAGCGTCTTTGTCGCAGACAGGTAAGTAAAAAACTAAAAAAAGGGAAGGGTAAGCTGTCCTGAAGACCAAAGGAATCTGAGCGCGAGCACTTTTTTTTTTTTTTTTCGACGGATCCTAATAGAATTTTCTATCAAGGATAATAATCAACGGAAGCTCACAGTACTTGAACATATATATTTTTCTCGTACCGTGCCTATTCATTAAGTCAAGCCATAAATGAATCCTATCCTGCAATAAACAATTGAACAGTTGGTGTATTTACAAAAAGAGAAATTCTTTTGTGAATAAAATGTGATTTACTTGTATAGATTTATTATCGCAATTCCTAAAATATTCCATTATAATGGCTGTCACACCGAACGATAATAATGACCCTAAACAGTCATTCTAACCCTGGCGTCGTCTTTGAATTCTTCATTGACATAGAAAATACTCGTAACGCAGACTAAAAAACAAATATCATGTCACCTATGGCGAAATGGCTCGACCGTTTATCATAATCTCATCAGAGATGTCGACGCGCATTGTAATGGCAACATTGAGTTTGTAATTAATGACAATAGTAAGTCAGTTTGCCTAGCCATAGCTTTTTTTACACCTGCAGCTAGATCTGGTTGTACGTTGTAATGTAACGTTGAGTTATATACAAAAAAAAAACTGGAAAGTTCGTTATGTACGGACTTAAGACAGATTATCACCATGTTGAGCGGTTTCATCGTTGTTCGAACTCTCATGGAGGCCGACCATCTTGGCACTCGTCTCCCAAAGTTTGAGGCCAACTTCGGGATTCAATTCTTTCTTCGATTTGTATATCTTACAGTCGCGATAGAGCAGACCATTTTCATCGGACAATGTTGGTTCCGTCGTGCAATGGAGGACTGTTTGAGCTCCCTGGAATAAGCCAAAGGTTCAATAATTTTGTATTGTATATAGATAAAAATTAATTTACGCAGTCGTACCTGATAAGCTGTTCGCAAAAACACAAGAGCCACGGGTGAAAATATCACATAGTGAAACAAGCTTCTTTTCACGTATCTAAAGAGGCCGGTGTAAGTGAAACCGGGGCACACCATGTACACGTTTACACCCGTATTTTCCATCCTTCTTGACAATTCCATGGCGAAGTAAGCATTGGCCAGTTTAGAATTACAATAGCTTGGATTCATACGACCCTTCATAGGATATCCCAATTCGCCATTTAAATTGTCAAAATCTATTGTACCGGATTCCAAAAGTTTCGATGTCACGACGACGATTCTGTAGATTATTTGTGCCAACATATAATTTAAAAAAAAACAGTGTATTAAAAAAATAGGTTCTCTCGATGGATATGAGAAAATATAAACGCATATCCACTAACCGACTCGGAGCAGATTCTTTCAGACGATTTAGAAGTAAATTAGTAAGGAGGAAGTGACCCAAGTGATTAACACCAAAGTGTATTTCAAAGCCATCCTCGGTCATAGCTTGATCCTTCAGGGGTACGTACACACCAGCATTATTTACAAGTCCATGAATCTCAGGAAAATCATTCAGAACTAATTTGGCAAACTTTCTGATGGAAGTAAAAGAAGCTAGATCAAGTTCCATTGGAATCTGAAAATGATTAAGATCATCAAATTTATTTCTAAGTGCATTGAAACCCATGTATACATCGATTTGTTAATTCGACGAATTGTAAATGCATTATTCATTCGTATGAACTACGAGCAAAATCAAAACACCTAGTCATCCTTAAAGACTTTTGTTATCGACTACCATGATCCTAGTGGCGAGTGCAAGAAATTGTATTCTTTGCATAATTTTAATTAAAGTAAATGACAGAGGTCATACCATCTCTCCGACCACAGTTTCTCTGCGAATTTCCATGACAACGTCTCTCGCTTTTTCCATATCCCTGCATGCCATTATTACTCGAGCATGGCGTTTGACAAGTTCACGCACGGTTTCCTTGCCGATGCCGGAATTACCACCGGTAACGAGAAAAACACGACCCTGCAAATTGCTTGTATCCTTGCATCTTCCCCAAGTGCGTTCCCGACACTTGCGGAGAAGTCCGATTACAACGACAATAGGAACCAGAACGTAAACTAACAACATTTTCACCGGGATATTATTTACACTATGCAGTGAGAAAAACAATGACAAGCTTGTACGAGTCACTGCTCATAATTTTATGACACAGCTAGTCAAACTCATGTTGTCAATATAGAGAGGAGAAGAAATTTGTATGCAGAAAGCACCGTGAATAACTACAGAATTAATAACGCGATGATTCAGATAATGTGGCGAAAATTGACAATCCCGAACTTTTTCGTCTCGCAAAACTCGTATCTGAATACTTGACTTTTCGAACGATAATAGTATTTGGATCGTACATTACTACATTTATCGAAATTTCGAAAACACGGACTACAGACACGATCAACGAAAATGACCAGCTATCGTCACGTCTCTATAGGACAAAACGAGAAGCTTAACATCGACTACCTTCACGATGGTAACCTGTACGGCCGTGAAGATAGTCGTGAAGGTAGAACTATATGTGTAATCAAACGCATTATTACTATGTTCACAGCGGTGCCGCCAGCATGTCTGACATCATACATAATACACCGTGGTCTCCTCCAGCAGGCGGAAATAATCTTTCCGATCTCGCGAAGAATTAAAAAATTCCTAAATGTTTCAATTAGATGTTTCGTGATCCCCAGGCATTTTTAATAGAATCCCCAATCATTTCTAAATGATTTCCTAATGATTGTAATTTAAAAGAAGTTACGTAGATCGGTTTCTTCAATTCTTCTCAGACTGTTGACTTGCCTTCTAAGTTGCGGCGGTGGGAACCTCGAATCGTACGTGTGACAGGTTTCAGTGTGTTTGTGGGTGCATTTGTCGCTCCGTCATGAGTCAGAACCCATGGTCGCGCGTCGCGTTTCGTAATTAAATTTTTCTCAACGTTCCTCCCTCCCCCGCCCTTAAACGCTCGCGAGCGATGCGATCCATAATACGAAATTCCGTGTCACTATTGTGCACACGGGATTGTTCGACATCACTTCGAGAATGGGTTTGATGTGTATCGTTCGTTCGACGATTCACGAAACTCGCGGTTGTTCGCGATCGTGAACGTCGTGTGCGTCTCGCGCTGTCGCGTTTTTGTATTGTACAGGAGAATAATCCCTGGAACTCCTTGTAGTTTAGGAGACGTTGTGATTGTCGACGAGGGGTGTACAATTGCTTTTTCGCCGTCAAACCTTTAGGATCTCTAAGGTAAATTCGTGCAAATAAATTAATACCACGGTACTCATCGATTATTACAAGTTTTCGAACGTACCCTTCGATACACTTGCGCGACACCATGAGAAGCTTTTCATACAACCTTTCTCGGTGTGCACAAGTTATACAATAAGTTTGCGAACTTTCCCAAAGCCATTCACTTCAATATTACGTTTTTCATGTATTTTTCTTGTCGTGTTTTCAATTTTTTCACTTTTCATTCTGTTCTCGTCCACGTCTTGAATCTGAGGGAGTAGTCAGCTACTCAACAATTGTCGCGCTCTTCTTATCTATTTTTCACGCCATATTCCATCAAAAGTCTGTTTATGTTGATTATTTCCATCGGTTAATGTTATTTTTTCATTGACTAATCCATACAATATCATAATAATAACCGCGATTGAGAAATAGTTCATAGGGAAAAAATGCAGTTCCTATTATTGACTTACTTTTACTACAAATAAGGTAAGTGTCCCAGTTTCCGATTTTCTAATTCCTTCATTATCAGTCTAGTATGGACCACTTTTATATAATAACGTGCAAAAGAAATAATGAAAACATTAAAAACATTTTTTGCGTTCACTATGATCAACATGTGAATTAAATATTATTATAAATTATGCAGTTTCCCTGCTGAATATTTTGCATGCTTAAAAATTATCTAAATAACAAAGATAAACTACACGGATAAGCAATTTTTCAAACCAGGACATACATGTTTTAACAATAAGGGAAAACTGAAATGAACTGGTCCAATTTGCAATGACTTACATTGTTTCAAGTTCATACATGTATGAGACACACCTACTCCTGCAATTGGAAGCTTATTTTTGTGGTAAATCAAATAATGGAATAATCAACATATCAATAATTATTACCTCTGGTATATACCAATTCTCAATAATTAGGTTTTTCCAATATACAATATTCGTTGATCTTTTAGAGGAAGGATAAGTACTGCTAAGGCTTAGAAATTATAACGTTATCAATAAATTTCTCAAATTATATCTGGATATTACAGAAACATATTGTACTTTGATTGGGACACGAGAAATTTATTACCTTCTCATTATTTACAGTTTTTCTGTGATATTGCACGAAAGACAAAGTTCAACAATGGATCCAGTGAGGAATAGACCTAGCAGGCCCCGGCTGAGATCGCATGGAAATTCCGCCAGGGTTTTGGTGTTCGATCAAACCGAGGGGGATGAAACTCCCGTCAACACGGAAGCGGAACATGCAGCTCGACAACCTCAGCCTCTGAAGTCAATAAGCAAAGAAGCTCCTGTCCGACCTAGTGCGTTTTTTTATTTCATATACCACCTGATATGAAATAAAGTACTGGAATTGTATACACAGGACATTTTCTTTTTGTTTTTAGTAGGAGGTGAACTTTCAAACTTGGTACGTATGAGAAATTCGGCGATTGGAAAATCTGCACCGTCTCTATCCGTTCACATGGTGAGTTTGTTTATAATGCTCTAGTCGGAAAATAAAATCAAATTATAAGTTTTCGAACGATCGGAAATTATTTGGAATAATAATCGATGAATTCTATTTAGGAAATAATTTTTAATATTTTTCAATGTTTTTGTCTTACCTCCACAAAATACATCGACTACCTTATACATGATATTCCGTTTGTTCGCAGCGTGAATTTAACATTCCTCGACGTGCGGCGAAGGTGGCTCATCGTAAATCATTTATAGCAACGACATCACCCACGTTACCTCGATGTCATTCGCCCCTTTCAGGTGAGAGACTCTCGCATTATTTTGTTTCCTGTTTTTCTCGCGAACCTTTTATCCGGTCTACCATCAGAATTCGTCGTGTGCTCGATCGATCGATCCAATTCGGCATGTCTGAAAGATTGTTTGGCAATGAGCGAAGAATCAAAGGGAAGCGATGTGCGCGAGCCTCGGTAGTATGACAAAAATATTGCGCAAACGAATTTTTGGCAGAGCATACGTCGATTTAAGAATATGATGTAGGCCAATAACGAGAGCTCGGAGACGATGTAATTCTCTCTTTCTCTCTATCTATAATGATCTGTTGCTCGATCCACATAGCTTTCGTATTTCTCTTTACGATCCCTCATGCACATAATTGCTCTTAGAACTTTAGAACATATTCGACGAGGCAAACGTGCTCTTCGCTCCCAATACGGCGGTTTTTCCCATTCTAATATTGGTTACGAAAATATTTATTGTTTTTTTCTGTTTTCTAGCCAAATAGCTAATCGAATCGTATTCTTTGAATGTTTTTCCCAATATAGCATTCGTCCCGATTGTAGGCAGCCCCCTAGAGAGTCCTAGGATGTCATCCAGTCCACATTTTGCTTTTGCTCCAATTAAAAGGTATCTATCTCGGTTTTGCGCGTTATTAACTGCAGAATTACTTTGTTTAATCGATATCCATTGAAGTTTTCTAAACGATATCATACGTTTCCGGGATTCAATTAAGTAATAATATTACTTTTGCGAAAAGAATTGGTGGTGCCGCATCGGGAACAGCTGATGGACGACGATGGTCCGTCGCCAGTTTGCCATCCAGTGGTTATGGAACGACGCCAGGCTCGAGCAATGTTTCGGTAATTAATTTTTCCCTCGCACTGAATCGCTACGAAAAGTGGTCACTAGGCGCATCGCGTCTTTTAACATTTGTTTCTTTTTATTGCCGCAGTCGCAGTGCTCGAGCCAAGAGCGTCTTCATCAACTGCCGAATATACCTACGAAAGACGAGCTTAGAATGTTGTCGTGTCATTTCTCGAAACCCGGCACGCCTTGCTCATCACATCCCGGATTTCCGGGTTCGAGTATATCCAGTATTCCTGGCAGCATACCGTTTAGCCTCGAGGAAGAGGGACGGAGATCACCGCTGCACCGTCCAAGATCACGCAGCTTGAGGTACGTCATCTCCGTCATCTCGGTAATGCAAGAATTTTGAACTGTAAAGAAAATCAAGAAATTAGAGAAACAAACACTCATCTCACAGTTGGATAACGTCGAATTGCAGTAGTCCGAGTCGATCGCCTGTTCTGGACAATGAGATCATGATGATGAACACCCTGTACAAGGAACGTTTTCCCAAGGTAATTTAAAGAGCCCGAGCGCGCAAAAAAATTGGATACGTAATATTTTTGGCGTTCTGCCAGATTCAACCGGTTGAGAAGCGCGAGAAATATACAATTCAAAAATACACACGGCCACATGTTGCTTAATCTACGATGAAGGGTATGCCGTCTAGGTTTTTTTTTTTTTTTTTTTGTTTTTTTTTCTTCTTATTTTCCGTGTAGTTTTCACGAGGTCTCGCGTCTGGCCTGGATTTTGCAAACGTCATTGAAGTCGCCGAATCATCATAAACAAGTTCCCTATCACGAAAAACATTCCGCTTAAAGCTCAGGGAAAATCGATGAATCATCGCTCACGAGACTGCGTGTGATTTTCAGGCGACTCAACAAATGGAGGAACGATTGACGAATTTTATAAACGAGAACAAGGAAATTGACGAGTACGAAGTCGTTTCGCACATGGCTCAAGATTCTTTGCCGATTATACGTTTTGTTCATCATCAGATAATTGAGATGGCTCGTGATTGTTTGCAAAAGTCACAGGAGAAGCTCATAACGTCGCGGTACTTTTACGAAATGAGCGAAAATTTAGAACATCTATTGATGGAGGTGAGGCGAACTAGAACGAACACTCGATTATCTTATATTGTTTTTTTACCATGTGGTTTCAATTTCGACTTTTTGCCTCCCTGATCGTAGACGAAGGACAAGTCGTTGGAAGCTGCCACGCGTCTCACTGGCCTGATAAAGAAGCTATTATTAATAATATCGCGACCAGCTCGTCTTTTGGAATGCCTCGAGTTCGATCCCGAAGAGTTTTATCACCTGCTCGAGCAGGCCGAGGGTCAGGCTAAAATAAATATTGGCATTAAAGCCGATATACCACAATACATAATAAACAAGCTTTCGTTAAACAGAGATCCGATCTCAGGTAATTAAATAAAATTCTTCAAGACCCTTCGACTATTATCATTATTTCATTTCTCATTTTTGTTTAGAACTACAAGACGACATTAACAAACTCGAGGACTCTGCGAGCTCAAACTGCAGCAATACAGAATTAGCCACGTCGAGTCCGAACAAGGGCAATGACGTAAAATCTCAGCGGATACCATGCGAGAGCGATTACGAGGTGCTAAAATTGATAAGCAATGGTGCTTATGGTGCCGTTTATTTGGTCAAGGAAAATACGACGAGACAGCGTTTCGCCATGAAAAAAATAAACAAAAATAATCTCATGCTTAGAAATCAAGTCGAGCAGGTGTTCGCCGAAAGAGATATTATGAGTTTTACGGACAATCCGTTCGTCGTTTCGATGTATTGCAGTTTCGAGACTAAAGTGAGTACTTTCTTCCGATGTTGGACCGGTCGACCGGTAAAAAATAAAGAAACATCGATAATCCGCATCGGTTTTTTACAGAAACATTTGTGTTTGGTGATGGAATACGTGGAGGGAGGCGATTGTGCCAATCTTTTGAAAAATATCGGCCCATTACCGCCTGATATGGCGCGATTTTATTTCGCCGAGACGGTATTAGCCGTTGAGTACCTTCACAGCTATGGAATCGTTCATCGCGATCTAAAACCGGACAAGTGAGTATCTCGAATATTCGTGTAAAAATGATTCAACGTATCAATACGGTGTAATTTTTCATTATTCTTGATTGCAGTCTACTTATAACGGCTTTGGGGCACATCAAACTAACGGATTTCGGACTCAGTAAAATGGGACTAATGTCGCGTGAGTAAATCGCGTCTAGCAATCTTTTTTTTTATGTGCACAAATGGCCATCTGATTTTTCAATCGTTTCAATAGTCGCGACAAATCTCTACGAGGGATATATCGACAGGGATACTCGTCAATTCTCAGACAAACAGGTTTTCGGCACTCCAGAGTACATCGCGCCTGAAGTTATACTTCGTCAGGGTTATGGAAAACCCGTCGATTGGTGGTCAATGGGAATAATCCTCTATGAGTTTCTTATCGGTTGTGTACCATTTTTTGGCGACACACCGGAAGAACTCTTTGCACATACAGTCAATGGTAAAATCGTTAGGTAGAAATTTATTTTTATTCGAAATGAAATATGTTTTACGATTTTCGTTGGATTATTTTTAGATGACATCGAGTGGCCCGACGAGGAAGATTGGCGGGTTCAGCCTGAGGCTAAAGACATAATAACGGCTTTGCTCGAACAAAGTCCCCGGGAACGTTTAGGGACTGGTGGTTCTCACGAGGTCAAAGATCATCCTTATTTCTTTGGTGTCAATTGGAACACGCTTTTGCGCCAAAAAGCCGAATTCGTGCCACAATTGACAAACGAAGAAGATACGAGCTATTTCGACAGTGCGTTCAATATGAAAATTATAGCGGGAGAGCTGGGGAAACGAATTCATGAAAATATCATAAAGTTATTGACCGTTTGTTCAATTTTTGTAAAATCTTCTAGCTCGAATGGATCGTTACAATCATGACCTCGGTGAAGACACCGATGACACTGACGACTCACCATTGTTTGGTTCATTCTCATCTTACTCACCGCAATCTCGCAAAATATCACAGACACGCCCACCTCAGCTGACCGGTGACACAGAACTCGATTGTTTCACAAAGAAGCAATTATTCCGTAACGAATTCGAGCGTCCGTTGTCACAAATATCGCCAAGTTCCTCGGTGACTTTCTCCCCGCCGCTCAGAGCCCTTGAGAAGAGTACGACGTCGGATAAGAATCGTTCGATCACCACTGCCAAGAGTAACGTACAGGTGGAAAATCTCAACAAAACAGACAAAAGTTCCGACACTTCGGCGACTAGTCTGATCTCCGTAAGCAGCAGTAGCGGCGAATCGCGCTCGACAATCGTCAAGAGCAATATTTCGCTCGAGGGTAACGCCGTTAATCTCAGCACACCGGATTCCTCGCAAACCGAGTCGGACGATATTAGTCCGCAGATACAGAGGAAGCGACACAGCCACTCGTCCCGGGACAAGCTTCCCAGGTTCAGTATTTCCATTGACGGTGATCACATGTGAGTCATTTTGCCAACAATCCTGGCAAAGTTTTTTTATTTCATTTTTTTATCCTCAAAGTAGCCGCTTTTTTGTTTATCCTCGTCAATCCTTTCAATTCAAAAATACCTTTTTTTCTCTTCACACTTCGTACTCGCAAGTAATCACTTATAATACAAACACATTGGTTATCCATCGAGCATTACCTTGGTTTATTTTCTCTCTTAAAGGCTCGATTTAGCAGCAGCTAGAAGAGACGCCACTGAAGACAAATACAACTCCAGTACTGATTCCTTCGAGTCGTTCAACGCTATGCCACTCCCCCCTACGGCGAAGCAAAGATCCCGTTCGGTCATCAAGTCCGCATCCACAAGCGGACTGTCCTTGGTTATACCGACCAGTGACTTTTCCTGTGAGTCAGAAATGACAGTCTATTAGAGGAAAGATTGTGAGTAGACGGCGATACATTTTTCACTGTTTCAGACGATCCTCCAATTTGTGGACAATCGATCGAATCGCCCGGTGGCTCATCTACAGCATCATCGCGAGATACGTCCCCATGCAGAGAGCTCAGTCCTCTCGTGACGAGTTTAAAACCACCGATAATCATACGACGTGGTCCGTGTGGTTTTGGCTTTACCGTACACACTATCAGGGTTTATTACGGCGACAGTGACTTTTATACGATGCATCATTTAGTCATGGTAAGTAAAACAAAACTAGGTGAAAAATAGAAGCGTCGACTCGTACTGCAATGTTTGTGTTTTCTTCAAGGCCGTCGATCAATCGAGTCCCGCGTTCGAGGCTGGATTGAGGCCCGGTGACTTGATAACTCACATCAACGGTGAGACCGTTCAAGGACTTTTCCACACTCAAGTATTACGTTTGATGCTGAGCGGAGGAGATCACGTTACGTTGCGAAGCACGCCGCTCGAGAACACGAGCATAAAGACCGGTGGGAGAAAGCGCGAATTGGCACAGAGCAGAATGGCACGACGTACGCTACATCGACAGCGCAAGCAGAAGCGCGATCAAACAGAAAAAAAGCGGAAATCCTCGCTGTTCCGGCGAATAAGCTCGAAACGCGCAAGCGTCGAGATGCAACAGGTATGCGATGAAAAATCGGTAATTTTCAGGTTCTCATGCCTCGTCACTGAAGGGTGTCGCACGTTATTTTTGTCTGCATCACGAAGCAAGAGAAGAAGCGAGTCACACTTTGCTTGAGCACCAGAAGAGAACAAAAAAAAAGAATCAGAAAAAAACAAAACAATGACACTGATGAGAAACAAATTCTTGATTTTTGTTGTAAACACGATAGATTCTCGCTAAGGTCTCAATTTTGTTGTTTCATTCCAGCCGTTAAGTATCAGTTGCCCCTTGTCGGCACCCATTCTACCCAGCGACAGCAAACCTCCACTTATGGTATGATTTCTCGTAAAAAAAAAACTATACTTTCTTTCATCGCACGTCGGAACGTTATTCGTTTATCGTCGTTCGTTATTGGTTCCAACAATGAACGTGAAAAAAAAACAGCTCTCGTGTACGCGATTTTTTTCACACTGGCACGCTTGTCATCCATAAAAATGATTATTTTCCGGCGTTTGTCATCACTAAGAATTAAAGCAGTTCAACGAAACATCGAAATTGCCGAACTGCTTTAACACTTATGACAAAAAAATTCTTAATCCAAGATCCGTTTACATAGAGATTAAATATGAATTTTTAGATGGCCGCTGGAATTTGTTCTCCGTCCATGGTAACACCGAGTCGTTCATTCCAATCGTTTTCTCGCTCACTGCCACCGCAACAGGAATCATCACCGTACTTTACCGGTATCGCAAAAACTGTCGGCAGTCCATCACCTCCGACAAACCGTCCTAGCTCGGAATCGTATCATTCAACCGGCAATTCGAGTCCGTGCTCGAGTCCCAATTCATCCTCGCCTGGATCGAGCACATCGGTTGGTAGTATTGCCAACATTCCGAATCAATCCCATTATCAGCGGCCTAGCACGTTACATGGGCTGAAGCACAAGTTGCATACGGCAGCGAAAAATATACACTCACCGAATCGTCGAAAATCCGTTGGGCACATACCACTGTCGCCTCTCGCGAGAACCCCGAGTCCATCGCCGATTCCCGCGAGTCCGACAAGGAGTCCGAGTCCATTGGCTTTTCCGACGGGACACCAGCCGGGAAGTTCCAACACGACGCAGTCCTACAGTCCAGGTACAGAATACTTTACCGTGTAAAAACGGAAACTTTCGATCGAAGGATTGAATACTTAATTTAGAAACTTATTTAACAGGCGTGTCATTATCAACTCCAGGCAGTCAGAAAAAAACGTATGGACGACCGAAATCCGCTGAACCGGGATCACCGTTGTTGCGACGAGCTCTGAGTCCGGACAGGCTACATCCTCGATCCGCTGAGAACAAAACTTCGATATCGCCACTGGCCAACACAGTTGTGAGAGTCACGCCGCGTGTTACGAAGACGCAAAGTTCGTTGAGCGAGAGCGCCGAAGAAGCTATGGAGTCGCAATCGAGAGAATTCAGCGATGTTAAGTGTTCGGAAAAAAAATCTTGTATGGACACGAAACAGGTGAGCGAGTACACTAAATTATCACACGGGATATCGATCAACATAGCGTCGGTGGGACTGTCGAATCCTTGCGGTAGTACGCAATTGCCACGGATCGCCGAGGAGAAGGATTCACCGACGGGTGGTAAAGGCGACGAGAAAGATGTCGTCGAGAAGAGCAACAATAGTAGCAATAATCCACTGCCGAGCGCGAGTCACACGTCTCAACATTTCGAGCGTCAGATGAGTCTCGACTCGAGTCTAAGCGCAAGATGCAACGAGGCTCGTACATCATCTTCGCGATTAATGGGCACAGGCTTTTCGTTCGATAGCAATACGCAAAACTCAACAAAACCAACGATAATAGATTCACGATTGAAGGCAAGTTCATCGAGTTTCGGTAACGTGCCTTGGCGCATAAACAACGAAGTCGAGACCACCGCGGCTCATCAGCTGTCGAAGCTAACCGTTCAAGAGAGCAAACCCGCGATTAAAAGTAAAACGGAGCAGAGTCCCGAGATGAGAAAAGTGCTCAAGAGATACAAGGTCGAGAGTACGGACGCCTCGAGTACAGTACGTCCGGTCGCTACGGAGAAAACACAGACGACTTCTGTGGACGATAAGAAGAATAAGTAAAAACCCGGCGATAATATCGTTGTGTTCGTTTAATACGAGAGAAAAAAAGGACACTTCGATTGTAGGAATTCTCCGGGTCGAACACGTAGAGGATCAAAAGCACACTGGATAATTGAGCAAAAGGTCCAATTGGGTCGGTGTTGCCCTGCCCCGTTGCTTTGCTTTTCTCCTCTCTTTAAGACCTTGTATTGTTTTCTATCGATGTGTAAATAGTTTTTATGGAAAGAGCTTTCGGAGCTCTCGTGTGAAATTCGCGAAGATTTGTATATATACGCCATTTCGGAAGTTGTTCGGTACGATGGAAGAAACAAAAATTTCTTCGTTATTTTCTTCGTTTTTTGGCTTACAGAAAATTCTGGACGTGCGGTTACGAAAGATTGTCACTGAATAATCGTCCACCGACTGAAGCATTCTTTTTTTTTACTATTTTTTTGTCTCTTCTGCAGCTCAGTATTCATTCAACCTCATCGATTATTTTGCCTTCTTCCAATTTCGAGATTAACCGTAATCGCCTCGCTTTCGTCGTTGTCGTGAGTCCTCGCAACGATTTCTTCGATAAATCATGATGTTAAAGTTTGAGGAAGAAACAAAAAGAAGGAAATTATGAAGACTACGGTCATTCAAACGGATATGCTTAAAAGGCCATTAAGTGATTAGGATCGATCGTGTCCGATTGCTTTTCCGCTTAATCCGCAAAATCAAACACACACACATACACAACATGAGACTAGCAGAGAGCTCGAAGAACGAAAGACTTTCTTTCTTTTTTGGTAGTATTAATGATTCAATTAATTTATTTTACTGAGGCGTTTAATCACTAGGTTTAATTGAGTAACTTACGCTGTTTATGTAGAACGCGTCTCGATCGTTGCAATTAATCTTGATTGCCTAGAAACACTGAGAACTACGAGCTTTTAGAGCTCACATCACAAGCAGTATCGCCGATAAATGTTAGGTCCGAAAGCAAAAGAATTAAAAAAAAGAATCGCGTGTAAACTCGTCCGTAGGTTGACTAGAAGTGAGTAGGTAAAATAAAACGCAAGAGAATTAAGAGAGAAGAAAAAAATGAAAACACGTAAAATGTAGATGAAGTTGATCCTGTTTGAGTAGGCAAAGAAAATGTCTTAATATCCTTTTCATCTTCTCGATGAAACGAAGAATTTGTTTAAGCTGTGAAAGGCTCAATCTGTATGCTTAGTTGTTATGTTTAACGTTTCGTTTGTATATGTGAGCATGTATACCGGCGATAATTCATTGGAATAATTAACGTTGACGTTCGATTTTTCGTCGAAGGCTTTACCTAGTTGTCGTCGTAATGTTACGAAATATGAAAAGACCGGGAGTTGGAGTTTCCCCGAATTGATAGACTTTTTCGTCCCTGTTCCCTTAGTAGTCCACTTTCATTTCGTAAAAGATGATATACGCGAAAGAAAATGTTTACATTCCCGTTCGCCGAGAATTTGTTAAATGATTTTACTTGAATGTTTTTACGACCTATATAATGACAGTACAGATAGAGGAAAAAAACAAAAATTTGTTTCCCACGAAACCCGAGTCCCGTGTCCGACGGAAACGCTGGATGTTTCCTCTATTCGCAACTCGTATGATATCTAGAATCCTTCTAAAATGTTCTTGTCGTAAGATAGCCGTTAACTAGGATTATGATTATTATAACGAATAGTTGTCCCAGTCTGATTTCTTTCGAATCGCTTCAAGCTGCTTTTTCATGATTCTCGTTCATAATCATTGTTAACACGTACGTTATAAGCGAGATATTAATTTTAGTATCAGGTCTCGATACATTCGTCCCACGTATGTGAGGAAGAAAACAAAAATATAAATACTCTCTGCCGAATCGTTAGGAAACCAAATCAAACTAAGAAAATTTATGAAGATAGATCAAGCGACATATCTCTCGATTGCAAAATGGGTTGTGATATACAGACCGTTTCTTCGTTACGAATCTTTCGCGCAATAATTTACGAAAGTTCACTCGAACTAAAAGAAGAAAAAATGTAATAAAAAGAATTTGTCGCCACACGCTATTATTACACAGGATATAATTTGCTCGATATTGTATTAGTTGTACCGTTTCTCGAACCGTGTATACGTGTATGTTAGTGACGTCCAGAACATAATTGATATGAAAAAATGAAGGAGCGAGCTCCGAAATTTCGTAATCCTCGAAGATGTCCATTCGTGATTTAATCAAACGCGTCAATTTTTCATGTCGATCATCAACGAAAGAAAAATAAAAACAATGCGAGATCATTCGAACTAACGAGCGTCTTTTTGTTTTCATATTATTTTAAAACCATTCACTGTGCTGATGACGCCGAGTTGTGATAAAACGAATAATTTATTATTAAAACATTATTATCAATATAGATATTTAATCAGTGAAGCGTCTTAATGTGGTTACCTACTAAGAAGAATTGTGAATTGGATAACGGAACGAGAGCAAAACGTGCGAGGTGTTCCGAATAAAGAAATGAAAAAAACAAAATAAAAATAAAATAAAATCTCAAAATTTGTTAAGTGTGTTAAAAAAATCATTGCCATAGTCGTAGATAATTACTCATCGGACAAAGACAATTCGCTCGATGCATTGAGGGATTTTTTGTTGTTCTCCGAGTTTCCCATGTAATTCTTAAAATTTTCATAACCGAGAATCATCGATTTTTCAATCTTACCAACGTTGAGATAAACTTTTGTTATCGATGGTAACAGCACGGGGCAAAGAATGAGCTGACCGGAGCGAGGTCTCTTTTGGGGATCTCTTTGCAACATTTTATACGTCATGTCAGCAGTTGCCGAGGATATTCCCTGTGTGGGTAATTGTCTAACCCGACCTTGACTGATCTGCTCTATCATCTCGAGATGATTCTACACAAAAGAATTTAACAAAGCGTACAAGTTGTAAATATTCCAAAAGTGAAAAATCCATTTTTGCATCTTACGTACTTTTGTATTAAAGGGAAATTTATTGGCCAAAAGCTCGTAGAGTATTATACCGGTGCTCCATATGTCGCACTTGTAATCGTAAGTTCGTCCCTCGAGAATTTCCGGGGCCATGTAGAATCTCGTGCCTACCCGAGTTTTTGCCAGTTCACTGTGAATTAATAATAAACAATTTCTAATAGTCAAGCTATATCGTTGCATGAAAGAATATAAATTATATGTTCTTGGTAATTAATGAAATCTTGCTTTTCAATGTTTTTAGATACTCCAAAGTCACCGATCTTGACGATATCACCGTGAGCTCCGTGAAGCATTATATTGCCAGGTTTCAAGTCACGATGGAGAACTAATTGTTTGTGAATGTGATGAACTCCCAAAGCTATCTGGGCGAAGAGATAGAGAGCTTCCTATATTGGTAAGCGAAACAAACATGAGCAATTAAGAATGCAATTATAATTTTTTTAATTCGTTATTACTTACCTCTTCTTGAAAAGGTTTCTTGTAACGTTCGAGAAGTTGTTTCAGAGTTCCACGAGAGGCGTATTCCATGAGAATATATATTTTTCCATCTTCGTGCCAGGAATCGTTATAAGCGACGATGTTAGGATGTCGCATCTTTCTCAAAAGCTTCACCTCGTTCTCAACCATCTGAAAGGAGCAAAGAGATAAAGGAAACGAGAAAAAGAAATAAGAAATATTTTTGAAAAGCAACTTTTTCCTCGAGACTCACTTCGTTCGATGATCGACCGATTTGTCGTTTGACCACGTACAAACAGTTGTCTGATTTCGATCTCACACGATAAACGGCACTGGCAAAATCAAGGTTACTGGTAAATCACTGACGGATGGAAGGTAAAAGAAAAAAACCGAGATTCTTACCCAAAAGAACCAGCGCCTAATTTCTTCTCGTACACAAAATCATCGGATCTCATAATGTCGAGTTTTTTAAAAATCGTCCGAGTAAAAGTTTCTAAAAGTCGTTGGGGCAAGTAGAATAGAAATCGCCAAACTGTGATCAAAGTTGGAACTGTCGAAACTTTGAATAAGACCCTCTCATAATGTTAGTAAATACTAAACAGAACCATAGAAGCTCGACCTTGTAAGAAATAGTCTACGAATGGTGAGCTCGATTTTGAAATCGAATGTGAAATTACTAAGCGCGCCAATTGTCAAAATCTGTAAGAAAGCAAAAGTCTAAATATTCATTCTCTCGTTGCAGATACTTCCTGATGCAAATAAAGCTGAGATGCAACATTATTACAGAATCGATCGAGCATTCACCAAGAGGGTCGATTCAACTGGAAAAGTGATCAAGCTTCTCCCACGCATCGCTTTTTTTTCTCAAGCGGCAAGTATGACCGCATGGTTTACGAGTCAAAGCGAGACCGGGAATCTAAAAAAAGAGAAAAAGCGCGCCACGATCATCGGCCGAGCTCGAGAGCGGATGCTGTGGCTCGTACGAGACCGCGTTGCACACGGGGAGAGGCCCACGCGTATCGAAACACATGTCTCTCCTTCTCTGTCTCTCACTGACTGAACGAGGCCGACAACAGTTCTCTGGACCATTAATTCTGTAGTCCGGTCTCTCCTTTTACTCCGCGCGTGAGACAGTCTTATCGAAACCGTCGTGCGAGCACCGCGTTCTCTCTCACGTACATGCAAAAGTCACGATATGCGTTTCGTTTTCATAATCGTATTATTATGCGCTCCGTTAATTCTAAGCTCGTCCGACGATGGAGAATTTTCGGAAAATGAGATACCGGTCGACGAACCAACGGAGGAAAAAGTTTATGACGATACGATGAAAATAAACGAGAGTGATTTCGAAAGAGAAAATTGGGAAGAAGAACAAATTACTCTCGAGGATGCTTATAAAAACTCGGTTCAGGCCTATTTGGACGAAGATTGGGACGGATGCATCGAAGGATTTGACAGAGCCATGCAAAGGTAAAATAATAATGATATTGATTGCTAAATATCGGCGAAATGTTTGTGATATTCGTGTTGCAAGGGAAATTTTCAAACACGATAAATTTCAGATATAAAGATTACAAGAAAACGGTGGTAAAGTGCCGAAGAGATTGCCGCGAGAAAGCTGCCGGTACGCAACCGATATTCCCGGAGAACGTGGAGGATCTGCACTTTTACGAGAAGAAAGTGCACGAGACTCTGTGCCTGTTGGATTGCAACCAGAATTATCGGGACATACATGGACCGCAATCACTCAAGAGAATGTCAAAAGAGATGGAAGAAAATTATGCGCAGTTGCACGGTTACGAGTATCTTCACATATGCCATTATCAGGTAAATTAATTAAATCACTCAAAATAATTGTTAAAAGAGCAAGAGAAAATGAAGCTTTACCAATGTTAAACCTACGACGGTTTGTGTTCCCTGCTCAGCTGAAAATGCTCGGTAAATAACGACTTTAATGCTTGATTTGCAACGCCAAGAAAGCTAATAGTCGACCTACATTACCGCTTCAATAGCCCTATGGTTCGGTAATAGAGAACAAGAGCTAAAGCGATTTATTGTCCTGAACCCCGAGAGAGCTCGTCCTCATAAATTAAGAGAATGTTTATTTTTAAAAATAACACTTCTTGAAATTTAACTGCTATGGAACCACTCGATGAAATTTCTGGATATACAGTCGTAGATTAATTAATTGAAACCTCCTCGATTAACGGCTCGAGGAAAGAGAAACGAGATTGTCAATTTTGTACAGACCCTCGACCTAATTAATTATGCATTTCTGACGAGGAGCTCGAGTGAAAAAGGGGCCAGTTACGCATGCTATAATTGTGGCTAACGTTCTCGGGAGTTGGTCGAGGAAATATCTTTTCTACTGCGCCACTTGTATTCCTCGGGGATATCGTATTTCGTCGTTGCTAATGAAACGGCACCGTGCGTGTCCAACGGTGACAAGTCTTTCACAGAATGTGCCACTAGTGCTGATACCGGTTTGTTATGATTTTGTAATAGGATGCTATATGGTGTTCTAGGAATGTATAAACTTTTCAGCCCAGGAATAGAATATATTTACTCGACTCGACGCTGCCGGTCTTTCACTCTCCTTGACCCGCGCGACAAAACAAACTTGTTATCAGTTTCGTCTAGTCACGTAATGTTAATTTCGTTTTCTTTTGCGCTGTATCAGTGTCCTTGACACATGTTTTACCATAAAGTCAATGCTCTCTGTGAGGTCATTTTATTGATCCCCAAAGATGCGATAATTTTAAATAACGAATTTAAAATCTTTGGTAAATTCGATAATAATTAATATTTCATGTTTAATATTCCGCTCGCCAAAATTTTTGATGACGAACATTCTCGGGGCAGAAAATAAAAATATTCCAGAGTTCCGTTTTTAAGAGATACGAACGACCGAGTGTTGTCCGGTGGGGCCGAGAATTGCGTAGCACGGTAAAGATAAGAAATATCGCTATCCCCTTCTATTTTAGGAATCCCTTAAATGCGATAACGCATTATGTAACAATGATTCAATAATAAAGAAGAAAATAAATTAATCCTTTTCCGTGTTTTGCAGAAAAATCATTTTCAAGACGCTGCTAACGCTGTCTACACGTTTCTCGTTCTGCATCCGAACCATGAGATGAACCTCAAGAATCTTCGCTATTACGTTTCACTACCGGAAGTCAGCGAGAACGAAGTTACGAATTTGGAAGTAGAGCCTTTCCTGAAGTACTACACGAATGGCGTAAATGCCTACGACGAGAATCGCTACGACCTAGTAATCAACAATTTGGAAAAATCTCTCAATTCCTATCTAAAATCCGAGGAAGATTGTCGACTCTATTGCGAAGGACACTTTGATCAAGGATGGTATCCGGAATTCACTCCCTCGGTTGCTAGTACGTTGCAGTCATTTAAAAAAGAAAGATAAAAACCTAACGAGATTTATCAAATGGGAATACAACGAGAAGCTAACAATTTTCTTATTATTTTCAATTTCAGATCATTTCGCTTATTGCCTGAAATGCAAGCGTGGCTGTTCGGCACGATTGAACACCGTGAATGGAGAGTATCGTAATGACCTGTTACCTAGCCACTATCACTATTTGCAAATCGCCTATTTCAAATGTGAGTATGCCATTAGAGTTCAACTACGTATCCGTTATACCTATGTACGATATCTCGCTATCTCCAAAAGCCTTGACGTTCAATCGCGGTTATCTCATTAAACCCCGCGACCTCGTTGTCCCATCATCGAATGAATTGACAGCGCCAGTCGCATCACGACTGGATTACCAATGAGATTTCTACCGAGAGCTGGCGATCATTATCAATTCGAGCCGCGAAAGGAAAAAAGTATTGCCAATTCACTTACGACCCGTATCTAATTAATGCGAATTAAGTTTATTCCCCCCTTTCAGCCTAATTGTTATGGACGACGAGGCTTCGGGCTTGATTGTCGGTCGCTTTCATAGTCCCTCGGGCAATTAAGCCGAGAGACGATAAATGAGTTGTTTTCCCATAAATGTTTCTTACCTCTATCACTTTTTGTGCGTAGAGTCCAGTGAAAAATGTAAAAATGGGCGAATATTTTCTTTTATTTGATAATTGGATTTACTTTCTTTTTAGCTGGTGATGCAAAGAAGGCTTGCGCCGCAGTTGCGAGTTATCTTCTGTTCTATCCCAGCGACGAGACAATGCTAGCTAATCAGGAATACTATCGAAAATTGCCGAAAGTCGACGAGGATTATTTTACCCCTAGAAAGGTAATAAAATCTCAATCAAGTCCTACCAACGAGACGTATCTAACATTCCGTACAATCTATTTTATCGCAGGAAGCTCTAAACTATGTGAAACGACAGGAATACGAGCTACGTCTGTTACTCTCAATCTCAGAGGAATTTCACGTCATAGGAGCTCGTCTTCATGCTGCTAAGAAAGAGGCTGAGCTGGAAGAACGTAAAAATTCTGAGACTCAGGTAAATCTCGAACGATAGATATAATTAGCTTATTATCATTTTTTTCTACCTTTTTGTAAAATTATTACTTGTAATGCTTTCGTTTGTACAAGTCCTAATAAATGTTACTGCCAAATCTTACGAAGCTATTCTCGTACCGTGTCATGGTTCTAGCATACGAATAGAAACGAATTAGAAAAAGTTTTGAGCTAAAACTCACTCAAAACGAAGACTGCATGGCGCCTAATGGTGGGGCGACCAGCCTTGCAGTCGCGCGACGTTGCTATCTTGTCCCTGGGGCCTGATACATTTATACGGAAAGAGGAATATTTAAAAAAGCTTGTATCATGCGAGATTACAGTTTTCTGTGTCGATTTGAACCTAAGAATGCGTCAAATACCGACTACAGTTCAAATGGCATTTCACTTTGATCTCGCGGACAGTCGGAGCTTTACTAAACAAATATTTATTGCAGTTAGCTGATCATCCACCTCCCGGTCACTCTCCAGCGTTTCAGCAGCGATTGTCGAGTAACGATGCGATCACATGGAAAGGCGAAGATCAATTCGACAATGAAAATGTATTCATGGAGGGAAATTCCATGGTTTCTGAAAGACAAATTCGTCTCGTCGCCGATGACAAAGATCTAGGTGGAGAACTGCGATATTTAGCAGAAGGATTTCTCAACGGGACGGAGTGCGAAAGTCTGATACATCTCGCCCAGGTATGAAGGAATTATCCGCTAAACAGCAGTTTGTGAAATTCTGAATGTAATGAAAACAAAGTATCGTAGTAATTTTATAGATCGGTGCAGTGGAAGGCGACGGTTACGAGGGAAATGCGACTCCTCATTCCATGTACGAGCGATTCGAGGGTTTGACGCTTGGTCGAGCAGCTCTGGTATTATTCATCGATATTTCTTCAAATTATAATCGATGCAAAAGGAAATCGAAAATATTAACAAAATACTAATGTTTTCAGATGGTGTATTTTGGTTTGATAGAACCTGACATTCTCGAGCTCGCTTTATCGACCACGGAGGAAGCTCGCGACCACGTTGAAAGGTATTTCAACCTAGATCGTCACCTGTATTTCACCTACACACATTTGGCCTGCCGTTCAGCTTTGCCCGGTAAATTTTAATGCAACCCGAAGTTCCTGAAAGTCTATAAATCGAATATAAACGTACCTTCGATCTTTTTCGCTTTTCACGATATTACACAAAATTATAAATACTCAAGTACGCGACAGCGACTGGTCCGAATTCAATTCATTTTTGTTATACTTTACTTGCAGACTCGACGATGGATCGTCAAGACTTGAGTCACGCTATACACGCGGACAATTGCATCGTCGCCGAGAACGGCACGTGCTCTGCCGAATGGCCAGCTTACACGTTTCGCGATTATTCGGCGATAATTTATTTGAACGATGATTTCACCGGTGGGGAATTTGTTTTCGCTGGTGATTCGAAAGCTCGAGTAATTCAGAGTACCGTAAAACCTAGCTGCGGTAGAATGGTCGCATTCTCAGCTTCGGGCGACAATCTTCACGGCGTTCGAGGAGTACTGAGAGGCAAGAGATGCGCTCTCGCACTCTGGTTCACTTTCGAGAAGGAACATCTCGAAATCGAGAGAATTCTCGCGCGAGCTATCTTAAGCAGAGTTCGAGCGGATGGTACGATGATGCTCGAAGATGGTGAAGCCGTAGACTCGACGAATTATGAAGACACTCTGTCAAATCGTTTCGACACGGACCCAAAACTCCGTCAGTTGTTTGAAAACCTTAGATCGTCGAAACGGTAATTTTATCGGACGCTGCAATTGCAAAAAAAACGTTTGATCAGTATTGACTCTTGTGGCACTAAATGGTTAGAGTTCCTTACGCTGACTTACACAACTTTTACAAGAAATTACATGGAATCGCAGTATTTTGTACGATATATTGTAATTTAGGATCTGAAGATGTGTAATTTATATAAAATATTCTAGTTCTTTATTAGCACAGACATTAGCATTACATGCCAACCGGATCGTTTTTTTTTACAATAACCATCCTATAGTAGGTAATAACATGTGTATATTGTATCAACTCACTGATTCTTTTGTCTTTTTTATTTTAGTCCTTCGTCCTTCCCCCGTTACCGTTCATCATTCTTTCCTTCGCGCTATATTTATTTTATTTATGTATAATTGTTATGTATAACTTGTTTTTTCTTTTTTTATACACGTATATTACGCGATTGCACGTATGAATAACGTTGTTCACGCTCTGTCAGTGCTATCGGAAGATGTTTTAGCTCTGTACACACGATTGCCCTCCGCGTGTTTGCCTCTCTTTTTTTATTTCCAACGGTTTTACTTTTTTTTTTAACGGGTCACGAGATTATTGAAAAAGAAAAAAATAAGGACGAGTCGTTCGAATCGTGAAATTATAAATGGGCGAACACACGAAACTCCCGACGAACACACGTTTGATGCCTGAAAAGATATTGTTTGCTTTTTTGTTTGTTAGTGACATTTGTGTATCACAGGAGAGCTCAGTCGAATCTCCGAATTGTATATAATGTGTATATTGTTTTTTTTCCCTCGATCAACGGCAACATATTTTGTAAAGCCACGTTCTGAAAACTGGAAGAGAATAAGTATTCGTGTGTGCTGGACCTGGTAGGAATCGAGTCAGTTTCAGCCTTACAATTAAATATATCATTCGATCATCATCCGTTATCTTTTTTTGTTTGTTTTTATATAGCCGTGCTCCTTTGTTTATCATCGTTAAAACTATATACATCTATGCGCACTTTTCAGTGTGGCACATATAACTGTGACTCTGTCAAGCGCGAGTGTGTTTTCGTTATCTTAGACGTTAGAAATGGCCGCGCTTTCCTTATCGTTTAAAAATTGTCTCGAGACCGATCGGTGAATGAAACAAGAACAAAAAAAAACTTCACAGACTAACGGAAAAAAACTCAGCATGGAACAGTTTCGAAGGAACTCCACTCGGATCCGATGAAGTGAGAGATTAATATTATCTTACGGTTAGAAAGGGAATGGACTAAGTTTTTTCTTGCATTTCTCCGGCCTTTTCTGAAGCATAAAGTTTTTAATTTCATTTTAAAATATCTCCATAGCCCCAGAGGCCTATAATACTCTCGATTCCTGTTAGAACTATCAGCGGCGATTACCAAGAAAAAAAAGAGTATTGTATCATTCTTTCTATCATTAATTTTTCTTTTTTTTTCAAATCGAAAGTTATTTCCGCAATGAGATTGTATTTATCGTTATTATTTTTAAAGATTCCGAATAATTCGTCGTCAATTTGAAGAAAAATTTACTAAGATTTTCCGCGATTGCGCGGCGAATCTTTTCTTTTAGAGATATGTAATCGATTTTCGACAAGATCCGATTCGTTTTAAGGGGGAGGTGGGAGGGTTTAAGAGGGAATGTTGGATGTGATGCTTTCGTGGAACTACGAAAAAAAAAAGAAAAACTTCTTTCTCGAATGGCAAGGCTCTCGACTAAAGTGACGTTTAGTTTGTTTTTCTTTATCCCAGAGTTTGATTATATTGTTATAGCTAAAAAAATGAACTTACCATACTTTCGGCATTCGATAGTTCGAATTTAGTGTGCAGCATAGCCGCTGAACAATAGCGTGACGTCCTTGTGTGTACATATATATGTAGTGTCTGTATATATATATATATACATACAGAGACCAGGAAACTAATATTAAAATAACTGAATAAGTATAATAATAATAATAATAATAACGATATTTCTCGAAGTTGTTGTACTGTGTTGTGGTTGTGAGACGGTACCGTATCAAAAAATTGTATACCCGACTCGCGACACTCCGTGAGGCCATCGATTTTATATACCGAGGAACGATCGAAAGCGCGCGATTTCCCTCTTTGGTAACCAACGGTAGCCTCTTCATCCCTCGACCCCGTGCTCGATCGTCGAATAACACAGAATCGTACAACGGGTTTGGATCGTCGAGGGATCGGCAGTGAGCATACGCGTCTTGGCTATATTAACAGCAGGACGATCAAGTGGGCAAGCTTTCCCACTTGGGAGCCCACTCGGGTAGATGTCAATCCATACTGGACGGTGGAGCGGCGTAACGCGTTCGGGGATCCGAATCTCCGTCGCAAATGTATTTACCTGTAATTAAAATTAAGTTAATAAAATAATGTTTATGACGAATAATCGGTATGATTGATTTTTTTTTGCAAAATTGCAGTATTTTGCTTTTGTCATCACCTGAAACGAATCGTCGTTTTACGAGGCTGAGTCTGTAGCCAGAACCAACGAGCTCGAACTCTACGCCCGATAAAGTCGTACCCTCGCAATTGAATTGTGTAAATATAGTTCCCTGAGTACCCGGTCCGTGCTCGAGTTCGACCCTCGCTTTGAGCGAACCAACGCCGTTGCCCTCGCTGTGTTGCGACAATTCCGTAAATTTCCACAATAAACGATTCGTGTCGGGCAACCACTGAGCCGATGGTTTACTATGAAGTCCCTTGAATCCACCCTCGATAGGTGCGGCGACGTGAAGATTCAACAGTGGACTGGGCGAGCCCATCGCTCGGCTGTTGTACTTGTAATCAATCTACGCTCGAAAAAGCTCACGGTCAATTTCGTAGATGAAAGAGGCAAGATCGATATTTACTTTTCTACCTCTTCCTTTACCAGGCCGTGTTTATTCTACCGAATCGATAGCGTCCAAACGTTATTACCTTTAGATCGGTGTGACTCGTTTCGCACTTCCAATAAGCGACGATCTGAAACGGACACGAACCAGCACCCTCCTTATTCTTAATTTGGTATTTGAGAATATCCACGTTGAAGTAGGAGGCCGATGGATTTTGCTCGGCCTGACGTCGCAACAACGTGGTTAAGGCACTCATGTTAAACTCGAATATTGTACTATCGACAGTAGTCTGCGTCGCGTCCCTGAAAAATCGTTAAATAAATTTTAAAATTGTTATTTTCGATTTATTATTATAATTTCGAAATGTAACGAGCGATTGGCAAAGAATAATATTTTTAAACTTACATACTGACGAGCTGATTATTAGGCAAGAGTCTCTCGAGCCTGTTGCTGTTCCTTACCCGAAACGATAGTTTCGCGGGATTTGGATTGTTCGCTAGTACCGCAACGATACCAGCGGGAAACGAGAGCATCATGTCACCGCTGAGTTTCACCTGACATCGCGTCTCGTCGGTGCCGCGGAAGTACGAATGAACAATCTCGTGAAAAGCAACAGCAAGAGGAATCGTGTCAGCCAGACCGATCGTCAGAGGTGAAGGACCTCTCGACGATCCTACGCCGACCCCGGCAGCGCGAAATTCCAGGCTCGCTACGCTATCGGCGCGTGAAATTGTCGCCGGTGACATTCTGCCTCGTGCCGTGCCCTCGCCACGACGCGAGGGTGGCCGTGGAATTGCGATCGAGCCCGTGGGCGTCGATGACACGGACTGTTTCGGCGGTAAGGCTGGCGTGATGTCACCGACTTCGGAAAACAGATCTCCTTCTACGAGAAGCAATAAAAGATGTACAAAAAAAATGTGAGCCTGAAATCTCAATCAAATTAGTGAAATTAATATCACAAATATCGATTCGTGCTCACCCGGAAATCGTGTATGAGAGTGAGTGGCCGGTGCGGACATCGGTGGCGCAGGTTGTGGAACGGGCGAGGTTGACAAAGCCGGTGGACTTTGCAACGGAGCATAAGGATGACTTCCGGTCGGAGTCGAAGCGCTCGATGGCGTGCTGCTCGGATTAAATAGATTGAGACCGAGAAGATCGGAACTCGGTTTACCACCCAATTGTTGAGAAACCGATTGCGATCTTTTCATATGATGGTCCGAGTCTGCGTTGGATCCTCTGCGACCCTGATAAACACATTGTAATCGTAACATCATTTTTTCGAGAAACGAGTCTCGACGATCTCCGGTAAATATGATTTTTCGACAAACTTACTGTGGGAGCTGGCGAGAGCGACAAATTCTCAACCGTGGCTCGGAGCTCGTCGACGCTCGCGCTCATCGGTGCTCCACCGTTGCTCAACGGTTTGATCTCGACGCGAATCTTTCGCTCTCGCTCGTCGTCCGATTCCGTGTCCGACGACGAATAAAAACCTTTCTCGGTTTCCCAAGGATCCGGCTTCGGTCTTATGCAAAAACCGTCCTCGTCAACCTCGGGCGTCGGGGTCTCGGATTTTCTACTCTCGTCTTTCTCCTCTCTGTCGATGAACCATAGAAAGAAAATTGTACGATGAGAATTGTACTCCGTGCGAGACTTTCAGCAGTGCCTTCTTGTCTCTAGCATTGTTCGTTCCTTAACAACTAGACGATGGAATCAATTTATCATTTTTTAATTCTACATCGCACTAGGTCTGCTGAGCATGCATATACTGACAGGTCAGACTTTTCTTCTTTGTTGCTACTCGTGTCGACAGAGTCCTTCTTCTTCTTTGCCTTCTTCTCTTTTCTCTTCTCTCGCCTGCTGCGCAGAAACCCTGTCGATAATGTCAATACGTATTTTAGAAAATAGAACAATCGATGAAAACGAAAGAAATACAAAACAGTCACGACAACGATAAAGTTATGGCGGAAACACAGATACATGCTGCGAAATTTATGGGAGAAAAATGATCCGTGACTACTTTTCACCTTATACCCAAGTGATTAGAATTCATCGACGCTTTTACGATTATGATATTGCTAAAGATGTGTTTTCGATGATAGAGAAAATAATATATCGATAAATACTATATATATATATATATATATATATATATATATATATATATATATATATGCTGCGTATGAACCGAGATAAGTGCAGATTGCGGGATGCAACGGAAAACGTGAAATAATAATTTAGCGATAGATCCAGACAGCTCACTAAAAACTCGCAATTCGAACGATATATTGGCTTCGATGCTTCGTTTCTCTTTTTTTCGTTTCAATTCTTTTTTTTTTCTTTGCAAGATAGACCCACCACCTTACAGACCACCCGGTTAAATCTCAAAAAATGTTCATCAACGAAAACCAATTACCAGCTTAAATTGTTTTTCTAACAACTTTCGCCGAATAGCAATAAAAAATTGTTTTTTTTTCTCATTATCTCCGCTTTCCGATAAAACCATACGCGGTTTTTATTGCTTAAATACGAATGGTCGGAGCAGGAATGAGGGGGAACAGACGACAGACGTATAAAATTGCTCTCGTTAGAAACGAATGGCAATTTGAGTGAATGAAAAAAAAATATAAAAAAATAAAACAAAACAACGATAAATCAACAATGAAAACCTGTGAGCCATGCATTATTAAGATCTGTAAAAATCGGCTCACCTTAGGCGTCCCGTCAGTAGCCGCCCTCTTTGCTCAACGTTTATTCAAGTCCATTATTAATCTCCCATCGTGAAAACGGTAGGGGAATTTTTGTGCACGAGCGTATTTCATACTTTTGTACTCTCGCTACCGTCGACGAGGCTCGACAAGACCAAAGAAAAACCGCAATACTAATTACAAAGGAAATTCAATTTGTCTTTTTTGCATTTTGTTGTTGCTTTTTTTTGCAAACTATTCTTCCGAATGGACAAACGACACTATCAACGCACAAATTACTGGCAATGAATGAATGACGAAAACAAACAAAAGATTGTTGCAATGACGATGGCGAACGGGACACATGGACTGTATGCACAATGACATGTGTTGTTTTTGGCAGGAAAATGATCATTTTCATTTCTTCTTCTTCCCTCTCCATAACAAACAAAAAAATAAATAAAAAAGAGAAAATGTGTGTTGACGAGAAAGACAGACCCCTTGTCATTCGATATGTGCCAGAAAACAAACAAAAAAAAAAACATGTTTCCCCACACGATTGTTAGAAAAACAATTTAGAATTTTCATTTTTTTTCTTCTTCTTCACCCGTTGGCAAAAAGAAAATTACAGTCGTTAAGATTTATAGCGTGTTGAGAGTTAACGCTAAGAAAGCAGTTTGGGTGTTAGCTGCAGTTTACACACGATACTATGAATATTTGCTCGTACGTGCTTGAGTCAGTTACGTGGTTGTGTGTGTGTGTGTGTGTTTTGTATGCGAGATAAGAAGCCACGAAGGGCTTTGCGCGTGAGAAAAGACGGCTTTGAGCATTACGAAAGGCTTGTATACGCTGGCTTTGGTTAGTTTGTTAAATAACTACGCAATATATCTATGTCGAATTTGTATTTTCCTGTTTTTTTTTTAGAAGCGAGTGCAGAAGACAGTGGAGGAATACACGTGTGTTAATTCCACGTTAAAGCCGAGAGAGAGACAGAGAGACAGAAATATCCGTTTGATTTTCTTGGTTTCTTTTTTTACCCCTTTGTGAAAGAAAAAACCGCGAGACAACGACGAATTCTACGACCAAAGTCCGATTTTATCACCGAGTATCGCAGATAAGAGAGAGGACAGGCAGAGAGATCGGACACCCATAGAGAACTTGAGAAAGAATCGAAAAATCGGTTTTTAACGTAATTTGTTTTCATTAAAAAAAAAAAAACAATTAATCCACGATTTAAAGCAGTTACATTTAGATCCTCTGAGAGGGTTCCTGGAGATGCTGGGAGGTGGAACGGCAGAAGGCGGATTGTTGCCCTGAGGAGTGACAGGTGCCGAACCAGAGCCCGCTTGCCTCTGCCTCTCTGAAAAAATACTCGTCGCTCATTTCTCTAAACTCTCGACCCTAATATAAACTCTTTTCGTTCGATCTTTTCGTACCCTCTCCTTTCTCATTGTATTCTTTTTCTTTTCTTGTAAAATTTTCATTACGCGATAATTACCCGTATTTTTAATTATGGATTCCTCCACCTAATATTTATAATAATTTGTTAGAAATTATTCACGCAATGAAGCAATTCGCGAATGCGACAACGAAAAAAGAATTAAACAAGCGTCAATGTATAAACGAATCGGTGATATCTTTTGGTTATTCGAATAATAAATGTGAAATTGCCAAAAACAAAAAAAAAACAAAAAAAGAACATATTCAAAAAAGAAAATAAAACGAAACGGCGATAATGTCCTCTCGGTTCTGAAAGTAAAATCGATCAACATATACAGCGACGTGAGACGAAACAAAAACAAAAAGGGAATAAATGAGAGTGAATTCCGGGCAGTGAATGGATTGTCCGATCGACAAGATTGCCCAGCCTCGAATACGACCGGTGAAAAAGGTTTGTGCTAATCCGAGCGTCCCATACATACACAGACACACATGACTGATATAACAAAAAAAAGAACAACTAGGGAGATACGGAACACACGATTGTACGTAACGGAAATAGCGAGTGTGTTCGGTGTAGGGAGAAAACTACGTGGATGAAAAAACAAAAAATATAAAAAAAATCAAATCAAAGCCTGAATCACAGTTACTGTCCTATTTCTAGGGTGACGAGAGGCTCGCAACGGTGCCAATGCTTTCGCGTATCGAGGCTTAGAACGATACTTGTCGATAGCACACATATTTTCGTACCATCGCGAGATATAATTATTTTTCAACGGTGTTTTTTTCTTCTTTTTTCTTTTTTAATCGTTTGTAAATTTTGATTTTGTCTTCTGAGTTTTTGGTTGACCTACCCTGGGAGTTGGACATGAACAGGTTGAGTAGAGAGGTCGTACGACGGGATGCCTTGGTTGCCTGAGCCGTCGTTTCTCTATCCCTTTCTCTATCCTTTTCCCTAGTTTTATCCTTCAACCGGGCTCTCTCCTCCCTCTCAATCGTCGAATTTCCGATACCCACCCCCTTCGCACTGTGATTTCTCTTTGTGTTATGTTTGTTACCAGCAACGCCCGTTTCCCCGTTGGCGCCTTTCGGCGTTACGTCCTTCGCCACATCGTTGCTTCCCTCGATCTGCGTCTGACTCGTCATTTCCGCTATGCTCGTTATCACCTCCTCGTACTCGATTACTCCTGCGAGTAAACGCACGCCCAGGCGTCCTTTTTATTTTTACCCCGTTTGCGACTATAAAACTCGAGCGGTGCCAAAACGAGAGACAAAGAAAATGAAAGAGAGAGGATTTCGCTTTTACTCACCCGGCTTCTCGAAACCCGTGTATTTACTCTGAACGAATTGTTCCAACAATTTGTCCACCGTCATGTCTAGACACTGTCGCTTAAAGTCTATGTGAACTTGTCCGACTTGCTCGTGATTCGCCTGCAACACGTCCGCGTACGTGTTGAGAAATTCCTTCATGTGCTTCAAGTGTGTCTCCTCGACATCCT
The DNA here is from genome assembly GCA_951802705.1 of Netelia virgata. Lineage (NCBI taxonomy): Eukaryota > Metazoa > Arthropoda > Insecta > Hymenoptera > Ichneumonidae > Netelia > Netelia virgata. The sequence goes on from OX637863.1 coordinate 51,571,113, forward strand.
GAAATCTCTGAAAATCCAGAAGAAAATTAAACAGCGCTCGATTAAAAAAAAATGTAATTTTGAAATTTGTGCTTAAAATTCGTATTCGGTGAAATATCGAAGGTTTACCCTGCAGGCTGCAGTCATTTTGCTTTCGAAATCGTTACGAACGATCGTGTACTTGTCGACAAAAGCTTTATAATCGTCCTGTGACTTTTTGAATTTTGCCTCGGATTTTTCAAGCTCGCGTTGGCTTGCGTTGTCCTTTCGAAGTTTCTCTAGCTCGAGGCCCTTCTGCAAACACATGTCCTTTGCCTTCTGCAGAGTGACAGTGATGCTCTGAATGTTTTGAACTACTTCGAGAGTCGAGGATTCTTCGTCTTTGACCTGAAAGAAAGAAATTAAACGATTAAACAGAAAAATAATAAAACTGCAAATTTTCATAATTCACGTCGATCGACGATCGACTGATTTATAGCCGTGTGGAATTGATATTCCGTTCGTCCCAGAGGTCCATAGATGCAGAAATCAACGAGTGGGCGGATACAGTGATAAGCAACGAGACAGAACAAATTTCAAGAAAAATATGTGAAGCACGTTGTGAAAAAAAAAATACTTTACTCACAGCTTTGTGCCTCTTGTGCAACTCGTCGGCGTATTTGGACACATCCTTGATGAGCTCGGCGACTCTCTGTGCCATCTGGAGATGAAGACCAGCGAGTTTCTCCGCAGCTCCTCTCAAAGCGGCCCAAACAGGTGCGAATGTGCCCTGAGTGCTGCTGCTGTTGCTCGCCTGTTTCGCAACCTTGCTGAGCAGCTTGTAATTGTTCTCCTCGATCGCCGATCTCTCGCGAAGGAACTCGGCCAACTCTTTGCTCGCGACGACTCCATGCTTCATATTATGATACAACACGTCGAATCCATTATTCTTGTCACCCTGAAATTAAAAACAAATTTTATTTCTCTAAAAAAAAAAACAACAAAAACAAATATTCTTCCACAATTCTCCTTTCTCCTCGACGATCAAAAATTATTTTCAACCACCAAAATATACGAACCTCGCTGATTATAAAATTATCAATCTATACGTTTCCAATTCAGTAAATAAAAATTATTATCAATCAATAAATTCCATCATTATCGGCGAATAAATTAAATTTTCTCAGATTTCTCTTCACCCGTTGCTTTTACAAGTCGTGAAATTGTTCCCTCGTGGCTTTCATCGACGCTTCGTCGTTTTTTTGAAAACTTTTTTTTCCTCGCATCGTGGAATAAACTGTAAATTACACGATAAATCGTTTCGATCGACGGAACAAGGGTCGACAGAGTGGACCGACGGTGATATACCAGCTGTGATAGTGTAACGAATAGTATGATAACGACAAAGTGAGAGAACTCTTTCGCTCGGGCGATTCGACCGAGTGCTGCCGGGCTTAGTTAATCTCTCGTTTACGAAGCACGACGGGCGTCGTGTCGAGTCGGCCACGCACGATGAATCCCCGCGTTACAAACCGTTCGTGCTATTAGTCGATGGCAATTAGGCATAGGACATTCCCCTTGTCCATAAAAAAAAAGAAAAAACAAAAAAAACAAAAGCAAAAAGAAAAAATGAACAAAAATACAAGAACGATTTCCTCTCGCTTCAAGCACGTCCTGTACCTGGATCGTTCTGGAAAGTTTTGCAAAACCTATGAAAAAAAACAAAGATAATGTAAAAATTATGAAAAAAATAGAAAATGAAATAGACAAAAATACGAAAAAAAAAAAAAAAAAATGTCTACGAGATTCGAACTCGACGTTTTCTCGTCGGTAAAGCGACATCGAGCCTCGTACACCAACCGGTTTTTCTCAGGGTTTTCCTCGTAATTGCCGAGCGCGACTCCTAGGCCCCGGGAACGAAACGCAACGAAAAGTAAAAAAAGGAAAAAAACGCTCCTCGAAGAAACTCGTCTTCTCGTTACAACGCGAAAAAAAGCAAGAAGACCGTGGCAATTTTTACGCATTCGAACGACGCGATTCTGTTTTTCCTCTCGCTCGTCATATGAGTCGGATTTCTAAAAACAATGTTTTTTTTTCTTCTTTCTTTTTGTTCACTCTCGAGAAATCTTTCGATCGAAACCGTCGACGTATAATTTACGATCGACGCGCGAAAGACAAAAACACCGTGGTTCGCGAGAACGTCGACGAGGAGAAACAAATCAGGCCCACTTAGCCTTTTTAACGCTTTAACCCTGATTCGGGTCAGGATTAAATTCGTCCCGAGAGAGAAAGAGCGATAAATAGGGAAGATTGAAATTCATATGCAGTCGATGCAGCGAGAATAAAATAAACATTGAAAACAAAACAAAATAAAAAATTGAAATAAAAATATTTTTAAAATAGACAAAAGTTACAACAAAAAAATGTAAAAATAATTTTTTATCGTCGATTAATTTTAATTTTTAGTCTTTAGAGCAATTTCAAGTGGAAATTTATTCTGAAACGACCTGTACGAAGACGAATACAAGCTGCGAAGCCAGAGGGACGTTACGACAATGAACCGCTATTAGATTCTATTTCTTCCATCGTCCCATCGACAGAGAGATGCGCGTTCGTCGACGGTACGTACTTCGCTCTTCCGTACACGACACGTTCTCGACTTTACTGTCGTGTAAATGATTATTTTTTTTTGTTCCTTTTTTTGTTATTTGCCAATGTTTCTTTTTTTTCTTCGTTTTTTAAATAGTTGTCGCAAACGGCACGAATTATGAGATACGAGGGGCCTTACGTATCCCGGTGGTAGAAAATAAACTCTTACGGAGTTTACACGGAATTCTTTTTTTCTTTTCTTCGGTAATTACTCGTTTCTCTCTCGAGACGGAAAATTACAATCGATCGCTGCCCTCCGGTGTATAATGAGACCCAGGGTGTATATACGGCGGTCGAAGCTTTCGCGTCGAGAATTCAAATTATACGTCGAGCATGTTGGGACTTTCGTTCGCGACGAAAAATAAAAATAAATAATAATAATAAAAAAAAATCAAATTGCGAGATTATTCGTCACTCGTGAGAAAATTAATTTCTTATTAGGAAAATAGATATACGATTTAACTTCTCGAGATAGTTCGAATTCGATAGTTTTGAAAAAATTGCCATGTTTTTTGATATTTGAAAAATAAATATTCGGAAATTGATGATTTTGGCAATTTTTGCATTTCTGGGAAAAAGCTGCAACTCGCATCGTTCAACTGCCTGGTGGTTTATCAAGGTCTCGTGTGAACGCCTGGCGTATGTTTCGACGCAAGGCGGTTTATCAATCAACGAAATGTCCAGCGAGAGATAGTAAAAGCAAACGGGAGAAACGGAGGCCAACAGGAAAACGAAGAAAGGAAGGATGCGTGTAATCTTATCAACCGGGCTCTGGCGACATTTCAATAGCGCTTCTGTAAATAAAAAATAAAAAAAATAAACATTAAAATAAAAAATTAAATTTAAAAATAATAAATAAAAATTTTAATTTAAAAATAAAGATAATTCAAAAATATTCCTAGGTTTTATGGACGCCGATAGACAATTGGACGTTGTCTCGTCTCAACGAGTGTAACGACGAATCAATCATACGTGATTAATTCGATTAGCCTTAGATTGGCTCGTGGAAATCTTCGATCGTACGTCACGACTCGCTCCTGACGTTCGCCGTCTTTATTCGGTTTCATTGTAACCGAGAGAAGCGACGGGAGTGGAACGAGAGAGAACAAAAAAAAAGAGCGAGAGAGAGAGAGAGAGAGAAGCTTGTATTCCTCGATTATCGGCCAATTCTCATTCCGTACGTAGGACAAGCGCCACGAAGCTTAACACGAGAGACGACGATGCTGTATACCACACAGCGTGTAGGAATGCGTCGTTTAAACTCTCGACGTAAGAGCTAGACGGAGGGAGAAAGAGCGAGAGAGAGAGAGAGAGAGAGAGAATATCGTACGAATACAACTTGCGATATATTACACGCTTACACACGCCGATCCTTCCCGTCCTTTTCTAACGGCCGTTCTCCTCTCGTAAGAGCCTCGAGTGTAGTCCCGGTGCACCATTCTCCTGTGACGTAAACCATTAAAAACTTGAATCGAATCAAGAAACGTTGTAAGTCGAAAAAAACATTTTCTTTTATTTTTTCTACCGACGAGAAATCATTTTGTTATCCTGAAAGAAATTTTTCGATGGGATTTATTAATAATAACGTCAAGTTTTTGTATTTGATGGAAATATGAATAAAGATTATATTAAAAAGTAATATAAAATGCGTTTGTACCATTTGCATATATACATGTAAACAAGTGTCGTTTTGTTTGAAGGTTAAGCGATAAAATGCGATTGACAGATAAGGATTCTGCACTGTTTCATTCACCCTGTGGCTCGAGACGGGTCGTAGTTTTCCTGTAGAATAAAAAAATGAGAACGAAGGAAAGAAGCCTTGTATGTGTTGAAAAAAGTGTCGTTAGAGAGAAAAAGAGAGATAGAAAAAAATAATCTCAACGATGACGCGCTTGGCTTCTATGGAACGCACGGAATAACTGTACTTTGTTATGCACGTTATTAACCTCACTTTATCGGATGATAAAATGACATTTCTTGAATGAGAACGAGTCATTATTGTTATAAGCGGCGAGAAAGTATTGTCAATGCGTGTGTGTGTGTGTGTGAAAAGATCGAAGAAAGCACACTTTCACTTTCTTTCATGTTTATTTAAAAAAAAACGATAATGTTTAAGGACGAAGCTTACCCAGAAATAATCGGCAAAGTCCACGGTCATGATGAGCCGCGATCAGACCATCGTATATAACGTAGTATTCGCGATTCCTTTCGCCGCTGTTGAGCCTTTCCTCGATGTCTCTAAACTTCTTCTTGCCGTGTATAACCACAACTACGTACACACACGCACGCACGCGCACACACACGCGCGGTCACTCTTTGCGCTACTGTACGCGAGACACGGACGAGCACTCGCGCGAGCTAAGAAAATACACATACGCGGGTAACGAATAAAGAAAATAAAGTCACAAACAGGAGCGAAGGGACGACACCGTAGAGTACGAGGACGGGGAGAGAATGTTCGTAGTACGAGGAAGACAGAGAGAGAGAGTCAATTCAATTTGCTAGCGTCGTGGAGCAGTGCATACTCGCGCGACAGTATTGTACGAGAGATTGTTGGATCGTATAGTCTTTCGTGTCGTACATATGTGTACGAATACAACGCGCGCGATGACACGATCTCACTTGGCAGAACGGAAACGCGGCTTGGAACGGACACAGGACACCGAGGGAGCAGACCCGTCCGACACGTAACCGCGTCGTCGTAACGCCTAAAAAACTTCTCTCTCGCCGCTCTGGGCGTCTCGACGAGCGGAACGAGCCCACTCGACCGCGGAGACACGGGTCAAACTATCTCTGTGTTTTACACTGCAGCAGTTTACAACACGAACCGCACTCGCTCTCCACCGCACCTCTCCGGTCTGACGCGAGACACGAGACTGACGAGATTGCCTAGACTGCAACTCTTGCAGTTCGTTGCCAGACCGACGCGCGCCATCTCTTCGCTCACGGCGGAACTACGTCGCTTTACGAGCCGCGTAACTTAACCCACCGATGATAAAATAAACGCGTCGGTACATCAGCGACGCTGTAATAAAAAGATAAATACCTAACATGGGGTAATACGGATCGCATCACGTCGCTCACTTTACAAAACTACTTCAAACACTAGAAAATACCTCAAACAAATCTAAATCATAAATAAAATAAATATACCAAATAAATACACCAGCAAATTATAATAAAACAATAAATATACAAATATAAACATAACCGTACACCTATCGAAAATATGACAACCCTACAATTACAGAATGATTCACAAAATAAACCAGAAACTTTCATAACGACGAAGTACACGAAGTTACAAAGATTTATTGTTATTTTTGTTTCTTCCTTCTTTTACGAGTTAGAGCGTACTGAAAGGCGTGGGAGTTTGACGAACTCCGTGATAATTTTAGCACGTTGCTGGACGATTATCGGTTTTTGCATGGCTAGTACCAGTACAGTAAAATGGCGATTATTACTATGAACGATGGGATAACTCGTGCGAGGGGTGCTGTCGCCGAGGCTTTCGACCCTGGAAGGGAAAGGTTATCGGGGGATGGGTTTTCATGCACATATACACACCCCTATATATAACTATCCTATGCACGTATATATATATATACGTATACACACAAACATATATATATATATATATATATATATATATATATATATATATATATATATATATATATATATAGGAGGTAAAGGAAGGATGATTGGTGTGTCTCGATCGCGTACGAGAGTGAGAGAGAGTGGAGCGACAGGTGCACTGGCCGCGTGCGCGTTACCACCCCAAACCACTCTACCACTACCCTCTCTCTTTCACTCCTGAATTCGCGTCCGCCGCACGTTCTCTCCTCAGGCTCCGCTGTCCACTCCGATTGTAACACTCAATAGGGGGGTCTCTTCTCCTGCTCGGCATTGTCGCTGATGCATGGAAAGTTTTTCTCTCGTCAACGTCGAATCCCCGAAATATTTAATCTCACATACCGTTTACACCGTCGTGACATTTTTCATTTCTCCCCCATTATCGTCCGTCTCTTTCTCTCTCTCTTTCTCGTGGTATGTAGCATTGACGCTGACGCAAAAATAATAAATAAATCACCAACCGTAAATCGTAAAATGCGTCCGTAAAAATTAATTAAAATCGTTGAACGAATAAATATTTAAACAATAATAAGAACGATAACAACAGCAAAAGAGGAAACAAGAAGAAGGTGATTTTCGTTAAGTTTTTCTTCTCGTGTTATAATAAAAGGAAAAAGAAAGAAAATAAAGAAAAACGGAAAGGAAATAAGGGAAAAATGCCAGCTAACAAGGGAAGCCTGACGTCCGCGCCCTGCAAGGAAAAATCGGGCAACGGTTTCGCGGCGGTAACGTCGAAAAAGAAGAAACGTTCCTGTGTTAAAAGTAAAAAACATTGCAGGCAATATCTGGTGAGTTGATCGACAAAACAAACAAACCAAAACAAAAAACAGAAGAAAATTATAAAATATAAATCAAAAGTGTGCGTGTGTGTATTTTTTCTTTTAGATGTTAATTATTTCTTTATGAATAATTGATTGACGTAAGGATCATAGTGCCAGTAGAGACCGATTAGTGGGCTGTGAGTGAGTTTATGTGTGTCTGTGTGTTTTCAAAAAAAAAAAAAAGAGAAAAAAACACCCTCGAAATGCTGTAAATACAAACCTATACATATATATTATTTTTGCATCGAACAACGACACCGTGCACGTGTACATATAACGAACCGCTATAAGAGCGTTACCACGTACCCGAGACGTCGACCGATCGATTCTGTCTCTCGCCTCGAGACTTCTCCATTCATACTGTCCAAATTTTTCTGTGTCGAAAAGAAAGATGTGAAGAAAAAAATGAAAAAAAAAACAAAATAGTGGACAAAAAATATATATAATTAAGTAAGATCTGCGATCGAGACGCAAATTTTGGTTTGTTTTTATTATGATATGATCTATGGAAGATATAGAACGATCTTACTTGAAGTAAGCCGTTGATCGTCTCTTGGTTCAATAACACTTTTGCCCAAGTTTTCGTCCTCGACGAGTACAATTTTTATGGGTCGGACTGTACCGGAAACATTGAAGAAAGACGTTGCGAATGGGAAGATGGGTTTGTTAACCCTTTCGCGGTGTGCATACACAGGAATATATATGTATAGTATATATATATATATAGAGAGAGAGAGAGAGAAAGTATATATATACATATATAGCGACTAGACGGTCGATCGATCGAGCGTAGCATGTTTAATTGCCACATCCATTAGTAATCTTTCTCGAGAACTACGCAGAAAGCCTATTGCAAAGTGTTTCACCTCCTCCCTCCCCCGCTCTCTATCTCTAATCGTAAGCCTTAACCCCGTCTGTCAAGTAGCGTACGTTTTGTCCTGAAATAGAATTAACCCTTAACTTCTATGTGACGAAAGAGAAAATTAAATTTAGAAAAAAATCAAAAAATCTGACGGTACGATTTTAAGAAATAATTCGAAAAATTGGCAATTGAGGAAAATTTGACGAATTAGGCAAAAAAAAGGCAAAAGAAAAAGAAATTATAACGAGGCAAAAATTGAATCGTTATTATCTCAATCGAGAAAATAATCGAAGATAAACATTGGAATTAATTAGTTGAGGGTCAACGACGAACTTTTCTATGTTTATTTCGTTAACGAGAAATTGGGAGGTTCGTTAGACGTGTAAGCTCCTCGAAATGTTTCACGGCACTGTTATCGTTATTATTATTATTATTATCATTATTATCATTATTATCATTATAAATAATATAATCGAATGGAAGAAAGAAAGAAAGAAAGGTGAAAAGAAAAGTAAAATTTCACAAATTTTTACGGTCGTTTTATTTTTGCATTCACCCCCTCGTCCTCTGCACTTGGTAATTTACCCTCGGCGATCCCTACGACACTATTATATAACGATTATTACCTGGCACGACTCTATGTTCTTCGTTATATTTTTCTGTTCGTGTTTTTTTTATTTTTTTATTTTCTCTCCCTCGCACACCTCTCGTCGTAATTACAAGACGAACGAGGGAAACGGCCCCGAGACACGGTCACCCTCGAGGTAGGCTCACTATCGGACCCCTCTCGTCTTATCGATTTTTGCGAATCCCAGGATATACAGAAAATAAAATATATAATACACACGCGATATATATATAAATATAAAAAGAATGGAACAAGGCTTGGCGCTGATTTGGCGAGAAACAAAAGCCGACGCCGATTCCACTTCGCGGGTCCTCGTAAACCACTTTACCATTAGAGAGTCGTGATGAGCCACAGGGCAAGAGGTGGGCAGGGGGGAAAGCGTCGTTCCGACTATTGGCAACGACGACGACAATGAGAGAGGAGAAACGAGGAAAACTTTTTTTTTTCGTTTTTTTCAGCCAAGAAACAAAATCGGACAATTTTGATAAAATTTGTTGACAAAATTTGTCGACAAATTTAAAGATTAAGATCTATAATAATCGATGTTTTTTTAAATGTTATTTACTCTAATTCGATTATTCTAGGATTGTTTATTTTCGATTTTTTAAAAATCGTCGAAGATTTACAAATAATTTTTGTCAATTTTTATCCTGTCTTCTCACGCTATTACCATTCTCTCTTATCGACCGACGTTCTCGTACCGGTTACCGGCCGAGCTGATAAACCAGAGTTTGCTTTATCGATAACGGCGAAAATGTCGAACGAAAAACGTCGACGTTATCGAGATGTGAAAAACGCACCCTCGTCGTGCGCGACGCGAAATTCACGACATTGGAATATCACGTCGGTCACGTCTGACTTTCGGTCGGTTCGTTCTGGCTTTGATCCAGAAGAAAAAGTGAAAAAACAGAAAGAAAAAAAAACAAAAAAAAAATCTCGACTCCGCGATGCAATTTCCGCGAGCGCAGCCACTTTGCGTCTTGAAGATTCGAATCACGTTACGGAAGAAGCCTGAGACGTCGCCGGTAGACGAAAAAAAAAAAAATCTTCGACGTTGGCGTTTCGTACGGGCCAACGACATTTCTCTCGAAAATATACGAAGAGAGAGAGAGAGAGAGGCGAGGGTAGGGGTGGTTTAAGGAGTTTTGTAGTACGTAGTAGAATTCTCTCTCACTGTATCGTGAATTCCTCGAGGAATTAAAGCAGCGTCAGCTCGTCTATCCGAAATCTCGATGGACCTCGAAAGAAACAAAAGAAAAATCGTAGTAGGGGCGAGGCGCGCGATGGCCGAACATCGAACTAAAATAACAATGCACCAACGCGGTTCTTCCATTTCAAGGGTTGAAAATTCATTTTCTGCCACCGAGAGCGTGTTGAAAATTGACGATAGAATTTTTCTCACGTACGAATTTCTTCATGAATAAGAAAAAAAAAAGAAAAATATCGTCTCCGTCCCGATAGGGTTGAAAAAAAATTTATCGTCCGAAAAACCGAGGTTAATAAATCGCAAGAACCGATCGGCGAGCACTTGAAAAAATTGCACCTGGCGAACGAACGAATCGGATGAAGAATCATAAATTTTTCTTTCAATTTCAAACACGTTTCGTGTTCGAAAATGCATTTAAAAAAAAACGTCGAGTAATTGTTTTTTTAATGCGTAAAAAAATATACTCGATGGAGTGTAAAAAGACCAGATCAAATATTACGGTCTTCGTCTTTTTTTTTTATAGAAACGTGATTTTCTTTCTATAAAATTAATTGACGACGATTTATCGTTGTATTTATCATAATTCGTTCTATTTCGATAAAAAATCAAAGTTCGTGAGAGAGAGAGAAAAAGAGAGAGAGCGAGGTGTGAGATAGCCGGAAACCGGAAGTCTGTTGCGACCGGCTGACCGTGAGCGTGAAACACGGCCGATTGCGATTATGCAATGCATATGCGGCTGATGCGAGGAAGGGAGGGGGGAGGGGGGGGGGGAGAAAACGATACACACAGAACGACCGTTATAGGCCAGCGAGAGAGAGACATCTCGATGCTCCTCGTTCGAGCGTTGTTATCTCATCGTACGTGATACGAGGAGACATATAAAACGTTTTATGTATCACTTTATATACAAATTTATCGAGCTCACGCCCTCTTTAACTCGATTATCCGATGGGATTTGCCTATTCATCGATCTATCGAAACGTCTATACGAGAACCGAAGGACGATCGATTTTCTGCAGATTTCCTCAATCTGTATAGAACGAATTACTCGCTGCCTTCGACATTCATTGCCCCAGAAATATACAATTTTCCTGCCAACGACAGATAAAACGAGATTTTCTTTTTGTTTTAATTACAAACAAATTTTAATTAATTGAATTATTTAATTAGATTTTTTTATCTCTGTTGTGTGTTGTTTAAATTTATCAAAAAAATTTAATTTAACGCCCGCTAGAAAGAAAATTTGTTCATTATTGTTAAAGACGTTTTTTTTAAAGAGAAGAATCGTATCTTGGCTAATTTATTTTACAGTTACATTTGTCAAATCTGGTACGAGAGAGAGAGAGAGGGTGGTAAACCGACAAAAAGGATCTACTAATCCGGGATATTCTCTATCTCACTCACTCTCTCTCTCTCTCGCTTTTCCAAGAGAAATCTGGTAGTTCAACCCCGCCTAGTGCCTTTTCATCCACCCCTCACCTCGCCCTCGTAATACGCGATATGATCCGTGCGGGGTGCCAGCGAATGATGAAAATCTCGGTACGAGACGCTCCGAGCTATTTCACGTATTACACGTAGCGCGTCGCAAAGGAAGGCGAATGCGACACGTTACCGTATTGCCCGAAGTACGTTTCTGGATATTCCGAGGTTACGTTATTTATCGAGCTTTACCATAAAATAAATAAATGAAATTAATAAAATTTATAAATTTATAAAATTATTAAAATTTATAAATTTATCAAATTATTAACATTTATAATTTTATAAAATTCATAAATATTGTAAATTTATAAAATTAAATAAATACATTTTTTTTAAAATGAAAATTCTCCCGATCGATAATCCCCTGGCGAAATCGTCTCGCAACCGGAAGTACGAGCTTGAATAATTCATAAATTCTGGCCCATTATGTAAAAAGCAAGAAAACCCAAAAACAAAAAATAATATAAAAGTACGATCGAGAGTTAAAAAAAAAAGTAAGTAGAAAAGTTTATTTTCGCAAAGTTACGAGAATTTCATTTCAACCCTCTTCGTCCCTCGGCCTCTACCACTACCCCTCGGCCAGCTTCCTCGAACGTATAATTCTCCGGGGCTATATATAATCGTGTGTATCTTGTTCCTATACCTGGGACCTGGGTCCGACTCGAAGTCGGAGATCCTCCGGGGTGAAAACATTTGCATGGAGATGAAATGTTTTAGGGATTACACGATACACTCGTATTTGAGTCCTCCATTATACGCGCGGTACACAAGCCTTTCCTTCTCGCGTATCGTGTAAATTATACGAAAACAAAGCCCTCTAATATTATCCAGACGAAAATAAACAAATTTCAAAAGAAGACAAATTATTTAAGATTTCGCTCGATATAATAATAATAATAATAAAAAAAAAACAAAAAAAAACAAAAACAACATACATTTCTCCGTCCTTCCATAATTTGTGAATTTTTCAGTATTTCTCGAGGGGTTCCCTTGCTCTTTTTTCGCCCTTCGCGCAGTCTCGAAACGCTCCAACCCTCGGTACTCGTGCAGGGGGTTCGAGGGGGTTGTAAACGAAACAAAAAAGTAGAAAAAGTCGTCAAACATGATTATTTAACGCGCGTAGCCGAGGTCGAGGGAGAGATCTTTACGTACAGATCTAGCCTTAGGGGACACATCGGTGATGTCAGAGATGTCTGAGAGGAGGCAGAAGGTAAAAGAAGGGGGGGGGGGGGATGAGCGTGTGTAAGGTAGGAGGGGTAGGTAAGGTAAGGCGCCTAGTATCTCGTCAAGAGTTCAGCTCGTCCGGCAAGCTATACGTACCGGGGAAAACCGAGAAAAGTAGTTTTCCGACAACGAGGAGGACTTCTCGCAGTCTCGCGGATCGGAGGAGGAGTGAGGGGTGGGGGGTTGGAAAAAGAGGAAGTGAAGGAGGAGGGGGTTGGTGCGGGAAAGGTTACGCGAGTCTGGCCCGACGTCGAGGCGCCTGGGTGTGTATGCCAGGGGCAATGCGAGACGAAGAGAGGTATTCGAGAGAGAGAAAGAGAGAAACCGAGAGAGAAGAGAGAGATAGATAGAGAGAGAGAGAGAGAAGAGAGAGATAGAGAGAGAGAGAGAGAAGAGAGAGAGAGAAAGAGAAAACCAGCCAGCATTTTCCTCGTACCCTCTCCTTTTGTCGCGGTCGCGCGTCTCGCCCGCGCCGCATTCGCTCTCCCCTGCGGCTTTCTGCTATCCCGACGGGGCCCGTACACTATGTATAAACGTCCTACGTACGTACGTGTACGCGACTATTCTGTATCAGGGAAAATTGTCGAGAAATAGGAAAAAAGAAAAAGCTCCGACTGGAAATAAGCTAAGTCCTGTCGAAGCACGGCCTGCTGCTGCACCCCTTTTGCGCGTTCCTGCAAGATTTTTAAATTTCTCGTTTCGGCTAGACGAAAAACTATTGAAAATTGCGACCGGAGGGTGTTTGGGGGAGGATTTGACGAAACGTGACGGAGATCCGGTGGGATACAAGGCTAATTGATTAACGGGGTAGTGACGAAGGAATGAAAATACGAGGGACTTCCGGTCCCGTCGAAAACAAATATTTCGAATATTTCGAGGGATTCTTGAGACGGCTGGGTATTATCGATGATTTTTCGTTTGTTTATTTATTTTTGCCAAGATCGCGTCGAGACTCGTGAAAACCCATTGTTTTTCACGACCCCCTTGGAGACTTCCGCCTCGCCGACCGGAAGTTGGCGAGAAAAATTGAATAAAAGGGATACGAACAAGCCACGTTCCCCGAGTGATTATCGCCCGAAATGTATTGTTCCCACGACCCTCGGTCGTTTATCATCCCTCGTAAAAACACACGCAAAAAAGAACCACCCTCTTCCCTCGAGGAGTTACTAAAAAAAATAAGCAACACAAAAAAAAAACAAAAAACAAAAAACAAACACACCAAAATGTTTCAAAAAACTGTCGAAAAAGCTGGCGAACGTGTTTTCCATCCCCTACCTCTTCCTGCCTCTTCCCCTGCACGATGCGAAGAATCCGGTGTAAAAAAATGTTGGAAAATTAAGGGTGTATGCCTTTGCGCAAGGATACCCTCGGAGTGGGGAATAGAGAGATAGAGAAGGAAGTACGAGGGAGCATTTTGTGTACGAGAGAGAGAGAGAGAGAGAGAAACACACGATTTTGCTCTCTCTCTCTCAATATGAGAGAGCGTGAGTGGGGGGTTAGTCAGCAGCGGTATTATCAGGGGTGGGGGTGAGTGAGGGCACCAGCATACTAGAGAGACAGAGAGAGAGAGAGAGAAAGAGAGACTTTTGCCGAAGTACATTGCGGACTATCGACCGGTGGTTGAGCGCATGCGCAGCCAACGTTACGTGTGGAAATCCGCTCGTCCACCCTCTCGCTCTCTCTCTCTCTCTCTCTCATCCCCCTCTCTCCTTCCTTCTCACACTCTCTCTCTCTCTCTCTCTCTCTCTCTCTCTCTCTCTCTCTCTTTCTGTCTCTGTCTCTCTCAACCCCCAACACAGACCCTTACCGGCGACACACGTCTCGGTCGACGACGACGACGACGACGTTACTTCGGTACGGGGCGCACAGTGCCTCGAACGATACGTACGCGAGAGATCTGCGCGTTGCTCTCCGCACCTTCTTCGTTATCCGGCAAAAACGTTTTTTCCCTTTCCCCCACCCCTTTGTCACTATCGTTCTCTCACTCTCTCTCTCTCTCTCTCTTTCTCTCTCTCTCTCTATTTCATACATTTACACACACGCGGAAGAACGGAGAGACGTACGGAAAGAAGGCTCTCTCTCGGGTAACGTCAGCCGTCAGCGGACGCCGACGCCGAAACGGCCGCAGAACCGAACACTCCAAGATTTTCACTCCCCCACCCCCCTAACCCCCGAAATAATTGTGTGCGAAAAAACAAGAATTTATAATAAATAATTTAAAACAGAAAAAATAATAATAATAATATACATTATAAAATAATAATTGATATACGAAAAAAAGTGTGAGAGAGAGAGAAAGACGATGAGAATATTATCGAACAGTTCGTAGAAGAGAGAAGGGGGTTGGTCTCGCGAGGAGAGAGATACACGTCGAAAAAGTTGAAACCACGGAGAGAGAGAGAGAAAGAGAGAGAGAGAGAGAGAGAGAGAGAGAGAGAGAGAGAGAGAGAGAGAAGCCTGGTGGACGAATATCGCGCAAAACCCGGTTTACCGATCACACGGACTTCGCGAGCGAACGTTCGAACGACGTTCGTTTCTTTTCGTTTCGTCCCACTCGACGAAAGTGCACCGGTTTGTTGTTGATTTCTTTTCTTCGTTCGAACGAGAAATAATTAAAAGGAAAACGGAAAGAATTTAATTTCGAAGGACGAACGGGAAATGTCGTAAAATTGATCGATAATAAAAATTAAGCAATTAAAAACGATAAAGAAGAATTGACAAAAAAAAAAACAAAAAAATACGGTTAACCGATGAGAACTATAGCTGTGATCGACGACGATAAACGTGGTGTAGCCTCGATGCCGGTGAACGTACGGTAAAAAGTGGGTGATATTCTATATTAATTATTAGAATCAGTTTTTACAGGAAGAAAAACGAAAACGAAAAAAAAAGTAACACACGCGATAACAAGAAGAAAAAAAAACGTATTCGTCGTAAAACCGGGGCACACGAGCAAAATTAATCGAGCTACGTAAACGTCGTAAAGACTAACCGGGACGAAGTGATCGAGGCTTAACGAAGAGAGAAGACAAAAAAAAGAATATTAAAAAGCAAAAATTGTCTCGCAAAAGAGCGAAATTCTTTAAATCGATTGGAAGCAAACGCGTAATTAAAACAAAAAAAAACAACTCGACCCGAACCTCCCAAAAATTCGTCTCATGCACGCACTGCCAGACGCATCGTACGAAATAATCATCGTCGTCGGCGACAATTCATCGATATTAAGAACGATTATAATTAATAAAACGATCGAATAATAATTAAACAAAAAAACAAACAAAAAAAATGACTGTGACGCAACAGACTAGATAATTATCGTCGAATTTCTATAAAAACAACAAGCGACCGATCGAATCATCTAAAAGAAATTTTTCAAAAGAAAGAGAGAGAGAGAGAGAGAGAAAGAAAGAAAAACTGTTCTCTCGTCGATCGGTTTTATCGTCGAGGGGTCGAACGAACGGGACGAGAGCGAGCGAGCGAGCGAGCTAGACCGAGAGTGAGAGAAAAAACGAATCGAGAGATAAAGAAAACGAATACGGGCGTACTCTGGTCAAACAAGTCCCCCGGCTCTCCACTCGATAAATATCTATACGTATATATAAAACTATACATATACATATATAAAAATTCGTCTCTCGCACGAAAAGCTCCAGGAAGTAAGACGCGTTGCGTAATCGTGAAAATCTTCGAAGGAAAACAAAGAAAAAAGACACGAAAGTAAAAAAGTGAGGGATTTAAGAAAAGATAACGAAAAAAAAGAAGCAAAGAACAACGACGGCAAAAACGGCAAAGAATCAGGAAACGGATACGCAGTGTCGTTTAGCCCCGTGTTCGCGTTATCACGAAAAAAGCTCCTCCTCGTCGTCGTCGTCGTCGTCGTCGTCGTCGTATCTCGTCGGACGTTACGCAGCAGCGTCGTCGTTCGGTCTTCGCGGCCGAATCGCGTAAAGCCACTCTACTCGTTCCACTGCCCCACACAACGCGGCCTCATGATTGGTTCATTCTGGAACTTGTGCCGTGCGTGCCCTTCAATGCCCATAGATAAGGTGAGAACGATCAAAACGAGAGAGCTTGAATTTTGTTTTTTGTTTTTCTTAAAAAAAGAAAAATTCAATTTTTCGATCGATAATTTTGTGAATTAATTGTGTGAAAAAAGTTTCTCTCGTGTGCGTTGGGGTAGCGAGGTGGATTAAGCCGATGGTGAAAAGGGAGAGGGTAGGGGGCAAGTGCGAAAGGTCGTTGGACAGATCGTCGCGCACCCCTGTAACTGCCCCTCGACTCAACGACGCATATTTATGTATCTCTCTCTCTCTCTCCCTCTCTCTCTCTCTCTCTATATATATATATATATATATGAATATCCAATTTCTAATGCCTGCCTAGGTATATAGGCAATAGTACAACGAGAATATCGAGCACATACAGTGATACTAACCAAGCTTAAGTTACGTACCGCGGCAACAGCGTAGGAAATTTCTCTTGTCGACGCCCGATTAGTTCCCGTTGCGTACGCATGACCGTCGTCCGTTGTCCGGGAAGCAGCGGACGATGTGCCGGCCGGCCGGTGTAATATACGCCCCTGTGTATCTACGTGGAACGTTAACGAAACTCGACCGAGAGAACTGACCGAGAAAAACCAGGGAATGAGGGAAGAAAAAAAAGGGAGTCAAGTTTCTCGAGGTCATTTTTTTGTCCGACCATAGCGAGACTTTTACTACTGGGAGCGAGGTAATATACAAGATGCTCTCTTTATTCGTTCGAAGGGCTCGTTTATAAAATTGTGTCGAGGAAACAGAATGTTGTGAGAAAAATGACATTATCGAGAAAATTATCGGGGGGACGATATGGCGAAGAAGGGAAGGGGGTAATTTTAAGATTAACGATATTATCGTTCGACCACGATGCTTTTAATCTCATGAGCGATCGAAGAAGTTGGAATTTTTCATAATAGTTTGGTGAATGAAAAGCCGACGCTCTTTAATCATACGTATATGTTTGCGAATAATCTTAGAGGGTGTTTATAGGGGAAGTTTGAACTAGGTTAATCGTGGCGAGGATTAAATCTTCGTTGTGCCATGCTATTCTCTCTCTCTCTCTCTTACTCTCTCTCGCTCTCACTCACATACACTCTCTCATTCATCCCCTCGACTCTCCTTCTCTAAACCGGATTATCTCGTTATTATTATCGTTATTCTCATTATTATATTTTTCAATTGAAAGAGACAAAGGGGATGTGAAACAATCGTTTGGTCTTATTATACCTACATATATCTTATATATATACGATAAAAACTTCAGAGAAAAAAGGGATTATGAAAAAGCGTTATATATTCCAAGTTCATAGAATTTTTCTATTCTCTCGTCTCAATTTTTCTCGTGCTTGATACGAGAGGGAGAGAGAGAGAGAGAGTTCGTCGTAATCTCTTTGAGACGCGATCGGGTCTCTCGCGGTTGCTGAGAGAGCCGTTTTTACCTTCTACCGTTTCTCAACCACCCCCTCTTCGCCCTCAACACCAACCCTTCGTCTTTTATCACAGGCGTCTACCTCTTGGCTTTTTCTCTCGCTTTCTTTCTTTCTTTCTCGTTCCTTATATTGTCCTTCGCGAAGGGTTTCTTCCTTGGGCGCGCCGGTGTACACGATCGACGTATCTCAGGGCAACCATTTCTTCCTTTTTCTTTTTCTCTCTGTCTCTCTCTCTCTCTCTTCGCATTCTCGCAACCTCGAACCGGTCCCTCCCGGAAAAGCAGGGAGGAAAGTACCCCTCGCAACAGTCTCTACACATTTCGCCTCTATCGAGCCCTCGCCGCTCCTTCGATCCATCCTTTTTTCTACTTTTTCCCTCTCTTCCTTGGTTTCACTCGCGTTTTCTTTTTTTCATTTTTTTCATATTCATTGGAAAAACTCGTTTCTGTCAATTTCAACGGAATGAAATATCTCCTCTTTTTTCTGTTATCAATCGCGATAACGCCAATTTCCATCCAGTCGATGATTTTACGTTGTTTTTTCGAGCTGCGATCGATCCTTCGTTTCGCATCGTATAATAAAACTCGTGTGTGAAATAAACCAAGAGACGAAATAAAATGTCGAAAATTTCACCCTCGATCTATATGTGTGTCTATGTGTTGGTCATATTGCGTCATCCAACCCCGACATTGACTCGTCTCAACCCTCTTCCTAGTAATGGACGCTATAGGAACGGCCAATTTCGCGAATCCCCACTTTTGTCTTCCTTCCTTCTCCTTCTCCTGTTCCTCCTCCTCCCTCTCCACACCCTTCGAACCACCCCCACTAGACTGACTTCGTAGGGCTAACGGGTCATTGCGTCAGACGCGAAAAGCGAAGAGCCTAGAGCCAGCGTGGAATCGAAGATCAAACGACGTTTTTCTACGTTACCAGGGAGCTTTTTTTTTTTTGCGGGTCCGATTCGAACCGGTCGAGCTTTTACCTCGTCGGCTCGAGAAAGCCACGATTTCCTTTACTCTAGCTCTTTCGACGCTTTTTATCGTCTAGCTATCAACGTCTTCTACTTTATACTTGTATTACCCCCTCCCCTTTCTCCTCTTCCCCGTGCTTTCTTGATTTATCACTCGATTCTTTGTCACTCGAATATTACGTTCAACCAGAATTCGCTTTTTCGCACCAACTTCGAGCCTCTCCTCTCGCTTTAATCCCCATTCACCCGAGGGAAATTGATCACGTCTACACATATATATAAATTTTCGATGAAAAAGTCTCCTGAGAACGTTCGATAAAAGAAAAAAGATTCGAAATTACTTCCTTCCTACAACGAATCATTTCACAATTGTTTCATCGTTCGTAAAATTATTCGAATTACAATGATTATTTTTGTTCATTTAAAATAGAAACAAAAATTGTCATTTCGTGACAAACTTAATTCTGTCATGATGGCTGAAGTTTTTGCCTCGTGAATTCATGATTTGTGAGTTAAAGAGCGTGAAAATAAAAATCAAATATGAAAAAAAAAAGAAGTACAGGTCAAAAACTTGATAGTTTCCTCACTGCGGTTAATTTTCGACACGGCTCGTAAATTCGCGAGGATCGTTGCCGTGGCGGCAGGACGAGGGTGAGAGGGGGTTGGAATTGGCAGCATGGTCACCAACAACCCCCTCTCTTAGTCCTTCCGCCGCTTTCATATATCGCGAGACGTGTGTTAACCCCCTGTGGTAGAGAAGAAGGGAGGCTCGTGCCGCATAAACCCCTTGGCTCTCCGCTTTGCCCTCATCCCTCTTCCTACCCTCCCCTCTTCCTCCTTTATCCTCCACCAACCTCGTGAAATCCATTTCACCGACCTAACAACGTATACTTTTGTCTACCACAAATTCCTCTATATATACACGTCTTTCCTCGTCCGCAACGTTTTACACCCTCGAGCCTCGTCTCGTGTCCGTTGTATAAATATGTGCAAAAATTACGTATGGCAGTAACGCGAAGGGTTGGAGAAGGGGTTGCTGTATACCATGAGAAAATTTAACGCCGATATTTCCGCGAGTCTCTCGTGCGACTCGCGAGGGGGCGATGTGTATGTCGGAAGGGTGCTGGAGAGGGGGTTTAGGGGTAGGTGGCTGTAGTATTAGTAGTAGTAGTAAAATTCTCGGGGGTACTGCGGGGCACTGCGCAATCACGAAAGAACGTTCGCCACGAGTTACAGTTATTGGCCAGCGAATATTTTTCGAGAACGTTAAAAAAATTCCTTGAATTTCAAGAAAAAGAATATAAATATTGGTTTCGTCGTTGTTTTCCAACGTCGTCCTGGAAACTCACCCTCGACGTATTTATGACGTTCGATTAACTTTTGTGGAGGAAAAATAAGCGAAACAGGAAAATTTTTCAAAGGAAAAAAACATTAATAAATATGAATTTTTTCTGTGTTAAATCGAGGAAAGGGTGAACAAATTTATGGACGCTGTTAAGTCCTTGTACTTTGTTTTTTTTCATAAGTTAGGAACACGATTGCCAATGACTGCGTACGTTTTATCGCAGTGTCGATAACGAGCGAGCGAGGAAAACGAGAACAGCGCGCGAGAGGCCTTCCTCGGTACATTGACTCCTTCGTCGTACGAACATAACTACCCCCCGCACGTACTATTCGACTCCTGAATTTCCTTTACGATCGAACATACGGCAGCTCCCATTAGCCTCGATTCCGCGCGTTGAAGTTGACCGAGTTGCCGCGCGGTAAGCGACCAACTCCGAGCTTGAGTAAAATTACAGCGAAGCCGGTCAGTTTCATCGTAAGGAACGAGAGAGAAACACACACATGCACGTTAAATCTATACTTGTAGAGGAAGCGAAGTGTACGTAGCGTGCAAACGTCGAGGGCTCATTAGGTCGTTTGCAACGCGTGGATGGAAATTCAAGATTAGCCTCGAATGATCCTTTTTTTACACGTGTTGTTGTTTTTTTTTAATTTTATTTTCTCTTCTTTTTTTCCTATCGATTAGTTACAAGCTTATATTTGCCAAAGGTCAAAGTTCACAGACTGACGATCGAAACGTAATTCGATCGGTGCGTCGATTTCGATAAAAAATCAAAATTATTCGAGCAATCATCCCCTTTCTCGTTAATTTTATTTACCATGAAAGGATTATTTTCAAACTTACCCCTTTTAGGCTCGAGAAGAAAATAAAACTATTCACTTTCCTTCGAGATTCGAGGGAGTAGACGTTTGAATTAGTTCGACGTCGATATCCCATTATCATAAATCTATTAATTATTCTCGAACTTTGAAGCGATTTTATGTATATATATATAGAGAGAGAGAGAGAAAGAGAGAGAGGGAGAGAGGGAGAGATCCGTCTTGATATAATTTCGAAGAACACGACGAAGAAGCGAATGATCTTTTTTTTACACGTGCTGTATTTTTTGTATTGTCTCTTCTTTTTTTCTATCGATCAGTTACAACCTGATATTTGTAAAAGTTCAAAGTTCACCGACTGACGATCGAAACGTAATTCGATCAAATCGACGATTTCGATAAAAAATGAAATCGATTCGAGCAATCATCCCCCTTAATGTTATTTACCATGAAGGGATCTTTTTTATTTCCAAACTTACCCCTTTTAGGCTCGAGAAGAAAATAAAACCATTGAACTTCCTTCGAAATTCGAGGGAGTAGTAGACGTAGGAATTAGTTCGACGTCGATGTTCCATTGTCAATAAATCTACCAATTATTCTCAAACTTCGAAGCGATTTTCCATATAGAGAGAGATAGAGAGCGAGAGAGAAAGAGAGAGAGAGAGAGAGAGATCTGGCTCTATATAATTTCGAAGAATAAGACGAAGAAGCGTCGAGAAGTAGATAGGACGAAGTTTGTGCATCGAGAGAGAGCGAGTGATTCACGAGTCGCGGGTGCCTAGGCAAGTGGAACGTGACGACGAAAGGATTCTCTTTCTCGCTCGGCACGGTTGCGTTTCTGTACGATGCAATGCCGTTGTGCGCGCTACAGCGAGATGGGAAGTGGAAATATCCGTTTCGCTCAGCCGAGCGCCTGGTTCATTGGCACGAGCATCGTTCTTCTCTCTCTCTCTCTCTCTCTCTCTCTCTCTCTCTCTCTCTCTCTCTCTCTCTCTCTCTCTCTCTCTCTCTCTCTCTCTCTCTCTCTCTCTCTCTCTCTCTCTCTCTCTCTCTCTCTCTCTTTCTATATATATATCTTACTTTAAGCTCATCGTTCATACTATTTAGTATCACTCAGCCACGTACGACTATATACATAATGTAGAACCGGTGCTCTATAACCGCGTAATAATAATAACGCCTTGGTCCCCACCGACGTAGACTCGATAGGCTTTCCTGCGACTCGATAGACGCGTCTATCGTGCCACGGTCCGAAACTCTAACCGTAACGTTGAACAACAAGTAAGCCGGTGGGATTCTACAGCAGCCTCAGTACTCTCTCGAACGTCGAAGCTCGCGAGTCGTTTGACTTTTATTCGACGTTGCGCGATTTTTTTTTTGTCGTCGATGTTTTCATAGTTTTTTTTTTTGGTTTTTTTTTCTCTTTGATCGAATCGCAATTTTCGTTCGCCCATCGACGCAATCGAATCGCTCGTCGCACGCGACGATCTACGGGTGGTAATATATATCCCCGGGCGGGGATCTAATCGAGCGTGAAACGGGAATTTCGCGAAGCCAAGCGGGCAAAATTCAATCGGAAAATCACGTGGTGGTTGTACAGTCGCGGTGGCCCTCGTCGTTCTACGTACGATAGGTTATACATATACCTGAGTGTGTCTGTGTCTGTCTGTGTGTGTTTGTGTGTGTAACGTAGCAGAGAAACCTGGAGAGAATCTAGCTAGGCGCCAGGGGAGGAAGCGAACGAGGAGGCCTTCCCTCTTACCGGGGTTAAGCGATCGGTTATTGCGCTTTGCGCATCGTTCATGCGGCAAACTACTGTGTTATGCCACGGAGCGAGGGAAACCAACAGGTTATTATAATTTCTTAACGATTTTATCAATTATCGTAACTCGAAGAATAATAAAATTAAGGATCGAAGTTAAGAAATATTGATTTTTGCAAAAAAAAATTAATTTTTGATAAGTAAAGGGTTAATGATGTCGAGTCGGTTTTAATTAGCTTTAATCGTGACTAATTTCGAGGACTTGGCTAATTTCACGATCGATCGAAAATCGATAATCGATCGAACGAAGAAATGATTTTGTCTTCGCGTGTATTTTACTCGTCGAGTCTTCGCTGATCTTCCTCGCTATATCTTGGTATCGAATCGGTAGGATGCATATCGATGGTATTAGACAGCACACGATCCTCTCTTCTTCTTCTTCTTCTTCTTCTTACGGAGACCATCATTATTCCACTCGAGTCTCTGTTTGCACTCGAGCTAAGTGCTCGCTCCTTCGCGATGGAAGAAACTTTGACGATCCTTCCCTCGACGTTACACGTACGTTCTTCCATCCATTATACTCGCGACAATGTACTTTTACTTCGACTCGCTCGACTCTCTCGTCGAAGAGAAGATTTTAAGCTTGTTCGTGTATAGAGAGAAAATTGTTTTCGGACGTATATTATGGAGGAATCGAGGGTCGAGACGTAATCGATCGAGGTGTTCGATTATCGCTCGAATACAAAAAAAAAAAAAAAAAGCGGGGTTAGAAAGTTTTCATGGACTATTTTTTTCACTCGACTTCCGGTTTAAGAGCGACTCGTCGAGGCAAGACAGATCGTTGAAGTTCGTGAGAATCTCCTCGGTTCGGTTATTCTCCGTCTAATTAGCGCGCTCGAAGTAACGTGAGATCGGTCGTGATAATCGCCGACGTGAAATTTGATATTTTCGTAATTAATTAATAACTCGTGTATCATCGATTAGAAATTTAATAATTATCGAAATATCATTGTAATAGAGACGTTTACGATCGTATTTAATTTTCTAATCCTGGTAATATCGATGTAACGACGAAATTCGAAAAAAGTGGAAAAATTCAGTAGTACAGCTCGGTGTATGGTCAGACGCGTTTAAAACATTTCTTTTTTCGTTGTTGTCTTTATTCTCTAAAATTTAACGTAACGATCTCGCATTTATAACCGCGCGTTTTCCTCGCTCCCGTTAAATACCACGTTCAATTTAACTTTCCACTCCCACTCGAGTATCGAACGTTATTTAGATACGTTTCACGTTCGATAATACGAACGATGTTTCGCATTCTAGAATTCATTAAAGTCGCGCAGCCACGCTCGCAGCTATCCCACGAATTATCTTTCACCGTACTCTGACCTCGATACATAGAAGAATAATTGAAAACGACTCTTTAATCCAATAATTATAAACAATTATTGTTAACCACAAAATTATTATTTCGTTCGATCGTTATCGATTACCTCGAACTCGAAAAACGTTCGATCGACTTTCTAGCGGGTAAAATAAAAGCGAACTATACGAAAACGCTTGCGGAATTTATTCCGTCGCGATAGTTTACACAAAGTTTCTCTCCCTACTTTGCCTTCGTACCGAAGGTTTCGTATTCTGTATCGTCGCGACTCGAAACTTTCGAGCTTTTTGTTTACATGCCTACTCGACGTTACTATCCTTTCCTTGTATTCTCAGTGAAACTCGAAGGCGACACCGGCATCTCAAGAGTGAGAGAGAGAGTGAGTGAGTGAGAGTGAGAGAGAGAGAGAGAGAGAGAGAGAGAGAGAGAGAGAGAGAGAGAGAGAGAGAGAGAGAGAGAGTGAGAGAGAGAGAGAGAGAGAGAGAGAGTGAGAGAGAGAGAGAGAGAGAGAGAGAGTTTAGAACAGCTTTGAGCCATCGTTGAGCTCCTCTCGATAGTACCTTAGCTCGATAGCGAACAAGTAGCGTAGTAAATTCCTTCGTACACGAACAAATATATCGATATCGAATCTTATATTGCATTACTCGACGATTTCTCGAGGGATTTTCATCGCTCTTATATTGCGTTTGAAAATATATATTTTTTTCTTCTCTTCTCACCCCTCACTCGATGCTCTCCTAACGCTTCGAGTCCCACGGTATTTCGTGATGCCAATGGGAGGGTGAAGACTGGCGCGTTGCGCGAAGGTCGATCGATCGAACGATACGAGCGATTTAATAATTGACGAGCTTTTTTCGCTCGTCGATCGAATCGTGACCGACTCTCTATTCGTCCGTCGTTTCTTTCGTTCCAACGAAACATCCCTCTTCTACTATACATTCTACAAATTAATTACAAATCATTGTATTATTTCATCAAAATTTAATTAACGTTAAGTGACATCGATATCGAACTACTTTAATTAAATCTTTACGAAAATAATTAAAGTGTAGATCATTATTATTAAATTACAATACAATTTTTTCTTGATTTATTTTGATTTTTAATTCCAATATATATCGAGATTAATCTCACGAGATCGCGTCTCGTAGGATATTTTTATAGCTTACAGATACGTCGATATAAAATCGTATAAATATCCGGTCGAGATATTCACCGATACTTGCTTTCCAATAAACCTTTCTTGTATTACAAGAGCTAAAGGCAAAGTCCATATCTACGTATATTTTAATACATACACATACACACATGCACATATAAATATATGAATAAATATATGTCCATAAACGTACATCATCGAGCCATTCAACGTGTCCTCTCGCTCCGTTGGAAATGTTCTTTCGCGAAAGCCAAGCAAATATTTGCTGCTTCTGGCCTCGTTCGTTCGTTCAAGAGAGTCACGTATAGACGTTTAAACTCACACAGCAGGGTGAGAGAGGGATGATGAGGAAAGGGGAGGGGGAGAAGGGAAACGATATTTCTATGTTTTCGCCTTGACCACGAGGCAATGATGGCACGAGAGCACGAGGGATGTGTGAGTTTCGTACTCGCTCGTCTTTTCACCTCTCTGACTTCGAGCTTTTTTGCATCGATACATTCACCCCCTCTCTATTTTGCTTCGCATGGCTATAATTTTTTTTCACGTTATTATTATTATTTTTTTTCATTCGTTCATAACAATCCTATACTCGATATAATTGCCAGTCTGGGCAAGATCCCGAGTCCAATTAGTCGGTCGCGATATTTCGCAAGCGCGCGTGGCCGAGCGCTTTTTAATTGCGAGAGGGGATAAAAAAAATTTGCTAGTAATTCGCAAACGTTGATTAAAACTCGTTTTATCTCGGAGTTGTTTTTTTTCCTCGTGATTTTTGTTGCTTTTATTTCTATTCGTTAATTTTGATAAATTGATGAATTTGTTATCGTGGGGTTGGAACCAATCGCGGGCCAACAGTCGAAGTAATATTTTTATTGTTCGATGGAAATAATGCTTTTTTTTTTTGAAGGATGTCAACAAGAGGATTATTCGTTTTGTTTTTTTTTCTCGTTGATTTCCGATGGTTCGAAGTTAATATCGTCCAGCTCGGTTATCAAGACTGTGCGATATCGCACGCAGAAATAATAATTCCACGGTTAATAAAGGAACGAGAGATATAGAGGAGCTCGCGAGCTTTTCATGGGCCGGCGGATTATGGAAGCCCCCCCAAGGCATCGGCTTTTGTCTCTCGAGCTCTCCTCTCTCTCTCTCTCTCTCTCTCTCTCTCTCTCTCTCTCTCTCTCTCTCTGTCTCTCTCTCTCTCATTGAATATTCCGTCGCTGTCGATTTATCGAAACCCTCTCGGACGCGTTTTCTTTTCACTCTCTTTTTTTCTTTGTTCCTATATCTCTCTCTCTCTCTCTGCCTTTTTTAATCGATGCCACTCTCCCGAGCTATTATCATCATCGTGCTACTTATCATTAGTCCGCGACGATCTCGAAATAACTCGAATTGTCGATGGTAACGATTTTTTACAATTTTCTAATTTATTCGTTTTATTTATTTTCTCATTATTTTCATTTCTTTTTTCCTTTTCTGTGATAATAAGAAAACAAAAAGATAAATGATCGAGTAAAATAGAAAGTGAAATAAAATAGAGAACGAGGGAAACTTCGACGCGACTTTTCGTCACGCTTCGAGTGAAGTTCACGAATTTGTCTCGTCGGTTTAAACTCCAAAATTAGCGGTCGTAAGTCTTCGACGCTTCGCCGAGTATCCCCGCGGCGCGTGTAATTTTCTATCGAACGTACCGCGAAGTATATTTCTCATCGACATTAATCCATCTTATATAAAAGTCGTGTCTAACGAGAGAAAATTCCGATAGAATTTTACGTCGTACGTTCCCTCGTATTATATAAAAATATTATATCGCGATGATTGTCGCGACTTACGAGAAATTTCCGATGTAAAAAAAGCCATTTTAAAATCAATTCCGTGAATAAAAATGTCTCCCTCCCATAAGACCCTTCTTTTCCAGCGAAAGAGCAAAAAGAAAGAAAAAAAGATAAACTTCTCGTTACTTCTTCGTCAATTAATCGGAGAATTTGCGCGTGTTATCGGAAAAAAGTAAAAGGAAAGAATCTTCGTCGAAGATTATCCTGCGCCGTTGAGTCGAGATCGAGAGAAACGACGCGAGAAGAATGAAGAGAGAGAGAGAGAGAGAAAAGTAGGATGAGTTTCAAGACCCAAAGCTCATATTGTAGTTGCCGAAGCGGCTCACCGCTCGGAGACTTCCGGTTTCCTCCTTTCAGAGCTTTTCTTCCCTGCCGAACAATCTCGTACGTTCTTTCTTCTCTCGCCGGTGCTCCTTCGAGGCTCCACTACCTCGGTTCTACGGAAACCCGGCGAACTTTCCGATCAAAGTTAAATCCCATTCCCGTCTTTTTCCTGGTTTACACCCCCCTGGGAACATCCGCGATCCGTTTCTTCGAGCGTCCCGTCTTTTCTCAAACTCTTTCTTCCTCGATCGTCTCTCCCACGTTTTTTCTTCTACTCTCTCTCTCTCTCTTGCTCTGCCTAATTCTTGTTTCATCCCTCTTCTCGCTCTCATTATTTATCTTTTTCATCTCGATTTTTTCTTCTTCTTCGATTTTTGTTACCTTGACACAGACTTCTTCATCTTCCACAGTAGTCCTATTTCGCAATTCTTAGAGCCTACTCGAACGGGAATACTTTTTTTTCCTCCCTCTCTCTCTCTCTCTCTTCTTCCTATACCTAGGTTCGTTTGACGATGCCTTTTGTCAAGCTCGCCGACGCCCGAGAACATACACAGCCACTTATTCAAGCCTCCGGGGGAATCGATTTCACGGTCGTGTCTCTGTGTATGTGTATGTGCGAAATCTCTCTCTTTCTCTCTGTATCGCTCGATGTTGAGAAAATCCGTGTGTCGCTTGCTATAAAAGCCGCAAAGCGTCACGAAGGGTAGAGAGAAAGAGCAAAAAGTCTCATCGCGAAACTATAACGCGGAGGATAATACCGCGAGGAAGAGAGAGAGGAAGAGAGAGAGAGAGAGAGAGAGAGAGAGAAAGAGAGAGAGATAAAGAGTGCAAAGGGGGCGAGGGAGAGATTTTGCGCCCACATTCGCGGTATAGAACTCCGGACCTCGACAATACGACCGAGAATACACTTTTTGTTCGGCGTCGAGACGCTTTTTTTCTAACCACGCTGCGGCGTGAGCTATCGACGAAAAAAAAAAAACGAAAAAAAGCACCGTGTGCGATTTCTCACTTTTTTCTTGGTTTTTTTATAGAAAACCTCCCGGCGATTTGCTTCATTAAAACAAATATTGTCTCTAATTAACGACGAAATTTCTAATTATCTCGATAAGATCGATCGATCGATTTTTATCGTCGATTAATTTTAATTAATTTCCACTTTCTTTTTTATCGTGACGATTTTTAATGTTTTTTTTTGTATTTCAATTTTTTTTATCTTCTACCAACAATGAGATAAACGTTCGAACGTTACGCGTCTGTTTCAGCAGCTCCACTCAGAATACAGGAGCACTTACACATGGCACGAGTACACCGGGCCGCACCAGGAGCACACGGTCGTACGTCGAGCGCCTCAGGCGCCTCCGACATCCAGTAAGTTTTCCATAATTCCCACCGCACCGTTTTCCCCACGATCGTATACTCTCTCTCTCTCTCTCTCTCTCTCTCATTAAATATATATATATATATATGGAGCGTTATAATACCACAACGTATAACGATTCTACTACCATCTCTTCTCTGTCTCATATATCATTATACTTTATACATATAGATTACTCGTACTATATATATATTTTTAAATTATACGTCTCATTAGTAGAAAAAAAGGGGGAAAGAACAGAAAAAAAAAGAAAGAAAAAAAGAGATTCAACGACGAGAAAGGACGAAGGAAACGAAAAAAGGAAAGAAAACGACGACAGTGGGGATATAAAGGAAAGAGGAACGACATGATTTTTTTTCCTTCTTCTTCTTCTTGTTTTTTTTTTTACTTTTTCGTTATTACACTCCATTCTTTTTCAAGCTTTCTACGTCCCGTTCATTCGTTCTATCTTTTTGTCTCTTTGTGCCTTTTTTTTCTCTTTTATTTCGAATAAAATATTTCTCGAACACAATGGCGTCGTATGGTTGGTCGATAATTTTTTCCGTATTTTCATTGTCTTTTTTTTTTTATTTACTTTATAGGTCGATATTTTTTAAACTTTATCTTGTTTTTTTTTTATTCGTACCTTCGTTAGTTCTTTAGTTTCATCGTGGCTTCTCTGTTCATGTTCTTGTACCACACCTAGTCGTGATTTAGCGTTTTTTTTATATTTTTTCTGAACGTATTTTTTACATAAACGGAACACCCTTGTTCGTGATCGTGTCTCACGTGTTTTTTGTTGTTGTTTTTGTCGTTTATCTAAGCTCGTATCAGCACCCATTTCGCATATTTTTCACAGGTCTGACTCTCGTTCATTGACGATCGTCTAGTTTTATGATTAAGATTTTTTAATTTTTAATTTTTTAACATTTTTATCATCGTTCACGTGATAGATTGTTTTTTTGTTTATTTCTTTTTGAAACATCTCTTTATCACATTATCGGTGTTGTGAACTATCTGTGTCTCTCTGTCGTCGAACGAAAGCTTCACACGTAGATAATCACACCCCTCTTTTTCGTAACTCTACATCGTCGAATTTTGCCTCGCTCGACAAGAAAATTCAACATATTTCCTTATATAAATTAATCGATCTTAAACTTTCGATCGATATTTGTCGAAAAATTAAAAAAAAAAAACAATATTGAAAACTGAGCCAAGCGTAGTGAATTTTATCAAACACGTATAGAAAAAAAAACAATCGATCTAGAGATTTAGAGAATGTTACTAGTACGTGATAAATTTTACTACGATTCGCCGAACGAAAAATAAAATAAAAACCACAATTTTTTGATTAATCGAAAAATTAATTAAACGAGCGAAATTAACGAGCGAGAAATAAATATTCGACGATCGAAAACAAACAAAAATCAACAAACAAATACGATAACGAGAAGTGGCGATAATAGAACAAAAATTATTTAATTTCGTATAATGATAATTATTAATCGTGATATATTTATTTATTTAAATATTATATATATATATATTTTTACATCGCGAACGGCGTGGAAACCCCGTGGCTCGTTAGGTCGTTCGCGAGTCCGCGCGATGCAGTTCAAAAAATTCTCCGAACGACGTCCTCCCTCGCAAAAAAAAAAAAAAAAAAAAAAAAAAAAAACACTGTCCACCCTTAGAGAAACGTGCCAGCTGCGAATTTTGATTGCAGCGAAGCAACCGAGCGCGAAACTACAATCGGCCAAGTCAACCGAGGATGAGAACATCGAAGGTAAGACAAACCCAACCAGCAGTGACGTTACAAAAAAAAAGACAGTGCTACGTACGCAAACTTAAAAAAAAAGAACAAAAAAAAAAGCCAAATCATTGAGTTCATTGCCCTCGCTCCATTTTTTCTGCCCTTGGTCTTATTATAAACGCATTTTTTTTAAATTATTTTCCCTTCTTTTTCGATTAATTTCAGTCGTATCGTTGAAAAAAACGTTCGTTATTTTCGCCTCGCGTGTATTTTTATCGTTGGTATAAACGAGTGAAAAATTTCGAACGCGAAACGATCAAAATTAATTTTTGGCGCGACGTTTTTAATCGCGATGCGACGAGGGAAGAAAGGAAGGAAAAAGAGAATAAAAGAAGCGTCGAGATGCTAATTGGAGCCGAGTGACGTTAATGAACCACGACGTTTTCCGGCACCTTCGTTTTCACACGGAATTGGAGTAGAAAAGTCCTCGGGCGCGTCTCGTCGCCCCGTTCTCCACGCGTTATCCACTCTCTCGTCTTCCCGGGGGCTGACTCGTCCAATCTTTTTTTTTCAGCCATCTTTTCTTCTCCTTCCTTTCGATATCGTTCTTCGTAAGAAAAATAAAAATTGTGCTTACGCCCTCGCTCGATCCGATCGAGCGAGAGACATCGTTATATTTATATAACGCGTATCGATAAGAATTTTTAACGACACCGTAGAAAAAAGAAAATAGTCGGTAACGAGTCGAAACGTCTATTTTATTTTTCGTTAACGTCTATTTTATTTTTCGTTAACGTTATTTTTCGTTGACGAATTTTCATTTTACAACGCAAGTTTTTTCATCTCTTCGAGCGAAGCAACGAAAAACGCGCTTGCGAGGAGCCCGGTCTGATCGTGAGCGGACAATATCGAGGACGATAACGTATCATCGATATTTACATAATTTTCGTTTCTCTTTTTATTTTCCTACGATTTTTCTTTTCTATAATTAATAAACGAATTATTACGAGAATTTGGCATGTTTCCTACTTTCGCACGCTTCACTCTCCGTCCTCTCGTGTGCTCTGCGCTTAATTAGCATTAATGAGTATTATTATTAATCTTAGAATTATTTATTATTATTATTATTATTATTATTATTGTTATTATTAAGTAAGAAATAATTTGTCGACATCGTCGTGTAGCTTCTCTTTACTTTCCTCGCTTCTCACGTCGAGAGACTTTCCAAATATCGTGTGATTATTTATTGCTAATTATCGTTACCTCGATTGGCCAACGTACGTCGCTTCGCGAAAACTCGAGCCTCTCGTTGTATCGAAATAATTCGTTAATTAATTTAAACATCTACGCGAATTTTTATTCTCTTTCTCTCTCTCTCTCTCTCTCTCAATCACAGACACACAATCATGACACACAGATATGACGTGCTGTTTTCAACGAAACGTAAATTTATACGCACCACAGCCGCGTATAAATTTTAACGAAATAATTAATCGTAGAACGAATTAAAATGACGCGCGTATCGTTTTCGTTTTCAGGACCGACCCTCGAGCCGCCATTACCGAGACGAAAGAAATGCCCGGAACTCGCCTACAAGACTCACGAGTTTATCACAGCGGCGGACGGCGGTGGCATCGACGCCGTCGATACGAATGTCGTCGCGGACAAAGTTCGGGTAAATTTTTTCATCGATTTTATTTTCAATTCAATTTTCAATAGATTAAAAAAAAAACTTTTTTTCAAATACCAATAATAATTATTATCTAATAATTAATAATTATTATCAATAGAGAATATAAAAATTATTATCATTTATCGATGAAATTTTTGCGATATAAAAAAAAAAAAAATGTTTAAAATTTTGTGTTGTTTTAAACAAATTTTAGGAGGTCGCGGCAAACGCCGTGTTGCCACCTAGCCAGCTGAGCAAAGCGATTTCGCGAATAAGCACCGAGTATCGATTGCAATTCGCCTGGCCAAGGCGATCGCAGCTGACTAATGGGGATGCGGTGGCGCCCGTAGCGGCCGCCGGTGGAGCAGGTGGGACCGCCGGACCGCCGAGAAAATCGTTGAGCATGGGGGCGCTCAAGCAGGGTATCGCGACGACGGGACCGGCGCCCGTACACAAGAAGAGACCAGGTGACGTCGATCACAAGCGTGACGGTAAACGAGCTTATTATTTACGTTTAAAAAAGAAAAACGAAAGAAAAAAAGAAAAGAAAAATAAACAAAAATCTTCCTTGGGACAAAAATGGTAAAAAATAATAATAATAATAATAATTAAAACAGACCTTAAACGCCAGCTTTTTAGAGACACTAGTGCGATTATAATTTCTATCACACTTGTTTGAAATATTTTTGTTGCTGTTAATTTTCCTGGAATTAAAAAAAAATAATAATAATTTTGCTAAAAATTGACAATTTTCTGTTTTCTCGTTCGATAAGTTTTTTTCTTTATTTCGCATAGAACCCGATACATATAAATATATTTATAAAAAGAATATATTTTTTTTTTGCTATTAACGGCGAATGTTCGTAATTAATCGATGGAAAAACTGATTTTGCAAACACAAAAAACAAAAAAACGAAAAAAAAACAAAAAACAGGCGCTCAAGCCTCGGAACTGGAGCCGCTGGTCGGTCATACGGACACGGTCGACGGGGTCGTGCCGGAGGGTGACGAGCGAGAAGAGGATCTCAACGAGGTCAAAATAACTTTCAGGTCAGAAATAATCTTTCATCGCGAATTTCAAGAATTTCCTTAAATCTAGTGAATTTAAAAAAATTTCATAATAAAAAAAAAGCAAGCGAACAAAAAAAAAACCAAATGAAAACGAACGATCGCGACTACGACAAACCCCGTTTCGCGTACGATTTTTATTATGTTTTATTTTCCAATATTGGGATCGTCGCGAAAGAGAACGACGATTTTTTTATTTTTATTTTTTTCACCGACGTACGACAAATTTTTCTCTCTAAAAAATTCGCGTCTCCCTCTGACACGATACGTTGAAATTTACAGAACGAAAAAGTCGACGGGTAAAGGAGTGACGATAGCGGCGGGAGATAATGCCAAGAGCCGTAGAAAATTACTGGGAAAAAGTTTTCCCTCGACAGAGATTGCCGAACTGAGACGTCTCGCTGACGAGTACAAGGTAAAAAAAAAGACAAAAAAAAACGTTAGCGAGAAGACGATATTTTTAACATCGTCGTCGTCGTCGTCGAGTTTTATTTTTATTTTCATTCACCATTTCCCCCAACCCTCGATATCGAGAAATTTCCCTTTCTCGATTTTTGTTCCCCCCGGGAACTTTCTACAAGCTCGAAAAATCTTTTTCCCCATAACTCACGGGAGTGCAGCAACAGAGAATGAAATTCCCAACGACGATAAATACGTTATTTTCAGCATGTCGTTCACGACTCGTCTACAGCAATTTTTTGATTTTTTTTTTTCATGGAAAAATCGATGTCTATGTTTTGATTCTTCTTCTTCTTTTTTTTTCATTTTTGTATAATAAATGTCTGCATGAGTCATCGTAAGTGTACATACAGTTCGTTTTTTTTCTGGATACGACGTGTCGTTTTTTACAAAGATTCGTTTCTATTTTTGTTGATGATTTTTTTGTGCAAAACAGCATCGAGACTGGGGCAGCGGACTCGCTTCGGAAGAGGAAGTCTCCCTCTGGACTCACGTCTCCAACAATCATTCGCTCAACGCTCTTTCTCTAGCCAGGCCAGTAAAAACAACCCCATCAACAACACAATTGACAACAAAAATTCATAACGATATATTTTAGTCGTAGACACGTTTTTTTTTTTCTTTTTTTTTGCGTGAAACGTTTTACACTCCTCGATCCACGAAACGTTGATTTTAAATTTAGTCCGTACACCTTTTGTTCGTAAAAAAAAACGGGATTTTGTCGTAGTCGTTGTTCGTTGTTTAATCATAAATTGTACATAAATACCCGTTTTTTCCCAGAGAATGAAGATTACGTGTGTGTTTAGAACGTGAAAAGTTGTTTTGATTTTTTGATTTTTTTTTAAATAAAATCGTTTACGTTTCAACAGGTCGGCGACCAAGGAAGAAAAGGACAAGGAGAATACGAGAAAAATCGCGCCGACGACCGCGATGCCACCTGCCGGTAGACCCTCGTCCGTTCAGGCGAGGCCGATTCATGGAATTCTTCAGGACGATATCAAGGCCGTATGTTCGTAATTTAATCGACAAATCTCTCTCAAAAAAAAAACGGCATCGAAACTTAATTTTTCATTTTTTATTTGAATTTCTGAAGATTAAATCGAGATTTCCTGAAATATCGAATGATTATCGAAGGAATTGTCAGATTTTAAATAAGAAATCCTTTCGTTGAAAGATTTTGATGAAAATTGTTGGGAATTTGTTGAAATTATTTCGCAGGATAATGAAAAAGCGATAGCTCGAGCGAGAAAAGATTTTCTGATACGTCATCATCTCGATCGTACCACGGGAGTCGGTGAGTCCTTGAACTTTAAGCCCCTAAAGATTCTCAAAATAATTTGTTTACCATTAATTAATTAAAAAATTAATTAATTGATCAATTAATTCAAAAAAATTAAATAATTGATCAATTAATTCAAAAAAATTAAATAATTGATCAATTAATTCAAAAAGTTAAATAATTGATCAATTAATTAAAAAAATTAAATAATTGATCAATTAAAAAATTAATTATTTTATTAATTACTTAATTTTGGTCTTTCTAAATCTCTCTAAAAGGAGACGGAGCTCTGTTGCCGTCGCCAACACGGGAGAAGCTCGAGCCCGTGGTGCCCCGTCGTCGCGACGATTCGAAGGAAGCCCGCGAGGAAATTCAGCCAAAAACAAAATCGAGCCCGAAGAGTAGTCCACGAACGGGACGTTCGCAGAGTCTGGGACCGATGGCGAGCGAGAGAAGATCGCCGAAGCGTCAGCCGGTGCCGCGTGCACCCTCGGTCAGCAAAGACGCCAAGGTATCGTCATCAACGTCGTCGTCGTCGTCGTCGAGAACGAGACATCGCAAGAACGCTAGCTCCGATAACTTCCGGATCGCGCGAAAGCCTAGGCGAATTTTTAACGTAACGAATTTTTTGTATTATTTTATTCGTTTATTTTTTAAGTTGTTTTTTTTTCAATATATTTTTTTTTTTCGTCGTCGAGTCTTGTTTATCGTCCAATAATCGTGTGTTTCGCATCACGTTGATCACGCACCGCTTCTTTGTGTCTCTCGATCGTCTTTAATCACGAAACGTCGATTTATCGAAAATATTAATCGAAAAATATGTTCGATTTTTTTTTTGTTTTTTTTTTCGGTTCTACAGGAAAAGGAAAAAGAGCAGAAGGACAAGGAGGCGAGGGAGAAGAGCGGTGAGCCCGAGAGGCATCCACGTCCGAGTAAGTAGAAGCGTCTCGACTTACTTTTCTTTTTCATCCATAAAAAAAAAACCCTTTTCTAGTAATTTTCGGTCGAATCCGGAAAATCTTGTCTTTCGTTTTCCTTTTGTTCGATTTTTTTGTTTCTTCTTATTCCAAACCTCTCCTAACAACGAGCGATTCATACGATATAAATAATCAGGGTTCCAAACCACCATTGAAACCACCACCGAACCAAGCCCAGCCCCCCCCCCCTCTAAACCACCAAAAAAAAACCCAAATCTATTTTTCTATCGTCCAAAAGAGCAAAATTATCGCATCTTCGTGCACCACGATGATTTGAATATTATAGAATTAATTGATTATTTAACATAGTTAAACGTATTATTATTTTTTTTCTTTTTTTTTTGGTTTTATTTTTTTTTTTATATGAAAAATTCGTAATGTATTATATATTTTCTATACGATATTGGAATTTGGACTGCTGTCTGCTCGTTCGACCCTCGTGGCCCAGCGTAATTATTATCACTATATTGTCGTATCGTAATCGTGTATTATCAATGAATTTCGTTTGATTAGTTTGTTTATATTTTTACGTATTTTTTGTTTGTTTAAAAGCAAGATACCCACAGCCCGTTACGATTGTTCCTTAATTACAAAAAAAAAATAAAAGACAATTTATGAATGACGATAGAATAATAGATGAGAGATAACGAATACGTTGAGAGTCCATAGAACGAATCTATTTATTGTTTTTATTTCTATGTTTTTTTTTTTTTTTCGTACGGGTAGTGGGTATTAGGGACCGTCATTTGAAAAAAATGCCCATCGGTGTTTTGTTTTATTCCTTAGGGAGGAATGCATGGATAGAAAATTGTCTAATAAACCCTATCTGTTTCTCTCGATCTGTCTATCTATCCGCCTATATATATAAAAGTCTATAATACATATGAATATATATATATAAACATTTATCAATCATAAATAATAATAACAGCGAAAAACAGAAAGGCACAAAAATAGAACAATATAGCGAGAAAGCCAGTTGTTAAAAATTCAATAGTTCCGTAAAATTGGATAAAAAACCTGAGAACAAAAGAAAATCCTATGATTTAATCAAACTAGAGGACAAATGAAAACAAAAACAAAACAAAAAATCGTCATTGAAATTCTTTTTTTCTCAATAAAGCGTGAAAAAAATCTACATGCATGTAATTTTTTTTCGTTTCGATGATTAGGAGTCAGGAAGATCAGGCTTGATAATCAAAGAACAAAAAAAAAGGGTCGTCTTCGTCATCGTCATTGTTTTTCCCCCGCACCTACCCGACCTAGAACCCCCTCTCAGTCGTTAGGTCATCTTCACGTCACATTCTCATTAAAAAGAGAGAGAAAAAATAATAATAACCAATCATCGACTCATCCCATCGTTAGTGAAGAATGAAAGATAAAAAGAAAATGCGTGCCCGTGTTTTTTTTTGTTACTGTTAGAAGTGAAAGATTAAAAAAAAAAAGAAAAAAAAGAAAAGAAAAAAAAACAGCGAAGAACGTGGTAGGAAAGATTAGAGTGTGATTGGATGCGGGAGCGGGTGTTTCAGCCGCGGGTGGTCGTGGGGTCCGGTGGAGCATAAGAGAGCCCTCCTCGATACAATACACGACGTCGACGTGCGAGCCGCCCATACCGCCATTACCGCCGCCACCTTCGGGCCCTGGTCCGACACCGCTCCACAAGACAAGGCCCTCCCCGCGGGCTCATCGCAAACGTACGTTCTCTTAGTCCGTCACACGCAAAAAGCAATCGCCAAAAAAAAAAACAACTACAAAAAAAAAAACAAGAAA
Organism: Netelia virgata; assembly: GCA_951802705.1. Classification (NCBI taxonomy): domain Eukaryota; kingdom Metazoa; phylum Arthropoda; class Insecta; order Hymenoptera; family Ichneumonidae; genus Netelia; species Netelia virgata. Next base: position 51,608,969 of record OX637863.1, read on the forward strand.
CCATTAACCGTGAAAACTTCATCAAACACCTATTCAGCTATCAATGCCCCCATCTAAAAACCCACGTGACTCTTCCACTTCCGGTATTTTTAGCCCATTGTCCTGTCGACCGGAGTTGGAGATTCGAGAATTAAAAAAGAAATTCTTGCGAGTGTCTAATTAATTTGATTTGGAGATTGAAAAGTGAATTTCTGTATTTAAATAATTAAATTGTAGTGAGAGAGAAATGTTCAGAGTGTATGGCAGTTGCTAGGATTTTAATGGAATTAAATACAAGGGTAAGATAATTAAAGTTGTTTATTTAATTATCATTAATTATTTTGTTCTAGGTTGAATTCGTGCGAAAACGAATATTTAATTTGCTTGATGTAAACAAGAGTTTAATTCTCTCCGTTTGAAATATTTAATATGAAATTTCTTGAGAGATAGTAAATTCACTCGTACTCGAGAACTCGAATTCCGATCGACACGATTGGGAGACCGTCGTCCAAGGCAAAAAAAACAACCCTCTCACTTAGTAGTCTCAATCATAGCAACCCTTCGAACGAAATCTTAGTCACCCCGACCCTCGTTCCTCGGAGTAGGCAGAGAAAAATTAGTTACCCAGAGAAAAAACAATAAAAGAGCAAGAATCAAACTCCTCAAAGAAAAAAGAAAAAAATAGAAAAAAAAGAAATCAACGTCATAGACGCGATCGCGCCCATTGAATGTCATAAAAAAAGTTTAAGAAAACCGGACGTCATCGAGAAAGATCGAAATCTCCCATTACTGACGAAAAAATAAAAACAACCCTGTTACCCCAAACTCCCAGCCCTCCCTCTCTCTTTAATCCTGTGAATAATCGTGAACACGTTTGTTTGACTTTTGTACGATATGTGTTCTAGCCTTCCTCGCGACAACCGCTCCCCCCCATCGCCCTCTTCTTCATCATCACGCTACCAAACCCAGTGTAACCGCAATAGGCGTAACAAACTCTTCAGCCCCGTCAATAATCTCGGGATCATCGGCATTGCAACCCGGTAAAGCTTCGCTGTCAAAGAATTCGTTAAGCGCGTCAAACGCGATGACTTCTGCGGGGCCTACGATCCTCACGACGACAACGACATCAGCTCCAAAAATGGAGACGAGCAGTAGCGGCGTCAGCGTTGCTCCTAACGTAACGGCGATATCCGGGGGTAGTCCGAAATTTCATTCGAGTCCTTCGAAAGCGGTTAGAACGATTAAAACTTCATTGGTCGCTCCTACGACGATTTCCAATGGGAGTACGACCGCCGCTCCTGCTCATCCCGTTGTCACGGGAACGTCGTCGTCTGCGACAACGCAACACGTCAAAACGACTCCTGCTCGTTCCGGCCCCGCTGTACCTGTAGATGTTGTCGATAGCCACCCACCCAAATCATCATCCCTCGTCGATAATCGAACCGCGTTACGAGCAAATGCCGCCAATGCCGCTGCCGTTCCTACTGCTAACGCCGGCCTGCAAGCTAGTAAGTAGCATTGAGAAAGAACCAAGAGCAAAAGAAAACAAAAAAATAAAGAAATAAGCAATGAGGAAAGAAAGAAGAAAAAAAAAATATAAACAAGAGAAGCTTTTACCTCGAGCACGCATCGTCGAAAGCCGGAGCCGCGCAACCGTCTCGTCTCGTCTCGTCTTTGACCGTCGTTTTCATTTTTCCTTCCTTTGTTTTTTAATGAAAAAAAAAAAATTATCGCTATCAATGGACAATTTTCTCGTTAACATAATGCTTTCTTCGTTAGGCATATGATATCTATTCTCTTTCTCTCTCTATATATATTATATATCTCTCTGTAATTTCACTCTGTCAATTAATGAAACATAGTCATCTTCGAATCGCACTGACATTGGATCTTTCCCCCCAAGGTTCTTTTCTACATCCATATATTTGATACACAGTAGAACTTGAAATAAGTTAAATCTCGCGAAGTCCATTTCATTATACTTTTGGCGAGTTGCTAATTCTTCGTTTAATGAATTTTCTCAGTTCGTCGCTGTGATCGATAGCTGCGAATTACTTTTGAGTGAGATGAAACTTAAGTCGGGGGATTTCGTTAACTATGTATCGAATAACTTATTAGAAGTTTCACTGTATAATCGTTATCTGTGACCTGGCTGCCTATTTCTGGCTGTTACTAATTAATATCTTTAATGGCTCGAATTTTCCTGTGATCTCTATTTCTATTGTGTACCTCTGTCGCTCTATATTTCTCTCTCTCTCTCTATATATATATACATTACTAATTACACATCTATTACGAACTTCGATGTTGCGTATGGCTGTTGTCGCTTTTATCTCCACTTATTCCAAAGGATTTTCCGACCCTGTCGCCACCACAGGTTTTCGCAATATCTAGAAGGCGCAATTTTTCATTCCTCGAAAAACTTTGAACTCTTTTGTCCCTTCTCTATCCTCGATTCACCTTTTCCATCACTGATATTCGAGTAATAATGGTGCATACATGGCTGTCGTGTTGTTCTCGTTGTGTACAATTGACCTATGTGTGAATTTACACACGAATATACATAACAACACTTGATTAACTAAACAATATATATACGGAAATGGCTCAACTAACACTGATAAACATGAATTTTTGTTGTATCGATGTATTTAAACGTTAGATGTTATTATGTGCTCGTTGTAGCTCCCTCGCTCTTTCTGGACTCTATGTTCGTCACGATGTAGCGACAGGGATGATGGATCGAGGAAAAAGAATGTCCTAACGTCGAAAAAAATATATGATTAAACCCCACAGCTAATTGATACGTAATCGATGTATCGGTTGCATTAATTAATACGTTTTTAATTAACGCAATAATCCACGAAACGTGATCGATTAACCGATGAGTTATTCATTATTTTCAAGGACAATTATTCCTAAGTTTCTCATCTATCTGTCTACATGGCATAACTATATATCTAGTTCTGTATGTACTGTATTTTGTAGATGAATTGAATCGTAGAGTGTGCAACGATGATCCAATGCTCGTTGTTTTTGTTGTAAACGAATATAAGACCCTCGTAGACGTTGGACCATCGTCGTACTAACGTAAACGGTATATTTGTCGTATTTTTCAATTAATCTCCAGGCATCCACGAGAAACTCTCGCTGTGTTTATCTTGGCCGTGCTTTCGTAAATTCCCGTAGCTCGAACTCGACGGTCCCGTTATGCAAAATGAAATTTGATTCGGATGAAAGATAATTCGCCGCATGGCTTGAAAGTTGCATGTCAGCAGGTTACCTAAACAAACAAAAGATTGAGGCAAATTAATACTTTGGAATACGTATCAAGTCGATTCTTAATTGATATTGATATTTATCGAGTCTCGACGTTGCGCACGAGACGTCGAGGACGAGAGCGGGTGCGTGGGCCAGATCAGAGAGAAAATAATGATATCGAAGGAAAGAGGAAAGTCGTAAAACGACAGAGTATGGGAAAAATTCGTTCAACGCGTCGAATAAGCGAAAGTCGTTGGTAATTTCAGTGACGGCCGAGCCTCAGGTGAACGGAGATGCGACAGGAGGAGGATCGAGCGTGGCGTCGACACCGCAGTCTCAGAGCGCAGGAAGCGTCGTGTCAGCGCCGATAGTAGCCTCTCATGTCGCACCCTGGATCGACGACGAACCGGTGGTGAAGAGTCCACCGGAGCCGACAAGAGTCAAGTCACCGGAACAGATGATAATGCGTTCGCCGGAACCGGTAAATTGGACCGTACCCCTCGATACAGGGAAAACGTTCACTGTCACTCAAAACGTGAGAGAAGGTATGCAATTATGTATTGCGTTGCACTGTTTTTCTATTTTTGGGAGGTAGATTATTGAAGAGTATAAATAAGTAGGATTAGAAACGTTGACAGGGTTCTAATGTTGTTTTTACATTAGGGGAACCTCTGACAAGACCTCATAGCGAGGCAAAGACCTGGGGAACAACGTCGCTACCCTCGGCACCGCTATCGGCTCCACCGGAGCTTGCGGCTCAGCACAAATCACAACAGCACTCTCAGCACTCTGGCTACAAGTCGCCGGAGAGCGAGAGTGTCTCACTGGGAAGTTTCAGTGGTTTGAATGGTCACAAGGATCTCGATTCCGAACGAGACAGCCCTTTGCCATCGAACGTACATAGCACACCAACACCAACTCAGAGTGAAAAGGTACAAGATTCTGTTTCAAGCTGTGTTTCAACGATTTTTTTAAGAACTTTTCTGCAAGCTTCGAGCATTGCAAAAGAATCGTTCGAGTAATGACATTTTTCAAGATAAAAATGGCGGCCTATTGACACGGCTGTTTTGTTAAAACATTTGGTGATGGAAACAACAGGTTTTGTAGTCCATTACGCACCTTATCACAGTGCTTCGTTTGATTGCAATATCGTAGAAGGAATGTTTCGTGTCGTTACGACTCGAATTACAAATAACGAAATAATTTGTTCACTGCAACTAGTGCTGCACATGCACATCTGTCAATTATAACCTTAGTCACGTGATGCTTCGGTAAATACCTTGAATCCGTCTGAACGGTGTCTCTTCTGCTTTCTCCAGAGTTCCATCGTAGCCGGTGTCGAGGAAATCACAAAGGACGAGCCAAGAGTAGTTCCGGACACTGTTTCAATCAAACCTGTAGCTGGAACAAATCTCCGTTGTCTCGACGATCCGGTATTCGAATTCGAGCAGGGTAAAAGCAGCGCTGAAAAAACGACCACTCTGCCACCGTCTACCGCGACAACGACCGCACCAGCTACCACGGTTTCGAGCATCGTGGCGCCAACTGTCGGCACTCCCGCGCAAACTGGTTACCGTGTTCTCGAAGCCGAGAGCCCGACGTCAACGGGAACTTCCGGTGCTGTAACCGCAGCCCCGTCGAGCACAACCGGTTATCATGTACTCGAGGCACCGGCACTTAGTCCGGGTTCGGCTCAACGTTCCGTAGCAAGTGACGTACTCGAAAAAGCTCGCAATCGCTTTGACAAATTTTGGGGCAAAGGCGGACCCGAAAATCAGGCTTAGGCTTAATATTTAAAGAGACACAACATTTATCGCGTAAACGAGACACACAGATACGAGAAAAAAAAAGAAAAAAAAAACAGACGTGACCGAGCGGAAAAAATTAGGTTAGACACTGAACACGCATCGTCCGAGGCCGTCGTTTGGCTACGTGCGGAGCAAAGTTACAAAAACAAATAATACTAATAATAATTGAAATAAATACGAGAAACGCAAGTATAGAAGACGAGGGAAAGTACGAGCGACTCACCTCGCACTGATGAAACACGAAGGGTCAAAGTGTTCTATTTCCTTTTGCAGAGATGATTGGGCTTTTGGAACGGTGACTTTTCTTTTGGAAAGGACCATCGCGTTTTATCAGATCGAAGCGAAGTATCGCTAGGGCCACTTGCATCAATGGCACGGGAGTCAGCTACGAAGAGAGAATAATTCAGTTTAAAACTAGATAGACGTTGCACTATGAGAAATTGGAAAGAAGAATAAACAACAGTAAAATAAACAAGGCTAAACAAACGCAGGATAAAGAGACGAGAAGAAGGTTATTTAAGGAATGATGGAAAGCTCGATGACGAATTTGTAGGCGAAACAAGATTCTGCCAAATGCTACGAGGGGATAAACGAAAAAGAAAAAATGAAAATTTTGGGAGCGAGCCACGTTCCCACCTGCAATTTTGTCGACGAATTCTCCGATGACACTGTTAAAAAGAAAACGCTGCTGTTGCCGCCGCCGCTGCTGCTCTACTGTGTTAGAAGAAGGAACAAGAAAAACAAAATACAAAAAAAAGAAAACATAAACCACAAATTCCGTCTTGATAATTTTTCGATAAGCGCGTTTATCTGTTGTATCCGCCGTCGTTTTTTCGATCGTCGATCGAGAAAAGACACAAACGAAAACGCTTTTTTACTAGAAATCCTCGTGACAATTGCTACTTCAAGAGTAAATGAGACGATACTAAAAGAAAAAAATAGCAAAAAAAAAAGAAGAACATGGGGAGCCATAAATCGAGAGTCCGAAAGATTGTCGCACACATTCCGTCTAAATTTCCTACAATCGTTAGCCGAGAGGTTTTAACCTCCGTTATTTTTTTCGTTACTTTCGTAAAATGGACTCAATACGTTCGATGCTTTCATAGCGTGAGGAGAAAAGCTGATTGAAAGGAAAATTGAAAAGAAAAAAAGAGAAAAAATGCAGAAAAAAGAAAAACCGATTAATTGGAGAGAAACGAATGGATGGACTTTTCGACGAGTACAAGGAGCTTTTTCTCTCGCCCACAATCTCACGCGCTCGCCAAGATACACCAGTACACCACACTCCATCCAGATTCCACGTCCAACGTCCAAAAAAGAAATAAAAAAACAAAAAAAAAGAAACGAAAGAAAATTGAGAAAATGAAGAAGAAAATGAAAAAAACCCAACGAACCGTAGCAAACTGAAAAGAACGAGAGAATCAAATTAAAACAACTCGAAAAAAAAAAAAGATAAAATCATTTTAGAAGATAAAACAAGCGAACTAAAAGAATTTAAATGAAAACAAACAAAAAAACAAAAAAAAACGACTGATGTGGCATGATAGTCGGTAGCAGAACTCAGGATGCCCGCGACTTAGCGAAAAGGAATTAAAGGAGATCGACAAGATGAAATCGAGATGATGATAAAAAAAACCACGAGGGAAAAAGAAATTGAGTCGTCCAAAATATTGAACGGACGACTTGGAGGACTGGCTGCACCCTGAGCTTTCTTCGTTTTTTATAACATTTACACCCTGGCCTCTCTCTCTCTCTCTCTCTCTCTTTGTCTCTCTACCGCCGACAGGAGCGTTCGATATTTATTTTAGATTAGAAATCACGCGAGATTCGCACGAGAAAATCATTGAAAAAATGGAAACACAAAATATCGCAGCTAGCTCACGTTCTTTTACAATTTTTCATTTCGTCACTCTCTCTCTCTCTCTCTCTCTCTCTCTCTCTCTCTATTTCAATTATTCTGCAAAAATTGTAATATGTCATTTGTTGATGTGTCGAGCTTACACTGCCCGTTTGAATTCTTTTTAAATACCACAATTCACGAGTTTGGAAGAAAATAAAATTTAAAAAAACGTATAGAAACATAGAAGAAAATTTGTAATTCGTCAACATTGAATCGAGTGATCTTATTTCTGAGCGAGAAAAAATCAATTGTCGAAAATTGCATGTTAAACAAAAAAGAAAACAAGATGAAAGCAGAAGAAAAGACAAAAATTGCAAATCTTCCGAAGAGCTCAGAGACATTTTACTCCACAACTGTAACGAGTCGTGAAAATTGAGTAAAAAGCAAATCTCGATAGGAAGGAAAATCGAACGCGCTGGTCGCGTTTTTAATCGTGCAACAGAGAGAACCGCGATTGGCGCAATTCTGCGATAAGTCTAAAGGCGATTAACAAAAAAGAGAGAGAGGGCAATATTTTTTAGTAAATCGCCCGGGAGCGTTAAACCCTAAAAAAAAAAAGAAAACTCACACAAAAACCCACACGCAAGTCGGGAATAATTGTCGTTCGTTTAATTTCGTGTCGTAGAGAAAAAGAGAATAAAAAAAAATGCGAAAGCGTACAACAGCGAGAAGAGAAGAGAAGAAGAATTTTTTTTTTTAAACGGTCGAACGAACGACGCTGTACGATTGTCCGCGGTTTCGGGGGAGCCTACGAGACGAGGGCCATCCGGGATTTCGTTTGCATTCCCGCCTTAGTCTGTATGCCTATTACAAGAAAGAAAAAAACATAAAAAACAAAAACAAAACAAAAAAAAAGTATATAGATAGATTCATATTATAAATACGATACGACGATTATATACGATATATATAAACAATATGAATATATATATCTATATATATATCGCATAATATTGTATATCGCATGGATAATCGAGCGTACGTAAAACAAAAAAAAACAAAAAGAATAATAAAAAGAAGAAAAAAAAAACAATATAGAAATGGGGTGTCTCAGAATTGTTCTCTGCGAACAAATCGTATACGTAAAAAAAAAGAAAGAAGAAAAACGATACAAAGAGGGAAAGGATAAAAATAAAAAATAATAATAATAATGAAATTCGTCTGACGTAAAACGCTGTAAACAAAAGATGCGAAGGAGCTCGAACCTCTCCGAATTCTGGGATACGCTGTACATATATATTATATATATTTATATAAATATATATATATATGATATATATATATAATTAAGATTGGAGTTTCAATGAAAAGATGGAATGAAAAAAAAGAAAAAAAACTAAACGAAGAAGAAATGTGATTTGCTTGGCGAAATGATCGGTCAAACACGAAATGGTGTCCCCCCACCCCGTTCCTGTTTTGCCAAAATACGAGAATTCGAGAGTCGAGGGGTGATTACTCTCGATTGGTCTTCATTTTGCTGAATAATATGTGTGCTATAACGACGAGGGGTGTAAAACGACGGGGTTATTGTTGATTTTTAATGTTTATATAATATATTATTACGATATTGTTCAGAGTTTAAGGTGCGCGTCAATGTGCGATTTGCCCGTGAACGACGATTCGAATCGCTGAGTACAATCGTTATTGGTATACAACGAAAAGAGAAAAAAGAGAAAGAAAATACAAAAAAAAAAAGAAACGAAACGTAAGAAGAAAAGAAAAATTTCGTGTGACGCGCCGATCATTATTATATATATTCGCGATTCGAGCTTGACGAAGAAGGAGTTTTTCGTTTCCCTCGTAATGAGAGAATTCTGCACGATGATAAAACCATTAATTTTGCTTATTCTGGCGCAATGTATAAAAAAAAAAAAATACTAAAAACAAAAAAAAGAGTAATAATTAATTAATCGTATCGTAATTCTTGTAATGAGTGTAAACCGCGAGATGTATTATTATTATAATTATTGCGTGGGTTAGATTCGAGGGTCGTACGGAAACGTGACGAGCCTCGAAGCTTACTCGGGTTTGGCCAGGGTAAAAGAGAAAGAATTATCAAATTCGCGCGATTCGCGAATCGTGATAAAAAGTTGGACGGAGTCGTCTCATATTTTGCAAAACAGTGTCCGGGCGTGAGGTCGATAACGATGAAGCAAGAGGGAAAAAACGAAGAAAATTGATAAAACATAATTGAAAAGAAAAAAAGAAAATGATAAAAATTGAGAAGAACAAAGTTTTAAAAGCGCATCTTTCTCCGAACTTGTTTACCCTCCCCCATTATTATTTTTCCGCGTTTATTGTGAAGATTGCGACTTGTGGAACGGAGCGAGTATGGGAATTATTTAATATCGAAATATTGAAGATTATTATGGCTATTATATATATATATTATATATAAATATATATATTATATATATTACTAGAAATTGAAATACTACTCGTAATAAAGACACGCCGACGCTTCCTGTGACTCGATATATATGTACAGTTTTTTATTAACATAATAACAAAGATCCCTCCTAGTTCCATCGTTTCCTCGACGCCCAAAATTTGAATATTTTTCATGAATTTCATGAAAATTATCAATAGATCGGTCCATCGTCGAGATTATCCTCCTCGTCGTCGTATCCTTCGCCATTGTCGAAGTAATTATTAACATAATCGGTTCCATCGTCCATCTCTTCGTCGACTTCCTCCTCCTCTTCCTCGACCGGGTCATCCGCATCTTTTTCCTCGCCCTCCTCTTCGCCCTTGTCATCTTCCTCGACGTCGCTCTGCTGGGTATTTTCTTTTTGTTCCAACTCTTGAAGCGTCTTTGCCACATCGACATCTTTCTTCTTCTTCTTCTTCTTCTTTGATGGTGGAGTTTTGGTACTATTGCCTTTTTCGACTTTGCGCTTGCGTTCCGCGGGTTTCAATTCTTCGGGTAATCTTGTCCAGTCGTATTTCGTGTGGTAACCCTCCTTGGCGGTTACGAGATCTTGATAACGGTCGGAATAACGCTCGATATCTTTTTTCACGATAATCGATTGTACGTTACATTGCGATTCGCGAAAAAAATCGGCAAAGTCTCGTTTGAGTCCAAGCATGTAGGTAATGTCCGTGGTGAGCTCGAGTTTTGTGGGTTTGTATTCGAGCAAAGGATATTTCGCAGGTGGTTGCAAAACGGGTGGAGGAAGAGCCTCGCCTTTGCCAAAGCCTAATTGCTCGGTCGAAATTGACATCGAGGCTCTGCCTCTTCCTCTGCCCCGACTTCCCATGTTTTTTGTGCGTTTTTAACTATTTTTGATGTTCCTAACCTCAAAGGTAAACAACGTGCGATTGCCCGGTACCTTACTAACTTCTGCCGCAAATGGTCCTGGGTATTGTGTATGCTCACGCTTTTTCTTTAATAATTTCTGTGCTCTCACGTTTCTGAAGTTCCTCTTGCTTCGCGACGAAGGCTTCCTTGTCGTAGATTACCTTGACGACGAGCGAACACGAAGGACACGTTGCCTCGTCCTCGCCGGCAACGAGATCTGCTCGCGATATTTGAAACTGATCGCCACACGGACAGGGATAGTAATAAATGTCCTCGTCCTCGTCGTACTCAAAATCCTCGATCTCCACCTCGTCGTGGTAGACCGTCATACTTTTAACACACGTTTTTAATTATGAAAATGTTGCGTATTTCATAAATACGTTAATGAAAGTTGTGCAAATTGAACAGCTGAGCGGAAGAACTCACGGACGTACGGATTACCTCGCTTGGTTTACCTGTTCCGGTGTTTACAATAGACTACGTTCGCGGCGCTGTCTACGAATTACTCGACGTTGCCGGGAAAGTTTGAAATATGCCTACTTTTTTCGACCAACTTCCTTATTCTTATTTACTATCATCCAGAAATAACGTATCTCTTTCATTTGATGCATAATAGACTGTATTCAAGATTTTCATAGAGAAATATCCAGATTCAACGGCTAACAAAAATACTTGCTAACATATACGCAGAAACCACAGCTTTATTTTTCTATACGTAGCAAGATGTTCCAGACTAAACTTACGTATCTCTAACCTTTGCTTCGTCCATGTTTTTTCTTCTGTTATCAATTTCAATGGAACGCTGAAAATACTTGTATACTTATACACTGGTTGCTCCGAGAGAAATCTAGTGCGTACGGGTTACTTCACTTGGTCCACCGATTGCGGTCGTTCCGCTGTTTATAAAAGACTGTTATTTTGGAACAATCTCCTCGTTTTCATTTATTACCACCTATTTATTACCTGACATTTTCCTCTTACAATTAAGACACTATATTCAAAGTTTTCGTGGGAAATACCGAGATTCACGTGCTATCAAGAATACTCGCTCAAATATACGCACGATAATCACAAAATCACATTTGTTATACATACTGGCACTTTTACGACTAAACTTACGCATTTGTAATCTCTGATAGCTTCTTCTTTCATTTGTTCTTCGATTCATTCAATATCAATGAAATCATCTACGAGTGTGTTATCAATTTCATTGGCACGGTGATAAAAAACATATACGACTGATTATTAGCGTTCCACATTTCATCGTTTCTGTTTTTGTCCCGTTAATTGACCAAGAAGTTATATCTATTTCGATGAATGAATGAATTATGAAATTTCCTGTACTCCGGTGCAATAGAATGATAGATAATGAACGTATTTCTCTCGGCGCGTAAAAATATTATACTATTTGTTCTGTAATTGAGTTACGTCTTCATCGACTCTCAATTTCCTGCGACTGCGCGACGAATTTTCTGTAAATAATGAATAAAACGCATAAAATAACTATTTTTATCCCGAAAACTTTGTATATACTTACTTTATTATCGTCGGTAGTTCTTGATAACGACAGATCCACTTGTGACCAAGCCCGAGGGACGAAGATATTCGAGTCATTTGAACTTTGTTCGTTTCGTTGGCATGGAACTTCAGCGCTGCTTCGTATAGCTATTTTAATCAATGAATCATTTAAAAAACATTCGATTTTGTATTTTCAAGGTGGTAAGAAAACTTTGACTACCTTTTCACCCAGAGAAAACGGCACGACGTTGTCGTCCTCGGCGTGAAGTATCATTATAGGACATTTGATGTTCTCGACGTGTTTGTCCGATTCGAATCTTAAATGATTGTTGTAGAACGGCTGGACGATTATCCAATGAAACCAGGGCAAATGCTTGAATATCTGAGCGAACGGATGCTCGCTGAGCTCGTCGCCCATATTGTTGAAAGGAGATTCGAGAAAAAGGCCTTTAGGCTGAATTCCTTCGGCGGATAATTTAGCCAGAGCGTGAGAAGATACTCTGCAAGATAAGAAACAAGAATTGGGAATTTTCAAGTATGTTTTAGCGGGCAAAGATAAATAATTCTTTACCCAGTTCCCAGAGAATGGCCCCAGACGAAAATCGGTGCAGTGCCATTAACTTTTTTCATCAACCATTGTAGAACGTATTTACTATCGGCGATGACACCGGCTTCTGACAAATCAGCTGGATCACTGTCACCGTAGCCTTTAAAAATGTTCAACGATTGATTCAAATTTTATAGCGGTTCTTAAATAGACATAATTCTTGAATTTTTTAGACCGTATCGCTCACTTCGATAATCAAAGCAAATGAGATGATAGTCGAGCTGCTGAAAAAGCTTATAGAGCTCGAGTCTGTGTCTGCTCGCCCTATTACCGCTGTTCCCATGCATGTACAAAAATACTGGTCTTTCAGCGTTGCTCAAAGCTTCCTCGTACTTGTCATCGCTCCAACCTTCGGAACCATTTACCAAAGATCTTGGCAAGATTTGCCTATGAAGTGTAATATAAAAAAAGAATATTAATGATTTTTATTATTGAAGCGAAGTGAAAACAGAAATTGATTCTCACAAAACTAACCATGTTCCAATTTTTACATTCTCATCCGTGGCGAGATAAAAATTCCTCGCTCCTTCCAGTCCGACGGATTGAGGCTTCGTAAAGTCTACGCTAGGTGGCCAATAGACTGCAAAATAAACGAAACAAAAAATAGAATAATTTAGCATAAATATGGAAATAAAACTAGAGTTGGATTTTGTTGTAGTGACGAGGAGAAAAAAATTCTTACCAAAATTTAGAAAGAGTATTTTTCTCTGTACGGTGTAGGAGTAGTGAAATATGAGCGGTAGTACACCAAAGATAATGAGGTAGGTGACTAACGAAACCTTCATCGCCCATAGTACGAATCTGTAATGTGTCGAATAATGTTCAATCTCTGATTTTATTACAACAGCTTTTCCTTTCGTACACGTTTCTTTTCAGGCATCCAAAAAAAACAACTAAGGGAGCAACGACAAACACATGATACACTGTGCTAATCACACTAAAGAACAATTTTGTAGCTTTCATATTTTTTCAACAATGTTTGTAAAATGAGACAGTTTGACAAGAAAATTCTTTGCACTGACTAATGACTAGATAAATTGTTACTACAAGCGTATATAGAGGAGCTATTATCTTAAAAATATCGTACCCTTTTCTCACCACAAAAGCACCACTTTGATACTCATGTAAAGAAAGAAAAAACAAAAGGACAGTAAACACACGACGATCACTGATGAATATTCAACATTTCAGAATTCTTTCTGGCTGCGCTTAGTCGAAAGAGACACGAAGGAAAAATGATGACATTATGAATTGAATTTGCATGCATAAGCGAAATTTTAACGACTATGTGTAATTCATAGGGACATTTTTATCGACGATGATCCGATTAACTATTTTGTAATATATTTTCTTTTACTCTTCTTTGTTACGACTAATAGACAATCTCTCTCATTTTTTAATCACTCGTTATTATTAGAAACAACAATATATTTATCCACATAAGCGTGATTATGAGCAGTAAAAGGAATAGACTTACATTCCCGTGTAGCAAATATCAAGAGCGAAGAATGGTAGTAGCCCCGCCAAAAGTAGATAAGACGACTGCATTGTTTTTTGTATTTTATTTTAATTTTTTTTAAACGTATTTTGCTGCTGTACTTTCTGTATTGTTTTTGTTAGTAGCGGTTACTCAGACCGTATAGCCCGTTGGACCTAAGTCCTTCTTTCGGTCGACATGTTCAAAACCTTGGATGGACAAAAGCTGTTTTCATACAAGAAATGTTAAAATCAACAATTCGCACACCGAGTATTACAGAGTTAGAACAAATTTTTCCTTTGATCGAACAATTTCTCTCAAAAATCTCTCAGACCCTGAATATTTTCACAATGAGGACAGATGTTATTCGCACTTGTCCCGATTGCTAGCACAAAGACAACTGAGGAGTTGCACGAACCGTTTTCAGCGGGTATTAGTTTTTTTCTCTTTCCGCGACAATGATGAATCTCGGTGATTCATGAAACTGTGCTCCAAAGGCCAGAATTCTTAAACTCTTATGTGTTTGCCATAAAGCTCCATTAGTGATCACCCGTTACTTTTATTCCATTCGTTAGATAAATGGATAAATACGAACATTGTAAACTTGGTACCTTCGCATCTCATCTCACAGAATTTGATGAAGTAAAAAAATGTATTTCGATCCAGCGAGAGAACTGTGCTGTGTCATCAACGATACTACACGAATTACTGAGGATTCTCATTATCGTAAAGCAAGAGTTTAAGGTCACTGTGATTGTAGCCTCGGACTTACGTCAATATCGAGGATTCTGTGTTATTGACATTTGACGAGTGACATAATTATCAATTCACAGATAGATATGTATATATATTTTTGTGAATGATGCAATGAAAACATTGTCTCGAATAACGGACAACAAATAATATCGTGGGTCGTTCAGAAATTTTGAAGAAAACGTTTTCCTATCGATTTTTTATGGTTAACACTGGTTCTATGGTCGAGGTACATTTGGAACGAAACAAAAAAAAACAAAGAATAATTATATTGTTTACTCGAACGAGGCATGAACATTGAAATATCATCGAGGTTGATTCTATCGAGATTTGAAGCAGATGGCATTTACTGTGTGATCTTAGGTAGCTGGAAAATAATTTGTCGCGATACCTGCCAGACCCTAGGCATCTTAGAGTTAATTTTAGTTCAAAGGCCAAATAGATGTCCCCAGACTCTTTTACATTATTATCGTTTTTAGTAAAGTATAAATTTTAATAATTGTCTTACACGTACACATCGTTACATGTGCCGTGTAAAAGACTTTGTTGCGGCGTCTCCTGTCATTGATTTCCCATCGTACAAAAACAATACGAGCAAAGGTAATAAATTCTCATGCATTAACCAGCTAATAGAAAGGGCGAGGGATTAAAAAAATGTACCAAGTATACCTTTTAACGAAACGCTTCTTAGGTAGCCAGTATACCATGATAACGAGAAATAAATTTTAGCGACAATGAACTATCGTTTATATCTGACGATAGGAGAGTGAAAGCTCGCCAATAATTTGCAATTTATGTAATGCACTGTACCAAGGCACCACTGTAAGTCATTTACGTATAGTCAACGAACGGTGCGTAATATATCTGTATATATATATATATATATATATCTATATATGCAATCACACTCTTCGGGTTATGATTTGGTATGTATATATATACATATCTATATACCCATAGATACCGGCGCTTCAAATTTTAGCTGCGTGCTTTATCGATCGTCGTCGAGTTGTACTCGAAGACTAGCGTTTTTCAACGCACCCCTAATCACCCGAAATATAAATACACCGATATCATTTATCGTCCGCTGCGAAATAAAAAAATTAAGGGTACGATTTTTTTTTATACCAAGTATTCAGCAGTCGCGCGAACGTTTCTTATCGTCAAACTGACAGCCGATCGACCAGCGTAACGTCAGTATCGCAGCTGTTCATCGACCTGAAGGAAGTTACGACGAAATTGGCCTAGGGACTTTTCGTTGCCACGACAAGCCCTCTATTGGAAGTAGACGAGAACTATGCACGGACGGGTTTTTGTCCCTACCGCGTTTGCCGATCAGTGAATCGCATGAACGTAGAGGTTGAGCGTTATACAGCAAAATACGGGAAGGATGGCGACAATTATGGACGCTATTAGAGAAAAAGCTCTTCAAGATTACAGAAAGAAACTCCTCGAGCACAAGGAAGTAGAATCACGTCTTAAAGAGGGTGAGTTTATTCGTTTTGTCGATAAAAAATAGTTAAAAAAAATATCTACGAATGGAAACGGTAATATCATAACCTCTTCGATCTCCGGTGCGAGCTCTGTCAAAAAATATCTTGCTTTGTCTACAAACCCTGCGAAAACACTCTCCATTCTCAACCAACTGTAGAATAATATACCTCAAAATCTCGTTTACTTGTCTGCTCAGTGCGTGAACATCTAAAGGATCTTACAAAGCAATACGACAAATCCGAAAATGATCTAAAAGCTCTTCAGAGTGTGGGTCAGGTGAGACTTTCTCTGATTTAAACTGTACAACCTTCGAATCCGCGAAACGTTAATTTACACATAAATTTTTTACATTAGATCGTTGGAGAAGTGCTGAAACAACTAACAGAGGAAAAATGTAAGTATGCGAGTGATTTAATGAAATAAAAAATTTCCAACGTTCGTTCCTGCGCCAAATATCGGTAACGATGATTTTCCGCAGTTATCGTGAAGGCTACAAATGGTCCACGATACGTTGTGGGATGTCGGCGGCAATTGGACAAAAACAAGTTGAAATCCGGAACCAGAGTAGCATTGGACATGACTACTCTGACGATTATGCGTTATCTACCACGCGAGGTACAAAAGATGATTCGAAAAATAACCAAAGAAATGAATTTATTTTTCTTAATAAAAAATTGGTATTTCTCATTCCCTCATTTTGCAGAAAATCATCTAAATTCAATTTTGTTAACTTTCAGGTCGATCCTCTAGTTTACAACATGTCTCACGAAGATCCCGGTGATGTTAGATATTCCGAGATCGGAGGTCTCGGCGAGCAAATTCGCGAATTGCGCGAAGTTATCGAACTTCCGCTGTTGAATCCCGAACTCTTCCAACGAGTTGGCATAACGCCTCCCAAAGGTTGCCTTCTTTACGGTCCACCAGGAACGGGAAAGACGTTATTAGCTCGCGCGGTCGCGAGTCAATTGGACGCGAATTTTCTCAAAGTCGTTTCGAGCGCGATAGTCGATAAATACATCGGCGAATCGGCGCGATTGATTCGTGAAATGTTCAATTACGCTCGCGATCATCAGCCCTGCATAATATTCATGGATGAAATAGACGCCATAGGAGGAAGAAGATTTTCCGAAGGTACGAGCGCCGATCGTGAGATACAACGAACTCTCATGGAATTGCTCAATCAAATGGACGGTTTCGACTCGCTCGGTCAAGTCAAAATGATCATGGCGACGAACAGACCGGATACTCTCGATCCGGCGCTTCTTCGTCCCGGTAGATTGGACCGAAAGATCGAAATACCATTGCCGAACGAACAAGCGCGTTTGGAAATCCTGAAAATTCATGCTGCGCCGATTGCGAAACACGGAGAGATCGATTACGAGGCTGTCGTTAAATTATCGGACGGTTTCAACGGCGCTGATCTCCGAAACGTCTGCACCGAAGCAGGAGTATTCGCGATACGTCTCGAGCGCGAATACGTTATACAGGAAGATTTTATGAAGGCGGTGCGAAAAGTTTCCGACAACAAAAAACTCGAGTCCAAGCTCGATTACAAACCTGTTTAATTGTAATCATTGTATAAAAGAAATATCAATATACACGAAATAATCCGAATTCGTTAATATTACAGTGTATCGAGAATTGCGAAGTTGGAATAAGATTTAATAATAAAAAGAAAACGAAAAAAGTTGAGATTACCTTTGCATCTATCAAAGAAATAAGAAAAAATTAATTATATATACAAAGATAATACACGGTGTTTTTTTGTTGTTAATTTCCCAATCTTGATTTTTTTCTCGCCCGATACTCCTGGACATTGTCGAATTTTCGTTTGTAGAGAATTGGAAAGAGGCTCTGCTTGTTGGCGTGTTTTCTCAGCAACCGCCAAGATTCGTTCAAGGTCGACAATTTTGCGATTCGAGGAGAATCGAGTTCGAACCTTTTCTCATTTTGGGTGAAAAGTTTAAGGCCGTTATTATCGAGAATCCAGAGTTTTCCTTCCTGTAGAAGACATTCAAGGGGTTCTTCCTCGATTATTATAGTTTCCAGAAATTCGCAGTGCAATTCTTTAGAAATGCAATAAACGAATATTCTCTTGCTGGCATAGAAAGTGAGGACAAGCGTCACGTTATCTTTATCAACATGCGTAACTCGTAAATGTTTAACGGGCAGCGTTTCCACGACGTCTGTGAGTTCGAAACATTTTAGGCTTTCGTTGACTCCGTCAACTTCTTCCTTGGATATTTTGTCGGAAAAACTGTGAGAAGCGAGCTCCGTGCCGATCGCGTAGTTCCAAAATTTGAGTTGACCATCTCCACCTCCTGAAACGAGGATATCCTCGTTTTTGGGTAATTGAGCGACCGAAGTGACGAATTTCTCATGACCGAGACAGTAGGAAGTGATATTGTAGGCATTTGGGAACAGCGAGACGCGAATTTTTTCGTCTCTGTCTGTGCTGACGATGTGCTTGCTGTCCTCGGTCACAAGAACATCAAGTAGCATGGACAGATGTCCGAGAATCAATTTTCCGGGCTCGTGAGGATTTTTCGTTTGAAACAAATAAGCATCGCCGGATTTGTCAGCGACGACGATGTCATTGTCGGGCGTGAATCTCGCTCTACTCGCCGCTCGAACGAGAGTTCGATTCGATACGAGAGAACGCGTCGATCTCTCGTAAAGACACAATTGTTTACGATTCGTACAGGCGCAAAAGTATTCACCATTTTTTGATGTGAAAATTGTGGTTATACCGTGATAAGAGTCGATGTCGACATTGTTGTGGACTTTTAAATCACTTTCGGTCATTAATTTCGGCAGTGAAATCGAGCTCACGTGATCACTCGCGAAGTCTTGGATCAATACATTTTCACCGGTGCACATAATAATGTCATTGTCGTAAATTGTAAAACTCATGATTGAAACAAGATATTGTTCGGATTGTTTATCGAGGAAAGCGTGCTCGGATGTTCTACCAGCACGTGTGGACGTAAATGTGATGATTGTCTTATTATGAATCTATGTTCTTTGCATCGCCGGCTTTCCGAGAGATGACGCTGTAGCTCTAATGCCAGATCGACGGTCAACGTTTCGGTTTTCCTATGACACGTATGCAAGGTTTCCCCGATGATAAGCGTGCATATATTTTTTAGCGTACCAGCCTTTGGCTAGATGCCGATATTCCCTCTAGGTACGCTGCAAGACCGACGGTCAGCGTTTGGATTTTTCAGTAATACAGTGGCGCCACCACTCGGTGGGTGGCCTAAACGTGGCGCAGCGCTACAAGCGTGTGACGAGAGATTATCATTCCTAGTGTCGATTGTACCCGTGCGCCATGGAATTCAAACGTAACGGGCGTTCGGATCGTGATGAAGAAGCTTCTTCTTGTGACAAGGTACAGGTAGGAAGATAACAGCGAATACAAACAAGAATCGTCTCTCGCTATTTGTTACAATAATTTTTCGACAAATTGTGCTTAATGTCGCGACAATCATTCAATGTTCCCCAACCGCCACGGCAAGCACCGTATCATTTGCAATTCGCGACGCATCGGAGTAAAGAATCGTTCGAGGGCTGTGAGTTTACGCAAATCGCCTTAAGCAAATCTTTTATCGCCTCATTTTTCCCCAGTATCTCTTTTGTGCCGGAGAAAGATTCAGGGTTGATACAAAAGTTCCCCCTCACGAATTGATCGTGGCTACTATTTATGTATCTAGATGGATTATGTACATAAAGCGTGCGGAGTTGCTGGGTTTTGGAGGGTTCTTCTGTTTCGTTTTTACTGGGTTTTATGTACCGTGGATATCGCCTGCAGGCTACATTCATTCATAAAAGTCACGGACAGAGTCCTGTATATAGGTAGAAGCATTATCAGAATTCAAGTCTTTCAATTTTAGACATAAAGATGCTATAAAAAGGCACTATTTTTTGGCGGCCAATATGGCGTGCCGGCCGGCAAGCTCGCGCTGTGGCGCACAGTGGTCAAAGTGGTGGGGGTGGACCGTCGGCCCTTGCACGGGAACGGCGAGCTTCCACCGGCAGGCACCGTCAGTCGCGCTGCTACTCGCGCGCTGTGTGGATGTATGAAGAAGAAAGTGCGGAAAATCATACGAGATTTTTCAAACGAAACTAAAGACAGTGCCACGCCGATGAACAATATAAAGTAATATTCATCAATGAACGATGAAAACTAACAGTATAGACGAACACTAGAAGAGTGTATCGATAATCTCGATGTTGCGCCGCGAAGTATCAAACAAAATGTCCGCGAACGTCCTTACACAGTGAAAATGTCAAGTGTGTTTACCTCCGAAGTTTCCAACGTACCCCCGCAGTAGGGATGTCCGAACGGCGAAGTTTATTTTATTTTATCGCACGATTTTAAATTCGGGTTCGCGAAAGTTTCTCGCCGAAGTTCCTTGTGCTTCAACTTTTATCTCGTTCGCGTTTAGTTTCCGCGCGTTCCGTTAGTGTTTTGTTTTTTTTCGCATCAATCGTTCCCGCGTAGAGCGTCGCGCTCGGAGATCGAAAAAAGTGATCGCGACGAGTGCGCGTTTTTTTTCATTTGTTTCTACCGTTTCTTTGTTGTGCAACGAGCCGAGACACATTACCAGGAAGCACCGAGGTTAGCAACGGTGAAAAGCTGTTTTATTCCGCCGACGGAAAGAACAGTTCGTCGATCCGCCCGGAGACTCGAGACTATTTTTGTTTTTTTTCCGTTCACCCTTGGACTTCGTCTTATCGAGATTGCTGAGTGACGAAAGGTCGAACCGAGGTGTCGGACAAGATGGAAATATCGCCGGCACTGTGAGTCCTTATTTAATTGCCATTGGTTCGAGCGACGCTCGATTATCATTTCGCACATATATTTAATTTCTAACATAACATATCTCTGTTTACACCTGCATATCTATAACAATATTTATTATTTTTATTAACTATCTGTCTTTCGCCAACGATAATCTTGAAACGAACAAAGCTCGAAGCCCAAAGTATTCGAGCAACGAAAAATTCAAACTCTCAAAAGATAAAAAAATACAATTAGCCCCACGAACAAAAGTGGCGCGTCTCCATTACACAACCCCCTCGTCACTAACAAAGCACGATATTATCCCAAAATTCTATAAACCGTAAATACACATAAATATATATATATGTATACACTACAATGATGCATTATGTTAAAATAGCACGATGAAAGTGCTAAATAAACCGGAATGAAAAGCCCGGAGGTCGGTAACGCGTGCGTGGAATTTCTCGCGGTGCGCTGTACCAACAAAGAGTGTACGGGAGTAGGGTGGTCCAAATTATTATTATCATTTGAATTTCTCTCTCGCGATGAAAAAAAAGGGAAAAACGCTGGAATATAAAGGACGAGAACGAGAGCGACGGAAGAGAGCGCTTTCGGTATTTCTTCCCTTTATTGCCGCTTTCGCGCTGCGGTGCTCATTATCATATCGCATCGAGCGAGGGACGGATACCCGCGCGGGGTGGGGGGAGGGCACAAGGGTGGAAGAGACAGTCGAGGTAAATGGGTTGCTGCCGGTCGTGGACGTCGCTAACGCGATTACGAGAGTTCGGGTCTGCTTCTCTTTTGCTCTCGTCCCGTCGCGCAAACGTTTCCCGGTATACGTGTTAGTCGCGCGTCCATTGCCTATCTCCCACACGCCAGGCGTCGATCTTATCTAAATCCTCGCGTC
Organism: Netelia virgata; assembly: GCA_951802705.1. NCBI lineage: Eukaryota > Metazoa > Arthropoda > Insecta > Hymenoptera > Ichneumonidae > Netelia > Netelia virgata. Next base: position 51,630,763 of record OX637863.1, read on the forward strand.
GAATATCGTCGGGAGCCAATTTTTCTCACAAAACAAAATTTACACACCGCTCTCGTACTATCGCGAGATCTTTTAAAAATAGACAATAATTTTCTACTCGTCGAATTAATTGTTCCAATCATAAGATTTTTTTTTTTTAAATACAATTTTAATTAAAATCAGGATGTTTTTTTTAAATACCTCGATACAAAAATTATAAATTTAGCTACGTATTATTAAATTGCGTCGTAGGAACGGAAGGAACTCGAGCGACGGCGGACGAGCGAACGTTTTCGCGTGACTAACAAGCGATGTAATCGACTCTGATAATTTTTAATTAATCATCGTTCGCGTGGATAGATTGCCAAATGGGTGAAGGGCGGGGGGGGGTGTTTGGAAGAAGGGTTTTAAATTGCTCAACGATGAATTACGGACGGCTAATGCAATAAAGAAGGCAATTTTCTCTCGGATGAAACGACAAAATTGTAACTTCCGGCAAAAATTAAACAGGCTTTGAAAAAAATATTAAAAAATAAAATTAATTTAATCGGTAATAAAATTTTAAGACGAATATTTGTATAGTTTCGTCGACGCGTAGAGAGATATAAATATATAAGTGAGCGGTCCTTTGGGGACCAATTCAGGGACGTCGATCCACCTGATGACGACGAGAACCAGTCAAACATCTTCGAAGAATCGTATTTACTCTCGTTTCGCGTCCCCTACGGTGATCCCTGAATGAACTCATGAATTCCAAGGTGGTCCTTCTGCCTCATTTATTCCCCATAATTGCCTGTTACGATTGATCCCGTCGGATAATATCGCTAGAACCATTTTATTCAGCTCGACTTCTCCGCTATTGTTCAATCAAAATATACATACCCGTCCCCTTCCCCAATATACAGTCAATATTTTTTTTACCCTTGTATACAACTTATACTTTATTATTTCTTATCATTATTATATATATTTTTTTTCATATCAAATCAATCTTCGCGAATAAATCGGAAATAAATAAATGTTAAAAAAACACTGTCTCGTCTCTACGACCCGAGATTTTTGTCGAGAGAAAAAAAATTAATAAAAATATAAATACATAAAGAAATAAAAATAAATAAAAAATAAATTAATTTTAACATCGATTATCTAGAATTCAATTATTCGTGTTTAATGCAACAGTTCTATAATGTTGGTACAGACATTTTGCGAATGTGCAGATTGTTATCCTTCCCCCCTTCTCTCTCAACAGCCTATCTTTGCATGAATTATACATCGTGTAAATCCGAATGTAAATTCGTCCCTTGAATAGCGTCCAGGTGTAATATCGTCGGATCGTACGCGATCCTCACGCTTTGTAAATTAATGCACGGTACGTATCTACACCGCGTGGCCCCCGGGAAGCGAGGCATCTGATTAGGAATCGCGCGTATTGCACGTGTTTAGTCGTGTTTTGAGGACGCAAATACGTACGATTATTTTTATAACGTGAGGTTTCGATAAAATGGAAAATCTCGTGGATGAAATTCGTCGAACGAACCGGATCGAGTGCAAACGGGAAGGGGTGGGGGTATGGTCGATCGGGCCAATATCCAATCGACTCAGGGACGCCTAATGAGGGCTAAAATCATTATCGACCAATGAATAATAATAGTTCGTGATATTTTAACGAGGAAACGCGATTTGTTGGCCGTTCGTGAGATAACAGGGTAATGATCGTAGATACGATAAGATTAATCACAGGTTGGAGAAATTAGGCGATCGATTCGTTAATTATCTCGATTATTTTCATTACTTTAATTATTTTAATTATCTTATTCATTACAAATTCATTAAATTCTTATTTATTTTTTTAAAAATTCGCTTTACGAGCAAAGGTCGTCGTCGACGACTCGGCCGTTTAGAGAATATTAAAATAAATATTCTTCAACCGATTTTCCTTCGCACGTTTTATAAACACCTCGAGTACAAAATTGTTATCCGAGCGACGCGAGTTTCCTCACGTTTCACAATTTACCTAACTTTTCATTTTTTTCTTTTTTAAATATTTTTTTTCTGTCGAAAAATTCGTTGTTAATGATTTTTGAGAATTTTGTTTATAATCAAGTTCGAAGAGAACTTGATACGTTCGGTGCGTCGATATAGGTTTATCGCTTCACAATTTTCCTAACTTTTCAATATTTTTCTTTTTCAAATATTTTTTTTCCGTCGAAAAATTCGTTTTTAATAATTTTTGAGAATTTTGTTGATAATCAAGTTCGAAGAGAACTTGATACGTTCGGTGCGTCGATATAGATTTCTCGCTCGCAATTCGGATCACATCGTGAGCAGCGATTGAAACATTTCGCTCAAGCCACGGGGCGGTTTACACGGCGTAATCAAACATCGGTTTTAGCTCCGACGTAACTAACCTATACCTTTGTATACCTATATATATATATATATGTATGTATGTATGGTATGCTTCTCATGGTTTCGAGGATACGAATATGTACTATATTGAGGTTTGAACTGCGTTAATCAGAGTTCTCTCCATCATCGCGCTTTCCCGAATTCTCTTTCATTGAGCCTCGTATCGAAATCGCCCTTGGCCACGTATTCGCCACGACATTTATCGCGTCACAAAAAAGGCAAATTATCGGTATTACACATTTTCGAACGATATTTATATTCATCGCGTTTCAAAACATTTTTGTTCAAATAATCATCGAGATACAAAACGATAAATATTGTCTCTTTAAAAAATATTTTTACCGTAAACGATACATTCGGGTGGATAAATATGGAAAATTAATGGTAAGAACCAATTTGTGAGATAGGAATGAAATTATTTAATTTTTGTTTGAAAAATAATTTGATAAATATTAAAAATAATGGAATATCGAAAAAAATATCGGATAAATATCGAATATTAATTGTACGGAAAATATTGTGACTTTATGATTTGAAATTATGAAGGAGGTGATTAGCTAGATGGTGGATTAATTAGTGTACGAGGCTAGCGACAGATTTTAAAGGGGTCAACGAGGACAAATAATAAGATTGATGGAATATTGGGTATTTTTTTATTTTATTTTTTTGCGGGGATTTATACGACGTGCTTTTATTAATAACCGTCGCATCGAGCAACCACGCTCTGGCAGGATTACGTCGGGTGTAAAACACGAGAGAGGAGATGCCTGACGACGATGTGTTTTGCTCGACGAATTCCTCCTGCGGCGTTTCGTCGCTCTTTCTCCACTCTCGTTCTCTCCTTCGTATCAGGGAGAGAGTGAGAGAGAGAGAGGAGGGGGAAGAGATGGATATAAACTTCTCCGGCTAAGTTATGCTCGCTTAATTACTGTACGAATCGTCACCCCTTCATTAATTACGATCTTGGTGGAGTCGTTAGAGCGATAATTTCGTAGATGTACGGTTTTCCAGAATGCAAGGGACGATGAATTTTGTTTTCAACGTCGGAATAATAACGTAATACGATTTTTTTTGGTTAAGAAAATGGCGGATTCATTAATTTTCGTTTTCATATTTTTATTTTCGATTTATTTGAGAATCTTTTATTAGGATTAATCTAATCCTGTTGTCCAGACTGGACCAGATATTTTTAAAGCTGTTATTTGAGTCTAGTTTGATGGTAGTATTTTATATATTACTCAGGGGTAAATATGCGGCTGAAAAAAAATTTATACAATTTTGTTTTTACCTCGATTAATCTCTTTCCTATTCTATCGACATTATTTTTCCTCTCGACGAGTCATTTCGCATTCGATAAATAAATATTAGTTACAAACGATAGAATAGTAATAATTCTCTCAATTAAAATGCGATCGGAGACACGCATGTTCGAGTCACCGGAAGTCGCGGCTCTCTCGTACTCATCGACACTCGAATTACGTGATTATCCTGAAGAAATAAATCCAATCTGTGCGTAACACGTTTGTTCGTTTGAACGCGTAGAATCATAGCAACGTTTCTTGAGAGACAGCTGAGAGAGAAATAGAGAGAGAGAGAGAGAAAAATAAAGAAGCGACGATGTTTCAAACCGGATGCGGAAGTGGAGAAGGTGCATACGGGTGTTGAAGATAAAAGAGCTTTCCACTCGTCTCTTTCCGAGTCTTCTCTCGTAGCAAAACGGAAAACTATGATTCTCTCTTTCTCTCCTTCCTTCCTTTTTCCCTCCCTCTCATCTCTCAAGTACATTTCTCTCGCGTTCAATTGCATTCGACGTTGTAAAATCGATCTTGCGTCGAATGAACAATAACTTCCGGCTTTCTCGAAAACCGGAAATGGCGCTCTGAAATCATCCTCCCTCCGACTCTCATATTCTCTCTATTTCTTTCTCTTTCTTTCTTTCTTTCTTTTTTCCCTCTTCCTGTCTCTCTCTCTCTCTCTCTCATTCTCACCAGTGGATTAAATTTGCATTTTTCTCCTGTTTCTTTCCCTTCTATTTTTGTTCCTTTCATTCTTCTCAAATTCCTTTTACAACGAATGATTTTATTCGGAAATTCGGAATCGTCTCGTCGTGTGTCAAAGTGCTACACGTCCTTCCAGCTTACCGGGGGGAAAAAGGGGCGCGTAAGGATTTTCTTTTCTTTTTTCACTTTGAGGAACGAAACTTGAACGGATGGTTACAATTGCAAATCGAATTTCACAGAATCACGGTCAACGAAAAATCGCGCAAAAAGACGCTGGATCGAGAGAAAAAATATAGTCGGGACGAAAATCACAGAGAAAATGAAAACAAATTTTTAAAAAGAAACGAAGGAAATCTATTCCTTCGTATACGATCGAGAGAGACGAGAGATAATACTTCCTGCATCGCGTTATCGGATAGAAAAAAAGAATACTCTTCGGTTTAAATAATGAATTTTTTTTATTTTTTTCTCATTAAACGAACGACTTTTTTTCTTTGTTCTTCCTCGAGCAAATTAATTCGAGTTTCTCGAGAAATAATAAATATCGATGGAATTTATTCGATGGAAGCGAAAAGAATGAGGAGATGGAGGGAGAGGGGACAGGCTATTGAGATAAAGCGAAATTAATTGCGAGTGAGATTTTCGATCGCGATAAAGGGGAAAAAGGATCAAAGCGTTTGCCCGTATGATTGTTGCGTTGCTTCGCGTATACGTATAGAAACGAGAATGTAACGAGGGATAATAGCGATACGAAACGCTTTATTAGAATCGAGGAAAATAATAAGACGGGAACGAGAGTAAAATGAAAACTAATATGGACGAACGATAATTTGAGAATGAGAAATTTATATACAAAAAAATTATCCACAAAGTAACGAGAGAATTTTTCATTTATTTAAATATTTTAATATTAATTTATCGTTCGAGTGCAAAATAGAAAAAGCGTTTGTGAAGAAAATTGAAACGAGACGCGTGAAAATAAGTAAGCGTTAATTGCGAAATGAAAAATAATAAAACGTAGAAAACGAGGCGTCATCAAACATTCCTCATTCGATGAAAGAGAATTTGTTTTCTTCTTTTTTCTGGTTAATTACAAAATTCAAAGCATAATTTTTATTACCCACGTTGCAGAATTTTCTGTCTTTTATTTATCGTGTGCCAGAGCGACGAGTGGTACGTAACGAACACGCGATGTTGCAAACACATAGCCGGCTAATCAAATATACATTTTTTCTTTGATTAATTAAAAATATTCTAATTAAACTACGTCGTCGATGACGCTTTCGTTTGATGAGATTTTTCTTGCATATATTTTCGATCCTACAACTCGTTGATACTTTGGCAACGATGAGAGTTATTGAAATTTTTCAATATCGAATTTTTGTTTCGATATTTCTAATTCTTTTATCTTCCTCGACGATAAAGGCCGAGAAAAAAAATCATCGGGACGAAACACTCGACGTTCTAGTCCTGATTAGCTAATTATCGTGCGATAACAAACCTAATTCGCTCTTAGGCAATTATTCACGGTCGAGTATAATTATAATTGAAAAGGCCTAATTAAGTTTATAATTAAAATTGATTAAATAACGCGGTTGATTTATTATTAACTGTTTCGTGAATAAATTAACTTTCAAAATATTTAATTAAAGTCCGATACGTCGTGTATGCGAAAATTAAATTCATTACAATGGCGTACGAACTACGATGGAAGGAGATATTTTTTTTTCATCTCGTAGACGTAGACATGGTGCATGGAAAATTTGTTACGACCGAGTGAAGCCCATCGTTGCCACGAATTAACAGAAATTATATCTATATATATATTTATTCAAGCTTTGTATAAATATATAGACAGTGGAAAGTTGAATGCAAACAATTTATCGTTCGATAAGAAGATTACATTTATTCTCTCTCTCTCTCTCTCTATTTCTCTCTTTCTCGTTCCATTCGTATCAGAGAGTTGTCGTGCCGCCAAGCGTTCGCGCACGAGTGCATCGCGTGTGCGGTTTTCTCGTAGGATTTGGCACAAAAAAGAAAAAAAAAAGAAAAAAAAAAGAAAAGTTTCGCTCGAGTACAAGTCATTAGGGTTCTCGTGCAGGAAACGTCGTAAGGGCGTGTGTTCAATTTTTATTTATTTATAATAATAATTATTATTATTTAAAAAAAAAAATTAACAAAAATTCTTTCCAACTTGTAAAAATCGATGTACGGTTTCTCCGTCTCTTCTTTGTTCCTCATCGTTCTCATGTTTTCTTCCATTTGTCGGATTTTCGGTTCGTTGGAAAAACGGGGCAACCCTTTTGGGATTTGTTCCTTTTCTTTTTTTTTTCTTTTTTTTTTTCACCGTCAAAGAAATTGCCAAGCGCGAGAATCGCGTCGACCCGCAAATCTTCTCTCGGTCGCGAGTCTCTCCATCCCGAAAGTGGAGCAAAACGGGGGTGAACACCTTTTACGACGAGTGAACGGGGGAGGAAGTAGGGGTGGCTGGCGGACGCATTGTAGAAAGCAGAAGAGAGAACAGAGAGATTAATAGTCGGCTCGCGTACATAGATATCTCCGAAGGAACAAAAAACGAAACAATACAAAAAGCCACGAGACGGATTAATACAAAAGTATTTTCTTCATCCATCGATCATTTTTATCACGAATGAAACAATATGAAAAATTCATCAGCGTCGTATAAAAATATTAATTGTCAATCGACGAGAAAAAAAGAAAAAAATATATTTTAATTTTAAAATATATTTATGTTTAACAATAAATATATATTGTTAAACATAATTATATATATATATATATATATAGATATCTTTTGTTATTGTCTCTTGCATTTCGCGCTGACGTTCATTAGGAAGAAACAACCCTCGTTAGCGACGAAAGACTCGTCGAATCGCGAGAATGACAAAAGCTAGGTCGAGCGCAGGTTCAACGGAGTCTCGTACCCACGTGCGTGAGCTAAAAGTACGGGAGACGGCCGCGCGGCGGCGCCACCAACCGATCGCTCTTTCGCGCCTGCCAACAATACTTTCTATTATTTCCCTCGTTCTTTCCCAATCATATTTACACCTCGATTACATTATTATCGAAAATTGTACAATAATTCAATACACTTTCAATATTATTTATTTTCACGATAAACAAAACAAAAAATAATAATTCTTCAAATTATTTCCATTTTCTTTCACAAATAAAAGAAAATGAAAATTAATTCCTAAACGACGTATCGTTCCTCGTGACACCAATTCCGTGATAGTCGACTAAATTTTCTCGAGTATCTCGAGTCCTACCTTGTATTCGTCACCGAATGATATATGTTTATCCACGTTGCAATGAAAACATGCGCCACCGTTCTAAATCCGCGAGGTACATACTGTATTATCTTTCTAACATCCTCTCATCCCTCCTACCCCTGAATGCACGCATTCACGCGCTCACGCTATAGCAAATTCTCTTATATATAACAAATACACATATATTATATATATACACACATTTATATATACACACACACACACACATGCGAAATACCCCAGAGATGTCTTTCCGGAGTTTCCGGAGTCTGCACTCGAGTCTACTCGGTTTGAATATATACGTAGTTGTCTCCGTCCTCCCTTTTTGTCTCTCCCGGTCGCTGTGCTAAATTCGTCAAAGTTTATGACGGTATTCGGGTATGCGAGCTGCTCCTCTGCCCTTCTGTTCGCTCGTACGGTGGTGGGGGTATGGTTGCACTACGACATTCACGGTGTTCGGGGGTTATAACTCCGACATGGCTTTTCTTCCATCCAAGTTACCTCGGCTGTTTCTAATACAATATTAATACGTATATAACTATATATATATATGTATGTATATGCATATTGTCAAGCTTCTAGATATATATATATATATTTATATGAATAAATGTAGATATAACGTTATACACAAAAGTTTGAGAATTTCATAAACTCTTCGTAAAATCTCCTTTTTCAATTACCCATCATCCCTTATTCTCTATCGTCCTTTATTTATTTATTTATTTATTAATTATTATAAAAATTTTTACATATTTTTTTTTGAACAAAATTCTTTCGTCTCCGGGTATTTGGTAACGAAACGTGGTAGTGGCGAACGCAGTCGAGGTACTTGGGCGAAGGCGAGGGTCGCTCCGGCCACCGGTCGCCCGTGACACCGAAACTACCCTCGCGTGCATCCAACCCCCCCCCACTTTCTCACATACTCGCGTATATTTCCACACTGACACTAACACGGAGACATTTTCATCCCCTGGTTTTCATCCCTCTCTGTACATTTCGCCCTCTTTCCTTCTCTTCACTCCCCTCTTCGTCGCGTCGTCCTTGTTCCTCCTCTTTCTACACCATGGCCCTCGACTCTACGAGACGGCTGCTATCGATATTATCAAATATGTATGACCACGACGCGAGAGAAAGAGAGAGAGTGAGTGAGAGAGAGAGAAAGAGAAAGAGGGAAGCCGAGGTGGCTTAACGCTCGAAATATCGATTGCGATTCTAATGGACGAAGGAAAAGAGCGTCGATTTGTCTCCCGCCACTCCTCGTCCCCTCTTTCTCTCTTCCTCACTCTCTCTCTCTTTTCTCTCTCTCTCTTATCGCTAATATCTTTCAGAGAAAACGATAAAAAAAATTCCTCCTTGTCGTCCGATAAAAATTATTCATTCTTCTCGACGATAATTTTTCGTACGTTTTTTTCTATTTTTATTTTCTTTCCTTTTTTTTTCTTTTTCTTTTTTTTTTTTCTTCGTCTCGTTTTCATACGCGCAAATATGATTTCCCGGGGCGAGATCAATTAGCGACCCGTGTAAGTGCGCGAGAAGAAAAAAAACTGGATGAAAAATTTTATTCACCCTGGGATTTTATCGCATACCCTCTCTTCTTCTTTTTCTTCTTTTTTTTCCACTTTTTGCTCATTTTATCACGGACGAAATGAACGAACGTGACGATGAAAAGCGCACGAGACGCGTTATACTCGTGTCGATAAAGGGATATTTCATATTCTATCCTCGGGATATCAACCGGTCGTGTAGTTCGCGCGAGCAGAGATGTCGCGGAATCGAAACGGTAGTCGTATATTTCTCTCGTACATGAATGATACGAAAGTTTCGATATTATTATATATATATATATATGAGTAACGTTGACAATGATATGAATTTGATGCTAAGGGAGGAAAACTCGAGATGGATAAGCTCGATTTCTCCCATCTCTCGCACGGTTTCACGTCGACGCCTATTCTTATACGTACGTGAATTTACTCGAGCACGCGAGTGAAACGTTCGACGCGAAGATTCAGCCGCGAAATGACTATTCGATCGAAGAAACTCGTATGACGTCCTTTCGTCGTTTCTCGGGTGATATTCGTTTCCGACGTTTTACGGCACGAAAAATCGAAAATCGTGAATACGATGATGATAACGATAACGATCTTTCAAACGACGGTTTATTTGTCGGGAATATCGATGGATAACCGAGTCGTTTAGCTTTTTAAATAGTTATATTTTTTAGCAACAATTTTATAAAAATTATCAATGATTTTTAAAAAATCGTTTGAAATATTGACGAATAATTTTGCTTCGTAAATATTTATGATTTTTTGCAACAATTTTGTGAAAATTTGTCAATGATTTAAAAAATATCGTTAATAGTTTTTACAAAAAATCATAAATAATTTTTACGAAAATTCGTAAAGATATTTTTTTACGAAAAAATCGTCACTGAAACTCGAAACGATTTCGCGTCGCGAAAGCGACTCGAGCATCCGAGTACAATTCGTTCGAAACGAACCGACACGCTCGATTGATTTCTTACGAGGTATTTTCGAAAATTACGAGCCGAAGTTATCGTATCGAGGGAGAAATATCGGTGCGCGAGGGTCACTGGTAGTCCGCGTTGCCTCGTAATAACGCGAAACTGGCCGAGAAATAAAATCGACTACGATCGTCCAGCACCATCGTTGATGGATATCCTGGAAGATGACCGAAAATACCAGCAATAACGAGGGGTGTAAATGTAATTTCCCCAACGACGCTGACGCAGAAACGGAAGCCACTTTTCCATCGAGAAACGACAAATATTTGCTTCCGTTCTTTTTTCTTCCACCGTTCTTCGTCCGTCTTACGAAAAATCGTAAATCATCCCTCGAGCCAAATGGTAAACATCGCGACTTCCCGTTATACATTTCTCCATTCCTCGAGTAATAAAAAAAATATCGATACTTACTAACCAAAAAAAAAATAAATAAAAAAAATCTTGATAGAAACAATGATTATTATTTTTTCCCCTTGATTTTAAATAAATAACGACGATTATAGTCGGAATGGCCCATATGGTTGTTTTCGAGGTAAAATAAACCGCGATAGTAGTCGCCTGTCTCTCGATAAGTCGGCTTGCGAAACACGAGTACTTAAGGGGGTAGTAGACGATGGTAGTTCAGGTGCGTGCGCCAGTGAGTTAACCCCCTCCCCCCCTTCGAACCCGAGGGTCGAGGGCTGTCCAGTCGATACTCCTCGTCGTGCAGAGTTCATTCGCCCTTCTATTCTCTACTCGCTAACCCAACCCATAGCAATTTACTTACACATATATCAATATATATATATATATATATATCGAGAGAGAGAGAGAGAGAGAGAGAGAGAGAGAGAGAGATGTGTGTATAGATAGATAAGCGGAGATATAGATATATGAACGAGTGTCTATCGTGCCGTCGGTGCAAATGCACGTGTACGTTCTAACTATATATATCCTATATGTATATACCTACATATACATGTGTATATATATATATATATAAATATAAAATACGTCTGCACGCACCGCCCCTCTTCGATAGCGAGAGAAAGCAGCCCGACGGACTATCGGCCGGGAGGGTTCATAGGCTTGGATAAGGGAGAAGGACGAAGGGTGGTTCGCGAGCCAAGCGTTGCTCGCAATGTGCACGTTACAACGAAGCATCCCCTATTGAAGAGCTTACCCCCTTATTTTCGTTGAATATATCGTGCTATCGCTATATCTATATATATATATATAGTTATAGATGCGAGGCTTCAGGACCTTTTAACGATCGATCATTAATTTTCGCGAATTGAAATTCATCGAGATCAGACAATAATTATTGTTAAAACGGGAGATTTCTTCGTTTTTTGTTTTTTTGCAAGTATTTCGTCGATAATCGATGCACTCGATGCACTTTGGTGCATCGGGGACGAGTTTGCTTCTGGATTTTTATTTTCAACCCCTGAGAACGAGGGGTGGAAGACGAGGTGGCAAGACTGACGCAGTACAGGGTCGATCTGTGGACTCTTCCTCTCCTGGTGTAATGCGAGATGGCGAGACAGAGAGAGAGAGAGAAAGAGAGAGAGAGAGAGAGAGAGAGAGAGAGAGAGAGAGAGAGAGAGAGAGAGAGAGAAATAGAGAGAGAGAGAGAGATTTAGTGGGTCACCCGTGAAACGTTGGCAGACGTTCAATGCGGCGTTTGCAACATTGACCCACAGACCTTATCTGACCATCGATAACGCGAGTCAACGAAATATATATACCGATCAAAAAAAACAAAAAAGTATCCGAAATATCATCCAACGCAATCATAAAAAAATCAATTCATTAATTTAATTGCAAATTTTATTTATTCGCTAAAACAATCAAATTCTCTTCTTTATCCATAAATTTCATAAAACATTCCATTTTTTAAATTAAAACGTAATTTAATCTACGCTAAATAATCATTTAAAAATTAAACGTAACCGGAAGTTTCGCACTTGTGCCAATCGGAAGTTAATGGATGACCAACCACTGCCACCAGCAGCACCCCCACCCCCTCTATGCAAATATATACGTATACCTGCGAGTGGGCAATTCCGCGTGTGTAAAGTGGAACGAGATATCCGATTTTCCAGGATTCCTGGTGTAATTAGATTTTGACCTTGTGCGTTCGGGCAAGTGAGAGAAGAGAGAGAGCTTCTCGCTTTGCCGATTTACATATTATCGTGACACATCTTGGTCCCGGGTCGCTATGGCGACGGGACGAGCAAGGGTTGATTTTACTCCTTTCTATCACTATATACACACACACACACACGCACAGTCACACATACACCCCCCATATATATATATATAGATATACATGAACTCTGCTTCAGCTCTACTTTCCCTTCTCCGCTTGCTCTGAATTTTCGTGGGGTAGGTAACATCAGTGGCAGCACCATCACCACAATTCTCACTATACGTATATACGAATTGCATATATACACGTATATATATATATGTAGATTGGTATATACATATGTACATCTCATCGGCCGGGTTCGTCGAGACGGAAGGGCTGTGCAGCGTTAGCCACCCCCCGCAGTCCTCGTGTCGTGCGTTTCTCTCGTCGTTTCCGAACGAGGAGAGTGGCGCTGTGACAGAGGTGAGTCAAAGAGAGAGGGGGGGGGGGGGTTTAGGTTGTCGCTTTAGGTTCTGTTGTTCCACTTGATATTTCTACCGTTGTTTATGTCGCATATAAACTTCACGTCAACGACGAGGACAATTTTTTTATTTTTAACTCCCGGTGTGCACCTACTTGCTTTCGTTTATTTTTCTTTTTATCCGTTTATATATATATATATATAGAGAGAGAGAGATCGTCACGTGTACGATAAAATAATGAAACAAGAAAAAGTTCGACCGGGGGAAAAAAAAGTAAACTTGTCGTGAAGAGGAGGCAAAAGGGGTGCGTCTCAACTTTGCGGTGAAATGACCTCGAAGCTATACGTATATGTATGTATATTTACTCTCCCTCCTCCCCTTTTCACTCTCGAGGCACATCACTGGGAAAGAAAGAAGAGAAGGAGAAAAAAAAGTTAAATTTACGCTCTTTTTGGAAAGTTAAGCGCACCGAGGTGGAGAACTGGCTGGTAAAGGCCTTGAACGTGGGTACACTGCGAGGGAAGCATTTTGCTGTATGAACCTACCGTCTGTCTCTCTGTGTGTATATGTGTCTGTGTTGTGTGTGTGTGTGTGCGAGAGGGAGGAAGAGAGAGAGAGAGAGAGAGAGAGAGACTCTCAGACCACAGTCCGGTAGCTCTCGGCTTGTATTCTCTGCGTTTTACTGGTGGAATTATTGATCCGGCCACAAAGGCCCTCGGTCTGCTTTCCGCGTGTTTTATTGTCTCACTCCCTCCTCGTTCACGAATTCTACATTCTCTTTTTTTTTACTATATGTTATGTGTACGTGTGTGTGTGTGTGTAGGATGTTTCTCGTTTACTTTTTTCCGCGCTCCTTTTACTCTAATTTTTTGCCCTCGATATAGAGCGATGGTAGAGAATACGGGGCGAGAGAGAGAGAGAGAGAGAGAGAGAGGGAGGGAGGAGAGAGAGAGAGAGAGAGAGATGTGCGTCTATCTAGCCTGGAACACGTTGGAGAACGATTTTATTCGAAAATAGTGATAAAAGTCGAGAGAGAGAGAGAGAGACGAGAGAGGAGGAGGAGAAGTGAGGAGACAGGTGCGACAAGGAGAAGAGCGATCCGACAGCTTCCGGTTTAACGCACCCAGCTCCATACGAATTCTTTATATGATTTTTCCTTTTATTTATTTATTTTTCATTCGACGGTGAAAGGATTTTCTGAACGAGGAGCGAAATTAATTTTTTTCCACCGATCCCCAGCGTATTCCCATTTTTATTTAATTTAATATTATTGTCAATTTACGAACGGCTTTCAGCGAAATAAATTGGGGCCTTTTGTTCGATTATTCGAGGTTTGTTTTATTTTTCTTTATTTATTTTCATGATAATTAATTTTTCCGCAACGTTTTATCGGTCGTAAAAAATCGTTCGGGGACAAGAGGGAATCGAATGGATCGTTAAAGCGTGATTTTTTGATACGTGTGTTACTGACAGGGTTGGAGTGGGGGTAAGAAAACTAGCCTGGAAAGTTTTATTGTCGCGGCAGTATTGTCGACAGTCCCATGGGATGTAATTTCGTTTTATACGATTTTTATATACGCGTGGACGTTAAGAATGGAATAGATTTTCGGGCACTGCATAAATGTCGGCCACGTGCGCAGCTGCCCATAGTCTAGACTCGCGACACGACCTTGACGACGCGTCTAATGCTTTTCTCTTCTCGCGAGGGGCGAGCGCCGCCACCTATTCTTCTATAACATTTATTTCCCATTAGTCGACGAGGGCGGATCTCGCTTCAGTTCTCTCCTTGATTTCGTGATTCTCGTTTCCCCTACGATCCTCCATTTGCCATAAAAATATTAGTAATATTATCTCGGAAAATAATGAATTTAGGTAAAAAAATTCTGTATTGGAAACTAAAAAAATAGGTGATTATTTTATTAAAAAATAATCCATATTTTTATCGTTACGATTAGAGAAGAGCGACGTGAAACACTTTTATTTATCTAATTCGCGTGGTGATGTCGTGGAGGCAGCGTGGCCGAGCGGTCTAAGGCGCTGGTTTTAGGCACCAGTCCGAAAGGGCGTGGGTTCGAATCCCACCGCTGTCAAACTAATTTTTTTTTCTTCGAAAACTTTTTTTTCATCCAAATTCGAATTCTAAATTCACGATACACCAACTATATCAATTATGAATATTACGAATATGCAAATTTATCCATAATTTCGCAAATTACAAAGAAAAAAAAAATCATAAATTTCCTATCTTTGAATTATTTCTCTATGAGAAAACGTAATCTGCGACAAAAATAACCGCGTATAAATAAAGCAACATCCCAGTTTCTCGTTTGAAACAAATTAAACGTCTCGAACATCCACAATCAAGAGTCGGCTCGAGCTCATATCGAGAAAGAACAAATAGACAAAAGGGGCTTAAAGTTTAAACAGGAAACCGAGCAAAATTTGTCTCCGGAGCGACAAGATAGTGATTAAGATCGGTTCCAGGGCAGTTGAATGTAAACAACCCTTTCTCTCTCTCTTTCTCTATCTCTCTCTCTCGCTCTTTGTGGTTAACCGTGAAGAGCAAAGCGTTGATCACTCGAGCCATCTCGTCGTCTCTCTCGCTCTCACCTCTTTGTCACGAAAGTCGCTGCTGTGACGCAACTGGCGCGTTCAACCGCCTCGACGTAGAATAAATTGCTTTGTTTCCACGAGCTTCCATTCCCCATTTTTCTCACTCAATCGTCTGACGATTTCTCTCGCTTTGTTTCGTCTCCTCTTTCGACGATAAATATCCATCAACGTATATCTATATATATATACATGCATATATACATATATATGTATATAGATCGACTCACCCTCATGCCGTGTATGTCTGTGTTTCCGCAAGTTTCGTCGGCACGAGTCGACTCTACCGAACCCCGTTACACGTTATATACATCTACGGCAAAATCCCGAGGGTTGAATTTCATGCAAGTCCGAGGGACGGAAACTCGTGCTCGACTCTATTCATCCCCCGACCGTCGCATGCACGATCCTCGACCCTGAGAATTTCCTTCTTTTTTTTCTCCTTGTCTCATCCTCCCCCCAAAACTTCGGATCGATCGAAATTCCCGACGTTTAATTGAGAGAAAGCTTATCATCGAGATAACGCTATCGCGAACTAAGGAAAGAATTTCTTTCCTTTTCGTATTTGTCTCATATTTCGGAGATATTTGTCTATTAAAATACCAACAGTGCGATCGTCTGAGATTTTATTTTATTTTTTCTAAAGGAGATAGTCCTAGGGGTGAGAAGAAAAAGTCTCGTGAATTATACATTACTCGGGGAAAATAAAAATCGATCAAGGGCTTTTCGAGGGTGGATAACGGCACTCGAGTCGACGAGAGCACTTCGCGAACTTGAAGTGAAATTTTACCGAGAGATATGTCTCGAGTTTTTTTTTCAGAAGGGCTGTTGAAAGAATTTATATATATATATATTTTTTTTTGAGTGAATGGCCATTGGGATGGAATTCATTGTGAATCTCAGATCCCGTCATTGTAAATTTAAATGATAACGTTAATTGTCGATGATTAACATTTATCGTTGCAATAATTAAATAATCATCGCATTGAAACAACGTAATGATAGAAAATACATAACGCGATAAGAATAAAGAATATATTCTTTTGTTGTTTTTATATTAAAAAAAAAAAAAAAAAAAAATTCATCTATTGAAGAAAGAAATGTATATACGATTCGAAACGTCGGTACAACGTCCCTTGCACTTTGTGTACGGACGTTCGTTAGTAGAAAAAAACGAGCAAATCCCCTCGTTAGTAACAAAAGAATCGTCGAAACGTAAAAATAACAAAAGCTAGGTCGAGCGCAGGTTCACCAGAGTCTCGCGCCACGTGCGAGAGCTAAAAGTGCGCGAGGCGGCCGCGCGATGGCGCCACCAACTGGACGCTCTTTCGCGCGTGCCGACCATACGTTCTATTCTCTTCCATCCTCTTTCTTGACACGCTAATTTAAAGCGTTATCATTGTCTACGACCCTCGAGCTTCTACTCGTGCTTATCCTTGTGACAAAATAATTATAAACAAAATAACGAGACACTGAGAGAGAGAGAGACAGAGAGAGAGAGAGAGAGAGAGAGAGAGAAAGAGAGAAAAAGAATTAAAAAGTGTTAGGAATTTTATGAATTTATAATCCGTCGTTGTTATCGAAAAAGTTTGTCGTCTCTACGCGTAAATTGAAAAGAACGTCCCCGGGGATGATCTTCCCTTAATCCATATAGTTTCTACGATTGTTTTTATAATTCGACTTATTATAATAATTTTATTATAATAATAATAAATAATAATCCTTTCAATGTAATGTAAAATTAGGAGGAGACAGCTTGAAAAAAATGTATATATTCAGGTAAGAGTAGTTCGCCTCGTGCTTTCTATATGTATAGACATATAAAAACGATTTGGAGAGAACGGGGGTGTGCATAGCTTACGCAATCCCCCGTCGAGGGGTTGAAGCCTGTAGGGAGTGGAGTCTCCCGACATTCTCTTATCCCATATATATCTCTACATACATACATATAAATATATATATATATATATATATATATACACATATATATTATATATCTCATATATATATATATATGACTGGCACACTGGTGGATGAAAATAAAAGAGAGCAGAAAAGAAAAGTCTCTCGCGAAAAAACGCGTGTACGACATTGTACCGGGGGAAGCCTCCCCCCCCCCCCCCCCTCAGGGCTCGTGAATATTGTACACGCTGATGTAATATAAATTGCACGTACCAGACGAGAAATTTGTGTTCCCGAATTTTTCCAACACCGCTATAATATTCTTTCAATAATTCAAACAATTTTTCTTTCCCCAGACGTTAAACTATATACGAACAGAGATTGGTGACGAAAAATTAATTTTATTTTTCAGAATGATTTTACATGGTACGAAATTATCGAGGGAGAGAAAAGAGAGAAGAGGACAAAAAAGGGACAAAGAGGGTCGAAATTGGGACAGGAGTCGAATTTTTTCGCATCGACAATATCGAGATTGCGAGGGACTTTTTTTTTGTTGCACTCTCCGCTAGTTTTTTGTCACGTCGCTGGTTTACTTTTTTTTTTTCGTTTCGTTACAACGAGAATGGAAAATTCTCACACGAGGAGGCACGCACGCGGGGTTTAAGGGGTAAGAAATTACACGAACGGGAAAAACCTCTTTTTCTCTCGCTCTCATGTTTGTTCTCTTCTCCCGTGGGAGAGAGGGAACGAACAAAAATTGGTTCGCTGCTACGGTAGAGATCGAGAACAGGAGATAGACACACAGAGAGAGAAAGAGAATGAGAGAAAGAGAGAGAGAGAGAGAGAGAGAGAGAGAGAGAGAGAAGAGACGAGACGTTCTTTTCTCGTAATATTACATACCTACCCCCTCAGCCTGAATACGTCAACCTCTACCTGTGTGTGTGTGTGTGTGTGAGTGTGTGCGAGAGAGGGAAATTGGAAAACTTTTTGTATTATTTCGCTAAGGTCACCTTCCGTATCGAAATTGTGAATTTAGTAAAACTCGTAATAATAATCAAACGACAAAAAAGAGCACGATCCAAATATCTCACAATATTTTGGACCACGCGTTGTAATTCATCAGAACGATCGGGCATACGTGACGAGAAATAAATTTAAAAAAAAAGCATAAACTAGTAAAAATGCATCGTTCGTCGATTGAACGAAAGCATGAAAAATAAAAAAATAAAAACGGGGGAATAAATAAACAAAAAAATGGAAGAACGTAGGAATTTATAACGATCGATTTGTTTTCCATCGTTTAATTGTCGTTTTACGATTCTCGTTGCGCCTCTTACGGTTTGTCTAGTATTTTTATTATCGTTTGCGTATTTTTATTTATTCGCTCGGAAAGAATATATATTGTTGTTTTTTGTTTTTTTTTTGCATCTCTCTTATAAACTCGGTATATAGTGGGTGCGACGTCCTGGAAATAAAATAGCGAGTGGTTCGTCGCGGTGAAGCATCGATCCTTTTCCTCGTCTCTTCGCGGATATGGGTTAGAGACGTGCCGCGCCTTCCGTTTTAGCTCTCTGCTCTTCTCTACTCAGCTACCCTCTCTCTCTCTCCCCCCTTTCCTTCATCTTCTTCTACGACTTGCCGGCACTCCCAATTGCACGCAGGCAAACATCAATTTCCGCGTTCTGACTGATTTGTGACCGGCATAGAGAACGAGAGAGAGAGAGAGAGAGAGAGAGCGAGAGAGAGAGAGAGAGAGAGAGAGAGAGAGAGAGAGAGAGAGAGAGAAATCGCGATGGTCTAATAACGAAGCGAGATTTCTCGATCGACCGATCGATCGATCGTTTCGAGGATTCGTGTCTCGAGCTAGATGAACGGTTTGCGACTAATTCCTCATCCTCCAATCATTTTTCTTTCTTTTTTTCATTCTTTTTTGTTCTATTATACTTCTTTTTTTTTCTTCCCTTCTTCTCGAATCCTTTTACTTTCTCTCTCTCTCTCTCTCTCGATCGATCGATCATCCGAGAAACGACAGACGGAAATCACCGCAAGCGCCGGATCTCTCCGATGGCAATGCTTAACGACCGGTGGACGGAAGTGCGCGTCGTGGGACACTCCGCGTCGGATCTCGTAAATTCAACCAGGGCTAGCTTCCTCTTTCTCTCTCTCTCTTTCTCTCTCTCTCTCTCTCGTTCTCTCTCACTGTCCGCCTCGTCGTCGATAATTGACCGATTATCGAGTAACGTTTAACGAGAGTGACGATCTCTTTCGAAAATTGACGCACGAAGTACCTTTCCCCGTCCGAAAGAAAAATCAAATTAAACAATATTCTCGATAATAATTTGACGTTAATGAGAAAAAAAATGTACATTAATCAATAAATTAATTTTAAAAATCTATTTATCTTTATTTAAACTCGATTCTATCGAAGAATGATAAAAAGAAAATCATTCGATAAAAATCAATAATTAATTGATAATTAATTGACGAACAAAAATATTTAAAAGAACAAATTATCAAAAATACATCCAGAAATATAAATACGACGAAATATTCACGTTTTACGTTTGATAAAAAATTAATTCACGGTTAATTGTAACCACGTACGACTCCCGTATATATCCGGGGTTACCAGAGAGACGTCCACCACAGCCTGTTTCGTTGTACATCGTTTTCGTGAAACGGTGCGAAGCGTCATTCTCGCCATAATCGATGGTGACGTGGCCGCATATCGTAACAGCTTGTGCTCCGTTGAAAGAGGGCGCGAGAGTGAGTGAGAGAGAGAGCGAGAGAGAGAGAGAGAGAGAGAGAGAGGAGAAACACGTTGTGGCACACACCGCACGAAATTCGGTTCAGTTTCCACCTAGAATTTCGTCCTCGTCGAATAATCAATTTTCCTATACAGAACCGTGCCTCGTTATATCGTAACGCTCGTTCGAATTATGGAAAGACCGCCGATCCTCCCTTCCCACCTCCTCGACTCACTCTCGACCTCACGCGACACACAATATTCCGCTCGACTTCGAAGAGTCAGCTGTTCTATTTATTTTTATTTATTTTCTTTTTCTTTTTCTTCCTCTTTTTTTCTTTATTGTAAAGAAATCTCGAGTCTCTCGTCGTTTCGCTCGTTCGTAACGTCGTACGCGTACACAGAAACATCCCCTGCGTTTTTGTTTTTTTTTTTTGTTTTCTTCTTGTTTTTTACTCACGTCGTCTCTTTCGTTCGCGAATGTCGAGGCGCGATTCCCAAAAGCCCGACGTATGAATATTCCTCCCTCCCTCCCTCCCTTCCACCCACCTGTCTCGCGGCTTCCTCGAGCTCCTTTACAATTCCGAGACTCGCGTATTTATCGCACAAAGATGGCGGGGTGAAAGAGGCAAAGAAATAAAAAAGAGAGAGCATTCTCGCGTTATCGTCGACGCGTAACACGACTGCCCTACATATTCTTTCTTCGTTACGTGTCGTATATTTTTTTTCCGAGATTTCGAATTCTTAAAAATTATATCGAAATATTTTTATCGACGATAAGGATTAATAACGATAATATCGAATATTCTCATGAATTTAATCATCGTTATTGAAATATTGTTCTTTTTAAATTTATTTTTTATCAATATTTATTTATTTATAATTAATGAATTTTTTCTTTTTTATCGTTTCTGTTTCGTTTCAATTAACGAGAAAATTATCGTTAATTTTTTTTCAACGGGAAAACCGTCGTCATGGTTTTTTTCCTTTGTTTTCTTGAAGAATTCTCGAGTCGCTTCGACACGACGAGGGAACAATAGACGCGGTGCAGCACGAGTGAATATAGAGTCGTGGAGTACGAGGGTGGTGGAAGAGGAAGAGGAGGGGCGAGGAGAGGAACAACGGAGAGCAAAAGAAGGTACGTGGATAAAGTCTCTTCGATACTTATGGGGATGGTAATATGGGCAAAACTTTATTCACCTTTCTAGCCTCCAACCCCTTTTCAACCCTTGCAGCTTGCAAACAGCGTGGACGCAGAAAGCTGCAAAAAAAGAACCAATGTTTTATATCTTCGCGAAAACGATTTTGAGATTTTTTACGTCGATATTTTTAAATAAATATGCGCATGAAGGATCCACGACGATTCTTTCCATCCCTCGATTTTTACGAACTCTGCGAAAAAAGAAAGTCGTTCACTGCAGGAGGGTTATAAAAAATTTGTTTTAAAAACACAGGAAATGGAAAACGCCACGTTCTTTTTTCAGGTCGATAAAAAAATGTCCCTTGACCATTTTTTTTTCTATAAATTACAATTTTGTCTGTAAATAAAATTGTTATCGTCGAAAAATGCGATAGAAGCTTTTACGAAATTTTTATCTGGTCCATAAGACTATAGTAAAATAACTTTTGATTCGCTCTTAATTATTCCTTTCGCGCGTCTCGTTAAATCACCCCGGTCCTTCGTTTGTGTGTGTGTTTTTTTCGTCTTTTCTTTTATGGACGCAAGTGGTCGACCCTCGAGCGACATACGTCGCTGGTGGCTCGAGGCCTTGCAGTGCAGGGGTTGTTTTGAAACAATGCGATAAAGGGTTGAGTCCCGGAGACTCGAATTATTACGAACGAGAGCAGAGAGGAAAAAAAAGAACTCGTCAAAGGAGTGAACGGGTTGACTCGATTTCTCTTGATGAGACACTTGATTTTCACAATGAAGTGGCGTTTGTACAGAGGGATGAAAAAAAACGGTAAGGGTGAACCGAGGGTTTAGTTTGGTTATCGCTGTCTACGCTGCTGGTGCGTGGAAACGCATCTACGAATTTTCTCTCTCTCTCTCTCTTTCTCTCTCTCTCTCTCTCTCTCTATATATATATAGAGAGAGAGAGAGAGAGAAACAAAGAAAGAGAGAGAGAGAGAGATTAGCGTCGTGCCTCGAGGGAGGTTTCGTTTTAATTGCCGCAAAAAAAAGTAATGGGCCGAGAAGAAGGGAAGGAAGTCTACGTCGAGGGACGTGAGAGGTACGAGAGTACTCGCGACTTATAGGAGCGAGGGGATGAAAGAGGGGGGGGGGATACAGGAAAAATGTAAAAGGGGGAAGAAAGTGCGCCAAGTCGATAACAACTTACAACGAGAGAAGTGCACCGACTCATTACCACGTGGGAAGGGGACGAGGGGAGGGGGCGAGGGATACAACTTTTTTCCTCTTACCCTCGTATACTCAAGATTTTTAGTGCCCAGTTAGCTTCGCGATTCGTTCACGTACTTAGCACGAAAACACTAATTGCTACAGGCATCTCGTTTTCTCCTCGCATTTTCCCCCACCATTAAACCCATCACGTTCTTCAAACTCGAAAAAACTTCATTCTTACCGTCGTGTTTGGTCTTATCCTGGAAATGTACTCGTTTCGAGCCCACGAGATCTTTTTTTGTTTTTTTTTTGGTTCGTTCTATCCTTCGACGAATGTCGCGGGGCCCTCTCTTCCATTCGAATCTCGAAATCAAACGATTTCGTTAAATCGGATTTATCCTCATTTTGTTTGATTAAAATTTGTTTAATCGAATTTTATATTATTTTTTGTATTTATTATTTTTTTCCACGTTGATAATTTTGTTCATTATTTTATTTTAATGAATTATTAATTAATTCAGCGTAGACGAGATTATCGAGTCGCAAATGTCTACGAGTAAATCGGTGCTATGCTTGGAAAATTTTACGTAAACGATGTTTTGTTGCTTTTCTTTTGTTTGCTCTTTATTTCATATTTTTTTAAAGCTGCATTCGGTCTCACACGCGTATAGTCAAAAGATCACTTGCAGGAGTACCTTGGAGCGTATTCTGGCAGCGAGCCAACGCGAGATATACGACGTCTGCACCGACGTTAAGCACCGCGGGACTCACGCGCTAAAGGATTCTCACTATATAAATATAGTGAGAATCCTTTAGCCCTTTATATATATATATATATCTTTATACCGTGTAGTGAGAGATCCGAGTCTACGAACCGTTTCGAATTAGGCGCAGGCCACTCGCGAAATACTCTGGTGCTGATTCTACTGCGGATCTATAGCCTCTCGGAATTGTTTTTTTTTTTTTTTTTTTTGAAATTTATTCCTTCTCGAAAGCCCTTGGTCGTCGTGAAATTTGCAATTGCAATTAGCACGTCGGGACTATTGCCCGGGAGGGTTGAAAAAGGGATGAAAAAAATATCATCGAAACTTCAATGAAATTAATCAAAGTCGATAATTAATTTTTACATTTGTTTTATTTTATATATCGGAATTAATCGTTCTTTCTCAATTCGCTGTTCGAATATTAAATACAATATGCGTCAGATTATATAGAAAACAAAATTATAATTAATGTTCTTTTTGTACTTTACCGCGTGTGTGTGTGTGTGTGTGTAATATTGCTATAATACAGATGCGTGTTTAATGCGTAAGCCGGGGCGAGCTTGGCAGGAGGCAAGACCAGTGCGGTGGTGGGGGAAACGGCGCGCGGCGTGAGTAGCGCGGCAGTGGGGGGAGACCGCTTCGCGACTGTCGACTTCTCAGTAGACAGTTGACTGTCGATGAGTGATGAAAGTGACAGTGTGTAGCCGCGCGCAAGATCTTCGGTCGCAAGATCCTCGTTTGTTACACAACATCGTGACTTTGAAGTAAGTACGATCACATAATAAAAGAACAATCGTTCATTTGATCGTCTTCTCGTATTTAAACGTATTACGAAAGAATTCAAACGTCTTGGCACGCCGTCGTGAGACGGTCCAAGGAAACGTGCGACGGTGCACGGTTGGCTGAACAATTATCGAGCGGTTTACTACAGCTGACTTGGCGTGCATGGTGCGGTCACAAGATTGTCGTTCGTGCGCGAAATCTTTTCGTGTTACAATGCGTCGCGTCTTACGTATAGGCTAGAGCGAGATAGAAAGCAAATACGCGGAAAGTGTAGTCGTGTGGAAACAATCGGCGCGATCGGTTTCGTGGAAAGGATTCGTGCGACCCGAAGGCGTATTTTTTACATCGTATTTTTCTTGGCAGCGATCGAAACTCGGTCCGTGGTATGAATTACTAAAGACAATATCCTCTTATAACGCACGTCACCGGTCGTCGTAGAATCCTTTGTACAGTGAACAAAGAACAGCGCGTAAGGGTTTCGCGGCGCGCGCGAAAGTATCTCCTCCACTATTCAAACGGGCAAGGTGCGCAGAAGCGCCGCGCTCGTTGTCCGCGCATCTGGCCACTCACGCGTACTATATAGATATACAGCCGCTACATAAACGCGGCGGGCTGCGCACAAGGTTCAAAACGGTCCTTCTGGTTATTCCAATATTCGACAAAATGATATATCGACTCCGTAAGAACGATATTTTAATTAAAATTTTATAATTTAACGATAAATTTGCATTTACTGGAATATTTCATCAATCTTTTGTTTGTGAAAGAACACATCTTTTTTAATGGTTCAAGGGAAATCCTCGCAGTCTTATATTATTCCTGAATTACGATGGTCGAGGAAAGAGGCTGCATTTCTCTTCCTCTCTCTCTATTCCTCTCTATCTTTACTGTTGTTATGGTAATCAAAAGATTTAATTAATCCTAGGAAGGTAGAGGATGCGGCTTCCTTCGTATCACGGAGTTCGTCTGACTATAAGCAACTCCTATATTATATCTATATATACACATGTGCACTATCTACACTGTACTATATCCTCTTGTATTCTCCACCCTCTCTCTCTCTCTCTCTCTCTCTCTCTCTCTCTCTCTCTCTCTCTCTCTCTCTCTCTCTCTCTCTCTCTCTCTCTCTCTCTCTCTCTCTCTCTCTCTCTCTCTCTCTCTCTCTCTCTCTCTCTCTCTCTCTCTCTCTCTCTCTCTCTCTCTCTCTCTCTCTCTCTTCTATATATATATATATATATATATATATATATATATATATATATATATATATATATATATATATGTACGTTTCGGTATATCCGACTTTCCTATCACTGCGATAGCACTAAGGGAATTAGTTTCCTTGCACTCGGTGAATCCCCATTCAACTTCCTCCACCGAAGGATCTCTATTTTGAATTCTATTATTCGACTCTTTGCAACGTCGTCGACCCGAATGGAAATTTATCAAATAATTGTTTTTTTTTCCATCGCCTTTCTCGATACATTTCCCATTCAACTTTTTCTATTTAAATCCCAGTCACAAAAAATAAACAGTAATAAATAATTATTTATTACTTTACGTAATATGTAGAAAAAATGATATAACTATTTTCATTTCTAATTTCGCGCGTGCGAATAATTTTGCTCGATAGTTACGAGTTTAATCGAGGGTTAATGATTAGTAATTTTCCATCGGTAATGCGAGCGATTCGTCGTGAACGCGAGGGAAGAGAGTTTAGCGAGTACACGAAGAGCCTCGTAGTGTCTCATTAGAGAACTTGGAACGGTGTTCATTAATTCATGCCACTGTCATTTCGTACGTGGAAACCTTCCCCTCGGTACTTTCCAAACTATAGCTTATGCACGTATATCTCTACCTATGTGTCTATAATAATTACCAGCTCTCGTATACGTACAAAGAGGTCCGTGTACGAGGATTCGACTCGTGACGAGATTTCGTGTGCGTGAGGGACTCCCTCCATTAGTACGAAAATCCGATTGGGGAGGAGAGCTTTCGCGACTGGTACACCGCGAAAGCCTTCGTTCATTATTACAACGTTGGAACAAATCGCAACGTTTCTACGAATTTTCGAACATAAGCTCGAAAACAAAAAATGCAAAACAACAAAAAAATTATAAAAATTCCCAGAAATTATTAAAGCCGAGATAACGCGGATAGAATTTCATCGATCGATTGTTTATTTCGACCTCGGTTCGAAGCTCGACGATGATAATTAACTCGACGATTTTTAATAAAATAATAATAATAATTTGACGATGAATCGATTTTTGTAAATTAAACAAAATTGAGAATTAATCGAGATTTTAATTGACGAATAAGGATGATTTTTGGGGGGGGGGGAATTTGGTCGAATTATTTTGTCGTTGTTTGAGAATATTTTCTTTTTTGTTGTGGTTGTTATTGTTATTTCTTGGGACGAACGTGTGAGATCGTGCGTGGGTTCGAGACGAATTTCGAAAATTTCCGGATTTCGAACACGTAGTAATATCGATATACGATGCAATTTGTAACTCGATACGTATATCGAGGCCTCGCAACCCCATCGCGGTTCGCTAACGTCGGGCATAGCTCGATAATATTATCTGGGGCCAACACTGACCGTAAATTCCTACGGTTCACCGCAAAGCCCGCGAAGTCTTCGACATTGTACACGGTGTGCACCGCGAAGATATACAATTACCTACCTACCTACCTACCCTTTCGACGTCTCTCGGACGAATCTCGCGAACCGCTCGACGAAGGACGACCGCGTGACGATTTAGCTACAGAACTTTGTCAATATTTCCAAAATCATTTGACCAATTGTTTCAAATTTTTCAAAATTCGATCAATTTTTTTTGAGTATTCGATCAATGTTTTGAAAATTCGATTAATTTTTTGAGTTTTCGATCAATTTTTTGAAAATTCGATCAATTTTTTTACAGTTCGATCATTTTTTGATAAAAATTTTGTATACAAATTTAATTACCGTAAAAAAAAATATTTTTTGTTTGCATATTACCTCAATTAAAAATTAATCCTCGTCGATAAAATGACAATGATCGACGGACGCTTCGATTATTTCGTTACGACGATAAACTTTTTCGCGGGCAAAAAAGCGTTTTTTTTATTTTTTTATTCTTTTTTGTCTCTTCACCGTCAAGTTTATTCTGGCAATTTCCCCCTCGCGGTTGGTCGATGGTCCATCGACGCGTCGACGGTACATTTTCGAGAGTCCTCGTATCCGGTGACACCGTCGCGTCGTTCAGCATTTTTTTTTTAACGCGTTCGCTCTTTTATAATAGCTTACACTCGTACCTATACGTATATATTATATATATATATACGTATAGGTAGGAGTGTAGCTATATATATATATATACGTCCCATCGCGTATATTACTTAACGTAACCTACAAAAACCCTTGCGTCTATAACCATACCGTCCCAATTACAATTTTTGTTTACCCCTAATAACTGCAATTTTTTATTTATCAGCCTGGCCAAAAAGTAACCGCGTTTCCAAACCAAGCTCACCCATATCCCACTATAGGAAAAAAACGCAGTGACTTTTTCGCAAACGAAAATCTTTTTTATTTTTATCAAATTTTTAATACATCGAGTCGATGATTTTTTCCCCCCATTGATAAACGTCGCAGGCTCTCTCTGGAAATTTGGGAATATGCAAATTCGATATAGCATGAATAATGGAAATATAGATATATATATATATATTATATATATATATATATATAGAGAGAGAGAGAGAGAGAAGTCAGCCCTTGGGCTCTCTTCCGAATGATCGAGCATGTACCTCGATGACCGAGAGTACGAGTCACTATGTACACGATCGTTTCGCGAGATCCACCAATTTCATCGGAATGACTTCGATGCGGAATGGTCATCGTCCATTGCTTTCCCCTCTGCCCACATTCCCCTCGCCTTCACCCAATTCCACCATCGGTCCATCCATCACTCACCTTTCCACCCGTCCATCGGTCATTGTCGATTCAAAGCTCGATAATACCCGTCGTTCCATTCCACAATTGAAATTGCGAATCGATCCGAATGTACGAGCGCGTGCATTTTACACGAAAATGTATACGAATGATAAATAAGGGAATACACGAAATACACGCATGAGAGAATATTCCGGGTTCGCCACCTGACGCTCGCGTCGTTGTTCCCTATTTTTCGTTCCCTCTTTGTCGTAGTTTTCTTCTTTTTTTTTTTTATTATTTAAAAAACCATCGCATTTCGATCTTGCGCGTTGTTTATTCATCGAGCCGTAAACGTACGGAAATTTCGTTTCGATGAATTTTTGATCTCGTCATTTATATCGAAAGAAAGTCAATTTTTTTGTTTCAAATTTTCGTTTATTTTAGATAAAAACTTTTTGGTTTATGACGATTATTATTCGATCTTTTTTATTTACTTCGTATAAATAAATAAATTAATTAATTAATTGTGTTTATTCGCCATCGAAACTTTGTTTCTCGCGAATGAGAGAGAGAGAGAGAGAGAGAGAGAGAAAAAGAGAGAGAGAGAGGGCGGTGATTCGTTGGTCGATTTACGTTTTATCGGTCATTTCGAGAGCTATCGAGGTCGTCTCGTGTGCCGCAGCCATTATGCCTCCTCGTCCCTGTAACCACGAATAATCGTCTACACACACACGTGGAGATAAAAATATATATGTTTTTATATATATTTATATTTCGCGAAGGAATTTACACAACACCCTTATATGTATTCCTCTTTATTTACGACTACGTCACGTATCTTCTAACGTCTCCTTCTTCCAACCTCGACGAATGAATTTCCGGTACATCGAGCATCGCGGATATTTTCCTCGTATTATCGTTATCCTCGGGTCGTAGAGGAACCCGGGGTTAACCCTTTTTTTTTCTTTTTCGCGGACGATTTCCCGTTTCTTTGTTCGCTCGTCGACGCTCGAATCTGAGAAATTCATTTCGAGCCCGCGTTTACGTTATACGTTAGAAATATATCGTCAAAATTTTCCACCGCTAGATACGTCGCTACTGATATTTTACGAGGGCGCATTGTAATATGAATAATGGTCGAGGAATTTCTCGTTTTCTTTCCTTTTTTTATTTTTTATTATTTTTTTTTTAATGGTTTTTTTCTTACCTTGCGTGCTCGCTCGATTATCCGCGAATCGTTTAGAAATTCTCAGAGCCTTGGGTCAGGTGGTTGGAGATCGTAAAAAGCGTATACAATTTGCAGCTCGCGGGGTCAAGGGACAGGGTGAAAGGAGAAAGGAGATGGACGAGGTCGTCGACCCTCGGGGTTGTTCGAACTCGAGCTAGACTAATCGATTTTTTAAATCGTTGATTGAACGATCGTGACCATTTTTAATTATTAATATTTATGAGATAAAAATAAGATTGTTAAGAAAAACAGATTATTTTTTTGTTTTCACGATGATAAAAATAATGTCGTTGTTTTTCTGGAACGTCGAACGCGTGTCTCGTCACGATTTTGATGAAATAAGGGCGAAGGGTCGAGGAGATCCGGGCGATCGAGTAAAATTAGCGAGATTGGTCGTACGATCAAATCGCGTGTCCTTTTTCCTTTGCCTGCCCTGCATAGAAATTACTTCGTCGATGTACGAGCCGCGTCGGTTACGTTCGTTATCGCATACATAGCGAGGATGGAAGCTAAAAAAAAGTAAGGAAAAAGAGGGAATCGCCTTATTCGCCCCTCAATTACGCGGGGAATACCATTCACGGGGTTGGAACAATGCGAGGAGCGAACGAGAGCCGCGGCTTTCACCCCCTCGGAACACTCGGAATTATACCGAGAAAGGAGGAAAGCTCTCTCTGTCTCTCTCAGTCGTGGGGTGTGCGTGTGGACAAGCCCTCTAACGCAAACCCGGGTTATATATGGACTAGGGGTTGTTTGTGGCTCGGAATTTAAGCTTCGTTATTTTTTTAGACATTCGATTTGTAAGATATTTTTTTTTATATTATTTAAATTCGACAACCTCAATTTTTCATCCCTTAAAAATTTGCCAATTCGTTCGTTTTTTCAACGGATTTAAATTTGCCATTCAGGTAAATTTTTTTGAAAGATTTAAATTTCTCACACCGGTAAATATTTTGTCGGGTTTAAATTTGTCAATTTGGTAAATTATTGTCGGATTTAAATTCACGCCACTGGGTAGATTTTGAATTTAATTAAAAAATCGGACACCCGGTACAACAACCCTTGAAATTCTGGGACGGTAGCCAGGACGAGGTCTTTATATCATCCAGAGAGATAAATAGGATCGGCTCGCGAGGGAAACCTGATGAGTATGTATATATATGTATATATAATTTGTGTGTATGTAGAGAGAGTCTTAGGGGAAATTCTCTTGTCGGGGTTGATAGAGCGAAGAGGAAGAGAATTTTGCTGAAGGGTGCGTGCGAGCAAGCCATCAAACTATACTCGATCCGACGTTTCTAATTCTTCCTCGCCTCGCTCATTCCTCTCCCCCCTCTCCTATACATTATCCTTTATGAGAAGCATTTTGGCTTCTCGCTTTCTTCTCAAAACGATCGGTCGAAAAGTCGATAAATAAATTATCATTCCTGGGAGCACGAAAGAAAATATTCGACAATTATTACAACAATGAAATCCCAAATTTCGTATTAATTTATAATTAATTCAATCGAATTTATTTAATCGTTGCTCTATCATTAAATTTATTGATTTAATTAATATTCTTCTTCCTTCGATCGATTTGATTTTTAAATAATTCATGATTTTTTTTTATATAAAATCAAAGTTGACCATTCGTAAAATTGTATATTTTAACTTCGTCATTCGTTGCGTTAAAATAGAAGAGATTTATTTTCTGTTTTTTTTTTCGTTACGAGCAAATTGGGTAAAATGTCGAGAAAACGTGGAGAGAAGAATCGACGACGCGGAGCTCGTTACGAGATATTTTTTCGTCCGTTAACGGACGACGGATCATTTGTACAGGCGTTGTGTGTGTGAGAGTTTTTTTTTCTTTTCTTTTTTTTTCAAAAGGCCCAGCGAGTGCGCACGTGTGCTTTTGCACCCTGTGAATTCAGAGAAGCGTGGCAAGCAGTAAGCATTTCTCGGTGAGACGCCCACGCTCTTTGGTCCAACGGGGTTTATCGGACTGAAATAACGAGAGAGGGAAACTCGAGGCAAGTCCGAGAGGTCGACGAAGATGAGGATCCCCGGTTCTCTCTTACTCTCTCTTACTCTCTCTCACTCTCTCACTCTCATTTTGCCCTCTTCGCCAACGTTCCCGGTTAATTCACCCTCGCAGCATCGCCCAGCGACCTGGCGAGAGACTCGATGTTAATCGCGTGCACTCTAACGCGTGCGTTGCGCTTAATTCATGTGTTGGACACAACCCTTCTACCCTTTGCGGGCTATAACCTC
Source organism: Netelia virgata (assembly GCA_951802705.1). Classification (NCBI taxonomy): domain Eukaryota; kingdom Metazoa; phylum Arthropoda; class Insecta; order Hymenoptera; family Ichneumonidae; genus Netelia; species Netelia virgata. The sequence goes on from OX637863.1 coordinate 51,662,115, forward strand.
GAGCTTTCAGCAAACTCTTGCCCCCTCCGCCTTCTATCCCAAGTCTACACGTTCATACTCATATTTTACAGACACGTACGAGTTATCTCAGATTTAGCGAAATAATGAACTTATTTTCGTATAATTATTCGTCGCGTGAAATTTCACCCATCAACTATTTTATTTTTATTTTGTTTCATTGTTTACATATATATATATATAAAGCGATTAAATAAATCACAAAGACGTGATTGATGTTTTGTTAAGTGTGAAATGAAAAGAGGTTGAAAAAAGGGTTAAAGAAGGATAGCGATAATTAACAATGTAAATATGAAAGGGTACAATTTATTCCGCGATAAAACCGTACGTACGTTTCTTACTACGTGCTAATATGTAAATTTACGTTTATTTACTACTGTGCGAGAGCCGGCGGTGTGCGAATGGTGAGCCATGGACTAGTGGGTAGGAGTGGGGGGGAGAGCGCTGAAGGCTACGTGCCGCGAGCGCTCAGTCAGCAGTCGACCGTTCGTGAGTGTTGATCGTAGGCCAGTTGTTCTTCGTTCGTATACAAAATTTTCGTTTAATTGACATCGCGAATTTTAGCCATGTACTATATCACTATTAACGCATAATTGTACTCTTCATCGTGGCTATGTATCTGTATGCATTTGTAATTATTTAAAACAGTAATTATTGACGATTAATCGAAACGTAGCGAGAAACTGCAAAAGCGCGTGAACGCATCGAGGCGGGCCAAGATACGCGTGGCCGTGTCTCCTCGATGCGCAGAAGCACCTTATCGGTCCTGCGCGCATCGTCGCCTTGGCAACCTCGACTCACCCTACCGTCGCTCCGTTTAAAAGTGTAGAAGGTACTTCGTCGCGCAGCGGTCTATCAGGACTTATTGTTAGTGTATTTTAAATTATAGATTTTTCTTTTATTATTATTAAATACGAGATCGTAGGAGTCTCGTTAATCAACGCGAGTGACAATGAACAAATGCGATAAATTAACGCATTTCGAGAAGAATATCGTCGCAGAATGCTGCTTCTTTCGTCGTCGTGGAATCTTCTCACGATGTCCAGGGTCGCTGGAAAAATGAGTGAGTACGTACACGCGTCAAATTTCAACGCGAACAATTTTTCTATTCATCTTAAAATTAATTTACCCCTCGTTTCAACGTGTAAAATGTGTTATATATATTCCCCACTAAAAGACCTCGTAGTTTTCCGCAACACGTACGAAAAAAAACATTGCAGAGGCTTTTCAACGTGCTGGAGAAAATTTTTCGCCGTATTTTTTTTTCTTGTCTTTTTCTTTTTAAAATTTTTTAAATATTTTGTGAATACTTGAAAAGAGCAAGCGGTGTCGTTTGACTTGGCTCCATATTTTTTTCCTTAAAGAGGGAGAGAGAACTCCCTTGACAAACTCGCCGGTGCCCAAACAAGCTCCTGTAATTGCTCTTTTCTGGACGTTTAGTTTACTCTTTCCCGTCTCTCGTGTTGACGTCGACTTCTCTTCTAGTATCGAGGACAATTCCTTTGTCGGGCGAGAAGAATAATCCTCGAAAGCTCGTGCCTTGCACCGAAAAGCTCTCGCCAGATTTTATTCATATTGAAAACTGAGACAGGAGAGACGGAGAGTAAAATTGAAGAAATATTACAAAGAAAATATTTCAAATTGCAAAATTTGCTTATATATATATATTTTTTTTTTTACTATGAACTTTTTTTTACACGAACGATCGTGCGGTACGAAAGATATTTCGTAATTTTTATCGAAACTCGATAAAAACACTAGAGTCACTTGGAGAGTGGCGGTGAAAATATGTCGACGAAGTAAAACATCGTCGAGTACAGTACACATTTTTAGTCCCAAAAGTTTTCCCGGAGTCGAAGCCAGCGGCAACGAAGCGAAGAGGCCGAGATGGACGAAGAGACAAAGTTCGAAAGATCGAGAGGAAGGTGGGGATTTCCACTCCATTTTATAATAAAAAGAGCGAAATAGAATTGAAACTAAAGAAAATCCACTAAAACGTTCTCTTGCACCGCGTTTCACTATTGCCAATTGCATAACACACGTACATCTCGCGTGTGTGGAGAACTTAGGTACTGGAGTGTAACGTTGTCTCCCATTCCCTTCTTTCCTGTTTCTTTGCCCCCCTTTAGTGGTCACGTGACTTGAGAAATTTTGTAAATTTTTTTTTTTTTATTTTATTTTTTTTTTTTTACTTAAACCTACTTTGTCGAGCACTTATAAAATCGCAAAGTGCTCGCTAATCACGAATCCATTGGGTAGTTTTGAGGTCGGGTAATAATTTCTAGGCGAAAAAGTGAAAAAACGTGAAATTTCAGCGTTTTTCGGGGATTTTGGACATTAGATTCGAACTATCGAACGAATAACCATGATTTTCGTAATGCGCGGGAAATTTCCGATCGAATACCGTAGTGTTGAAGTATTTTTAGTGAAAAAAATTTTTTCCCACCCACGGAGCTGCTTTTTTGGGGGGTAAACCCCTTTCGTCAAAAAATCGCGATTTTCGAAAATTCACCACGGCCACAAAAATAAAGATATCCGGATTTTTCTTACGCCATTCTCGTCTCGGCGAGGTCTTCAAAAAGTTGTTGGTACTATTTTCTGTAGGAGTAACGCGAACCGAGCTACAGAAGCGCGAAAAGTCGTTTTTTCGCATTTTCACGAACCCATAAAAATTTACGATGTATCTAATTCCGGACATTTTTAATCGTTTCCGAAGTTCTAAAAATCTATGTCGATCGTAAATTTCCCGTACAACAAGAAAATCTCGGTTTCGCTTTTGATTTTTGAGATTTTATCGACCTTAAGCGGGAAAATCGTTATTTTCGGTTTTTCGCACTTTTCTCCCAGAGTTTTTGAGCTATCGGGAAAAAATGCCATATAATTTTCATCGGGGCGAAATTGCCTATCGAATGGCATTTGTGAAATTTTCCTGCGGTAAAATTTTTTATTTTCGAACCCCCCGAGTCACAAGGTTGAACATTAGGGTCGAAAAATCGACCTTTTTCAATTTTATCTTTTTTCGAAACTCTTAAAATCTATATCGATAGGAAATGGCGCGCTGATCACGAATCCATTGGGTAGTTTTGAGGTCGGGTAATAATTTCTAGGCGAAAAAGTGAAAAAACGTGAAATTTCAGCGTTTTTCGGGGATTTTGGACATTAGATTCGAACTATCGAACGAATAACCATGATTTTCGTAATGCGCGGGAAATTTCCGATCGAATAACGTAGTGTTGAAATATTTTTAGTGAAACAAAATTTTTCCCACCCACGGAGCTGCTTTTTTGGGGGGTAAACCCCTTTCGTCAAAAAATCGCGATTTTCGAAAATTCACCACGGCCACAAAAATAAAGATATCCGGATTTTTCTTACGCCATTCTTCTCGTCTCGGCGAGGTCTTCAAAAAGTTGTTGGTACTATTTTCTGTAGGAGTAACGCGAACCGAGCTACAGAAGCGCGAAAAGTCGTTTTTTCGCATTTTCACGAACCCATAAAAATTTACGATGTATCTAATTCCGGTCATTTTTAATCGTTTCCGAAGTTCTAAAAATCTATGTCGATCGTAAATTTCCCGTACAACAAGAAAATCTCAGTTTCGCTTTTGATTTTTGAGATTTTATCGACCTTAAGCGGGAAAATCGTTATTTTCGGTTTTTCGCACTTTTCTCCCAGAGTTTTTGAGCTATCGGGAAAAAATGCCATATAATTTTCATCGGGGCGAAATTGCCTATCGAATGGCATTTGTGAAATTTTCCTGCGGTAAAATTTTTTATTTTCGAACCCCCCGAGTCACAAGGTTGAACATTAGGGTCGAAAAATCGACCTTTTTCAATTTTATCTTTTTTCGAAACTCTTAAAATCTATATCGATCGGAAATCGCGCGCTGATCACGAATTCATTGGGTAGTTTTGAGGTCGGGTAATAATTTCTAGGCGAAAAAGTGAAAAAACGTGAAATTTCAGCGTTTTTCGGGGATTTTGGACATTAGATTCGAACTATCGAACGAATAACCATGATTTTCGTAATGCGCGGGAAATTTCCGATCGAATAACGTAGTGTTGAAATATTTTTAGTGAAAAAAAATTTTTCCCACCCACGGAGCTGCTTTTTTGGGGGGTAAACCCCTTTCGTCAAAAAATCGCGATTTTCGAAAATTCACCACGGCCACAAAAATAAAGATATCCGGATTTTTCTTACGCCATTCTTCTCGTCTCGGCGAGGTCTTCAAAAAGTTGTTGGTACTATTTTCTGTAGGAGTAACACGAACCGAGCTACAGAAGCGCGAAAAGTCGTTTTTTCGCATTTTCACGAACCCATAAAAATTTACGATGTATCTAATTCCGGTCATTTTTAATCGTTTCCGAAGTTCTAAAAATCTATGTCGATCGTAAATTTCCCGTACAACAAGAAAATCTCGGTTTCGCTTTTGATTTTTGAGATTTTATCGACCTTAAGCGGGAAAATCGTTATTTTCGGTTTTTCGCACTTTTCTCCCAGAGTTTTTGAGCTATCGGGAAAAAATGCCATATAATTTTCATCGGGGCGAAATTGCCTATCGAATGGCATTTGTGAAATTTTCCTGCGGTAAAATTTTTTATTTTCGAACCCCCCGAGTCACAAGGTTGAACATTAGGGTCGAAAAATCGACCTTTTTCAATTTTATCTTTTTTCGAAACTCTTAAAATCTATATCGATCGGAAATCGCGCGCTGATCACGAATTCATTGGGTAGTTTTGAGGTCGGGTAATAATTTCTAGGCGAAAAAGTGAAAAAACGTGAAATTTCAGCGTTTTTCGGGGATTTTGGACATTAGATTCGAACTATCGAACGAATAACCATGATTTTCGTAATGCGCGGGAAATTTCCGATCGAATAACGTAGTGTTGAAATATTTTTAGTGAAAAAAAATTTTTCCCACCCACGGAGCTGCTTTTTTGGGGGGTAAACCCCTTTCGTCAAAAAATCGCGATTTTCGAAAATTCACCACGGCCACAAAAATAAAGATATCCGGATTTTTCTTACGCCATTCTTCTCGTCTCGGCGAGGTCTTCAAAAAGTTGTTGGTACTATTTTCTGTAGGAGTAACGCGAACCGAGCTACAGAAGCGCGAAAAGTCGTTTTTTCGCATTTTCACGAACCCATCAAAATTTACGATGTATCTAATTCCGGTCATTTTTAATCGTTTCCGAAGTTCTAAAAATCTATGTCGATCGTAAATTTCCCGTACAACAAGAAAATCTCGGTTTCGCTTTTGATTTTTGAGATTTTATCGACCTTAAGCGGGAAAATCGTTATTTTCGGTTTTTCGCACTTTTCTCCCAGAGTTTTTGAGCTATCGGGAAAAAATGCCATATAATTTTCATCGGGGCGAAATTGCCTATCGAATGGCATTTGTGAAATTTTCCTGCGGTAAAATTTTTTATTTTCGAACCCCCCAGTCACAAGGTTGAACATTAGGGTCGAAAAATCGACCTTTTTCAATTTTATCTTTTTTCGAAACTCTTAAAATCTATATCGATAGGAAATGGCGCGCTGATCACGAATCCATTGGGTAGTTTTGAGGTCGGGTAATAATTTCTAGGCGAAAAAGTGAAAAAACGTGAAATTTCAGCGTTTTTCGGGGATTTTGGAAATTAGATTCGAACTATCGAATGAATAACCATGATTTTCGTAATGCGCGGGAAATTTCCGATCGAATACCGTAGTGTTGAAGTATTTTTAGTGAAAAGAATTTTTTCCCACCCACGGAGCTGCTTTTTTGGGGGGTAAACCCCTTTCGTCAAAAAATCGCGATTTTCGAAAATTCACCACGGCCACAAAAATAAAGATATCCGGATTTTTCTTACGCCATTCTTCTCGTCTCGGCGAGGTCTTCAAAAAGTTGTTGGTACTATTTTCTGTAGGAGTAACGCGAACCGAGCTACAGAAGCGCGAAAAGTCGTTTTTTCGCATTTTCACGAACCCATAAAAATTTACGATGTATCTAATTCCGGACATTTTTAATCGTTTCCGAAGTTCTAAAAATCTATGTCGATCGTAAATTTCCCGTACAACAAGAAAATCTCGGTTTCGCTTTTGATTTTTGAGATTTTATCGACCTTAAGCGGGAAAATCGTTATTTTAGGTTTTTCGCACTTTTCTCCCAGAGTTTTTGAGCTATCGGGAAAAAATGCCATATAATTTTCATCGGGGCGAAATTGCCTATCGAATGGCATTTGTGAAATTTTCCTGCGGTAAAATTTTTTATTTTCGAACCCCCCGAGTCACAAGGTTGAACATTAGGGTCGAAAAATCGACCTTTTTCAATTTTATCTTTTTTCGAAACTCTTAAAATCTATATCGATAGGAAATGGCGCGCTGATCACGAATCCATTGGGTAGTTTTGAGGTCGGGTAATAATTTCTAGGCGAAAAAGTGAAAAAACGTGAAATTTCAGCGTTTTTCGGGGATTTTGGACATTAGATTCGAACTATCGAACGAATAACCATGATTTTCGTAATGCGCGGGAAATTTCCGATCGAATAACGTAGTGTTGAAATATTTTTAGTGAAAAAAAATTTTTCCCACCCACGGAGCTGCTTTTTTGGGGGGTAAACCCCTTTCGTCAAAAAATCGCGATTTTCGAAAATTCACCACGGCCACAAAAATAAAGATATCCGGATTTTTCTTACGCCATTCTTCTCGTCTCGGCGAGGTCTTCAAAAAGTTGTTGGTACTATTTTCTGTAGGAGTAACGCGAACCGAGCTACAGAAGCGCGAAAAGTCGTTTTTTCGCATTTTCACGAACCCATAAAAATTTACGATGTATCTAATTCCGGTCATTTTTAATCGTTTCCGAAGTTCTAAAAATCTATGTCGATCGTAAATTTCCCGTACAACAAGAAAATCTCGGTTTCGCTTTTGATTTTTGAGATTTTATCGACCTTAAGCGGGAAAATCGTTATTTTCGGTTTTTCGCACTTTTCTCCCAGAGTTTTTGAGCTATCGGGAAAAAATGCCATATAATTTTCATCGGGGCGAAATTGCCTATCGAATGGCATTTGTGAAATTTTCCTGCGGTAAAATTTTTTATTTTCGAACCCCCCGAGTCACAAGGTTGAACATTAGGGTCGAAAAATCGACCTTTTTCAATTTTATCTTTTTTCGAAACTCTTAAAATCTATATCGATAGGAAATGGCGCGCTGATCACGAATCCATTGGGTAGTTTTGAGGTCGGGTAATAATTTCTAGGCGAAAAAGTGAAAAAACGTGAAATTTCAGCGTTTTTCGGGGATTTTGGAAATTAGATTCGAACTATCGAACGAATAACCATGATTTTCGTAATGCGCGGGAAATTTCCGATCGAATACCGTAGTGTTGAAGTATTTTTAGTGAAAAAAATTTTTTCCCACCCACGGAGCTGCTTTTTTGGGGGGTAAACCCCTTTCGTCAAAAAATCGCGATTTTCGAAAATTCACCACGGCCACAAAAATAAAGATATCCGGATTTTTCTTACGCCATTCTTCTCGTCTCGGCGAGGTCTTCAAAAAGTTGTTGGTACTATTTTCTGTAGGAGTAACGCGAACCGAGCTACAGAAGCGCGAAAAGTCGTTTTTTCGCATTTTCACGAACCCATAAAAATTTACGATGTATCTAATTCCGGTCATTTTTAATCGTTTCCGAAGTTCTAAAAATCTATGTCGATCGTAAATTTCCCGTACAACAAGAAAATCTCGGTTTCGCTTTTGATTTTTGAGATTTTATCGACCTTAAGCGGGAAAATCGTTATTTTCGGTTTTTCGCACTTTTCTCCCAGAGTTTTTGAGCTATCGGGAAAAAATGCCATATAATTTTCATCGGGGCGAAATTGCCTATCGAATGGCATTTGTGAAATTTTCCTGCGGTAAAATTTTTTATTTTCGAACCCCCCGAGTCACAAGGTTGAACATTAGGGTCGAAAAATCGACCTTTTTCAATTTTATCTTTTTTCGAAACTCTTAAAATCTATATCGATCGGAAATCGCGCGCTGATCACGAATTCATTGGGTAGTTTTGAGGTCGGGTAATAATTTCTAGGCGAAAAAGTGAAAAAACGTGAAATTTCAGCGTTTTTCGGGGATTTTGGACATTAGATTCGAACTATCGAACGAATAACCATGATTTTCGTAATGCGCGGGAAATTTCCGATCGAATAACGTAGTGTTGAAATATTTTTAGTGAAAAAAAATTTTTCCCACCCACGGAGCTGCTTTTTTGGGGGGTAAACCCCTTTCGTCAAAAAATCGCGATTTTCGAAAATTCACCACGGCCACAAAAATAAAGATATCCGGATTTTTCTTACGCCATTCTTCTCGTCTCGGCGAGGTCTTCAAAAAGTTGTTGGTACTATTTTCTGTAGGAGTAACACGAACCGAGCTACAGAAGCGCGAAAAGTCGTTTTTTCGCATTTTCACGAACCCATAAAAATTTACGATGTATCTAATTCCGGTCATTTTTAATCGTTTCCGAAGTTCTAAAAATCTATGTCGATCGTAAATTTCCCGTACAACAAGAAAATCTCGGTTTCGCTTTTGATTTTTGAGATTTTATCGACCTTAAGCGGGAAAATCGTTATTTTCGGTTTTTCGCACTTTTCTCCCAGAGTTTTTGAGCTATCGGGAAAAAATGCCATATAATTTTCATCGGGGCGAAATTGCCTATCGAATGGCATTTGTGAAATTTTCCTGCGGTAAAATTTTTTATTTTCGAACCCCCCGAGTCACAAGGTTGAACATTAGGGTCGAAAAATCGACCTTTTTCAATTTTATCTTTTTTCGAAACTCTTAAAATCTATATCGATCGGAAATCGCGCGCTGATCACGAATTCATTGGGTAGTTTTGAGGTCGGGTAATAATTTCTAGGCGAAAAAGTGAAAAAACGTGAAATTTCAGCGTTTTTCGGGGATTTTGGACATTAGATTCGAACTATCGAACGAATAACCATGATTTTCGTAATGCGCGGGAAATTTCCGATCGAATAACGTAGTGTTGAAATATTTTTAGTGAAAAAAAATTTTTCCCACCCACGGAGCTGCTTTTTTGGGGGGTAAACCCCTTTCGTCAAAAAATCGCGATTTTCGAAAATTCACCACGGCCACAAAAATAAAGATATCCGGATTTTTCTTACGCCATTCTTCTCGTCTCGGCGAGGTCTTCAAAAAGTTGTTGGTACTATTTTCTGTAGGAGTAACACGAACCGAGCTACAGAAGCGCGAAAAGTCGTTTTTTCGCATTTTCACGAACCCATAAAAATTTACGATGTATCTAATTCCGGTCATTTTTAATCGTTTCCGAAGTTCTAAAAATCTATGTCGATCGTAAATTTCCCGTACAACAAGAAAATCTCGGTTTCGCTTTTGATTTTTGAGATTTTATCGACCTTAAGCGGGAAAATCGTTATTTTCGGTTTTTCGCACTTTTCTCCCAGAGTTTTTGAGCTATCGGGAAAAAATGCCATATAATTTTCATCGGGGCGAAATTGCCTATCGAATGGCATTTGTGAAATTTTCCTGCGGTAAAATTTTTTATTTTCGAACCCCCCGAGTCACAAGGTTGAACATTAGGGTCGAAAAATCGACCTTTTTCAATTTTATCTTTTTTCGAAACTCTTAAAATCTATATCGATCGGAAATCGCGCGCTGATCACGAATTCATTGGGTAGTTTTGAGGTCGGGTAATAATTTCTAGGCGAAAAAGTGAAAAAACGTGAAATTTCAGCGTTTTTCGGGGATTTTGGAAATTAGATTCGAACTATCGAACGAATAACCATGATTTTCGTAATGCGCGGGAAATTTCCGATCGAATAACGTAGTGTTGAAGTATTTTTAGTGAAAAAAAATTTTTCCCACCCACGGAGCTGCTTTTTTGGGGGGTAAACCCCTTTCGTCAAAAAATCGCGATTTTCGAAAATTCACCACGGCCACAAAAATAAAGATATCCGGATTTTTCTTACGCCATTCTTCTCGTCTCGGCGAGGTCTTCAAAAAGTTGTTGGTACTATTTTCTGTAGGAGTAACGCGAACCGAGCTACAGAAGCGCGAAAAGTCGTTTTTTCGCATTTTCACGAACCCATAAAAATTTACGATGTATCTAATTCCGGTCATTTTTAATCGTTTCCGAAGTTCTAAAAATCTATGTCGATCGTAAATTTCCCGTACAACAAGAAAATCTCGGTTTCGCTTTTGATTTTTGAGATTTTATCGACCTTAAGCGGGAAAATCGTTATTTTCGGTTTTTCGCACTTTTCTCCCAGAGTTTTTGAGCTATCGGGAAAAAATGCCATATAATTTTCATCGGGGCGAAATTGCCTATCGAATGGCATTTGTGAAATTTTCCTGCGGTAAAATTTTTTATTTTCGAACCCCCCGAGTCACAAGGTTGAACATTAGGGTCGAAAAATCGACCTTTTTCAATTTTATCTTTTTTCGAAACTCTTAAAATCTATATCGATCGGAAATCGCGCGCTGATCACGAATTCATTGGGTAGTTTTGAGGTCGGGTAATAATTTCTAGGCGAAAAAGTGAAAAAACGTGAAATTTCAGCGTTTTTCGGGGATTTTGGACATTAGATTCGAACTATCGAACGAATAACCATGATTTTCGTAATGCGCGGGAAATTTCCGATCGAATAACGTAGTGTTGAAATATTTTTAGTGAAAAAAAATTTTTCCCACCCACGGAGCTGCTTTTTTGGGGGGTAAACCCCTTTCGTCAAAAAATCGCGATTTTCGAAAATTCACCACGGCCACAAAAATAAAGATATCCGGATTTTTCTTACGCCATTCTTCTCGTCTCGGCGAGGTCTTCAAAAAGTTGTTGGTACTATTTTCTGTAGGAGTAACGCGAACCGAGCTACAGAAGCGCGAAAAGTCGTTTTTTCGCATTTTCACGAACCCATAAAAATTTACGATGTATCTAATTCCGGTCATTTTTAATCGTTTCCGAAGTTCTAAAAATCTATGTCGATCGTAAATTTCCCGTACAACAAGAAAATCTCGGTTTCGCTTTTGATTTTTGAGATTTTATCGACCTTAAGCGGGAAAATCGTTATTTTCGGTTTTTCGCACTTTTCTCCCAGAGTTTTTGAGCTATCGGGAAAAAATGCCATATAATTTTCATCGGGGCGAAATTGCCTATCGAATGGCATTTGTGAAATTTTCCTGCGGTAAAATTTTTTATTTTCGAACCCCCCGAGTCACAAGGTTGAACATTAGGGTCGAAAAATCGACCTTTTTCAATTTTATCTTTTTTCGAAACTCTTAAAATCTATATCGATCGGAAATCGCGCGCTGATCACGAATTCATTGGGTAGTTTTGAGGTCGGGTAATAATTTCTAGGCGAAAAAGTGAAAAAACGTGAAATTTCAGCGTTTTTCGGGGATTTTGGAAATTAGATTCGAACTATCGAACGAATAACCATGATTTTCGTAATGCGCGGGAAATTTCCGATCGAATAACGTAGTGTTGAAGTATTTTTAGTGAAAAAAAATTTTTCCCACCCACGGAGCTGCTTTTTTGGGGGGTAAACCCCTTTCGTCAAAAAATCGCGATTTTCGAAAATTCACCACGGCCACAAAAATAAAGATATCCGGATTTTTCTTACGCCATTCTTCTCGTCTCGGCGAGGTCTTCAAAAAGTTGTTGGTACTATTTTCTGTAGGAGTAACACGAACCGAGCTACAGAAGCGCGAAAAGTCGTTTTTTCGCATTTTCACGAACCCATAAAAATTTACGATGTATCTAATTCCGGTCATTTTTAATCGTTTCCGAAGTTCTAAAAATCTATGTCGATCGTAAATTTCCCGTACAACAAGAAAATCTCGGTTTCGCTTTTGATTTTTGAGATTTTATCGACCTTAAGCGGGAAAATCGTTATTTTCGGTTTTTCGCACTTTTCTCCCAGAGTTTTTGAGCTATCGGGAAAAAATGCCATATAATTTTCATCGGGGCGAAATTGCCTATCGAATGGCATTTGTGAAATTTTCCTGCGGTAAAATTTTTTATTTTCGAACCCCCCGAGTCACAAGGTTGAACATTAGGGTCGAAAAATCGACCTTTTTCAATTTTATCTTTTTTCGAAACTCTTAAAATCTATATCGATAGGAAATGGCGCGCTGATCACGAATCCATTGGGTAGTTTTGAGGTCGGGTAATAATTTCTAGGCGAAAAAGTGAAAAAACGTGAAATTTCAGCGTTTTTCGGGGATTTTGGAAATTAGATTCGAACTATCGAACGAATAACCATGATTTTCGTAATGCGCGGGAAATTTCCGATCGAATAACGTAGTGTTGAAGTATTTTTAGTGAAAAAAAATTTTTCCCACCCACGGAGCTGCTTTTTTGGGGGGTAAACCCCTTTCGTCAAAAAATCGCGATTTTCGAAAATTCACCACGGCCACAAAAATAAAGATATCCGGATTTTTCTTACGCCATTCTTCTCGTCTCGGCGAGGTCTTCAAAAAGTTGTTGGTACTATTTTCTGTAGGAGTAACACGAACCGAGCTACAGAAGCGCGAAAAGTCGTTTTTTCGCATTTTCACGAACCCATAAAAATTTACGATGTATCTAATTCCGGTCATTTTTAATCGTTTCCGAAGTTCTAAAAATCTATGTCGATCGTAAATTTCCCGTACAACAAGAAAATCTCGGTTTCGCTTTTGATTTTTGAGATTTTATCGACCTTAAGCGGGAAAATCGTTATTTTCGGTTTTTCGCACTTTTCTCCCAGAGTTTTTGAGCTATCGGGAAAAAATGCCATATAATTTTCATCGGGGCGAAATTGCCTATCGAATGGCATTTGTGAAATTTTCCTGCGGTAAAATTTTTTATTTTCGAACCCCCCGAGTCACAAGGTTGAACATTAGGGTCGAAAAATCGACCTTTTTCAATTTTATCTTTTTTCGAAACTCTTAAAATCTATATCGATAGGAAATGGCGCGCTGATCACGAATCCATTGGGTAGTTTTGAGGTCGGGTAATAATTTCTAGGCGAAAAAGTGAAAAAACGTGAAATTTCAGCGTTTTTCGGGGATTTTGGAAATTAGATTCGAACTATCGAACGAATAACCATGATTTTCGTAATGCGCGGGAAATTTCCGATCGAATAACGTAGTGTTGAAGTATTTTTAGTGAAAAAAAATTTTTCCCACCCACGGAGCTGCTTTTTTGGGGGGTAAACCCCTTTCGTCAAAAAATCGCGATTTTCGAAAATGCACCACGGCCACAAAAATAAAGATATCCGGATTTTTCTTACGCCATTCTTCTCGTCTCGGCGAGGTCTTCAAAAAGTTGTTGGTACTATTTTCTGTAGGAGTAACGCGAACCGAGCTACAGAAGCGCGAAAAGTCGTTTTTTCGCATTTTCACGAACCCATAAAAATTTACGATGTATCTAATTCCGGACATTTTTAATCGTTTCCGAAGTTCTAAAAATCTATGTCGATCGTAAATTTCCCGTACAACAAGAAAATCTCGGTTTCGCTTTTGATTTTTGAGATTTTATCGACCTTAAGCGGGAAAATCGTTATTTTCGGTTTTTCGCACTTTTCTCCCAGAGTTTTTGAGCTATCGGGAAAAAATGCCATATAATTTTCATCGGGGCGAAATTGCCTATCGAATGGCATTTGTGAAATTTTCCTGCGGTAAAATTTTTTATTTTCGAACCCCCCGAGTCACAAGGTTGAACATTAGGGTCGAAAAATCGACCTTTTTCAATTTTATCTTTTTTCGAAACTCTTAAAATCTATATCGATCGGAAATCGCGCGCTGATCACGAATTCATTGGGTAGTTTTGAGGTCGGGTAATAATTTCTAGGCGAAAAAGTGAAAAAACGTGAAATTTCAGCGTTTTTCGGGGATTTTGGACATTAGATTCGAACTATCGAACGAATAACCATGATTTTCGTAATGCGCGGGAAATTTCCGATCGAATAACGTAGTGTTGAAATATTTTTAGTGAAAAAAAATTTTTCCCACCCACGGAGCTGCTTTTTTGGGGGGTAAACCCCTTTCGTCAAAAAATCGCGATTTTCGAAAATTCACCACGGCCACAAAAATAAAGATATCCGGATTTTTCTTACGCCATTCTTCTCGTCTCGGCGAGGTCTTCAAAAAGTTGTTGGTACTATTTTCTGTAGGAGTAACACGAACCGAGCTACAGAAGCGCGAAAAGTAGTTTTTTCGCATTTTCACGAACCCATAAAAATTTACGATGTATCTAATTCCGGTCATTTTTAATCGTTTCCGAAGTTCTAAAAATCTATGTCGATCGTAAATTTCCCGTACAACAAGAAAATCTCGGTTTCGCTTTTGATTTTTGAGATTTTATCGACCTTAAGCGGGAAAATCGTTATTTTCGGTTTTTCGCACTTTTCTCCCAGAGTTTTTGAGCTATCGGGAAAAAATGCCATATAATTTTCATCGGGGCGAAATTGCCTATCGAATGGCATTTGTGAAATTTTCCTGCGGTAAAATTTTTTATTTTCGAACCCCCCGAGTCACAAGGTTGAACATTAGGGTCGAAAAATCGACCTTTTTCAATTTTATCTTTTTTCGAAACTCTTAAAATCTATATCGATCGGAAATGGCGCGCTGATCACGAATCCATTGGGTAGTTTTGAGGTCGGGTAATAATTTCTAGGCGAAAAAGTGAAAAAACGTGAAATTTCAGCGTTTTTCGGGGATTTTGGAAATTAGATTCGAACTATCGAACGAATAACCATGATTTTCGTAATGCGCGGGAAATTTCCGATCGAATACCGTAGTGTTGAAGTATTTTTAGTGAAAAAAATTTGTTCCCACCCACGGAGCTGCTTTTTTGGGGGGTAAACCCCTTTCGTCAAAAAATCGCGATTTTCGAAAATTCACCACGGCCACAAAAATAAAGATATCCGGATTTTTCTTACGCCATTCTTCTCGTCTCGGCGAGGTCTTCAAAAAGTTGTTGGTACTATTTTCTGTAGGAGTAACGCGAACCGAGCTACAGAAGCGCGAAAAGTCGTTTTTTCGCATTTTCACGAACCCATAAAAATTTACGATGTATCTAATTCCGGACATTTTTAATCGTTTCCGAAGTTCTAAAAATCTATGTCGATCGTAAATTTCCCGTACAACAAGAAAATCTCGGTTTCGCTTTTGATTTTTGAGATTTTATCGACCTTAAGCGGGAAAATCGTTATTTTCGGTTTTTCGCACTTTTCTCCCAGAGTTTTTGAGCTATCGGGAAAAAATGCCATATAATTTTCATCGGGGCGAAATTGCCTATCGAATGGCATTTGTGAAATTTTCCTGCGGTAAAATTTTTTATTTTCGAACCCCCCGAGTCACAAGGTTGAACATTAGGGTCGAAAAATCGACCTTTTTCAATTTTATCTTTTTTCGAAACTCTTAAAATCTATATCGATCGGAAATCGCGCGCTGATCACGAATTCATTGGGTAGTTTTGAGGTCGGGTAATAATTTCTAGGCGAAAAAGTGAAAAAACGTGAAATTTCAGCGTTTTTCGGGGATTTTGGACATTAGATTCGAACTATCGAACGAATAACCATGATTTTCGTAATGCGCGGGAAATTTCCGATCGAATAACGTAGTGTTGAAATATTTTTAGTGAAAAAAAATTTTTCCCACCCACGGAGCTGCTTTTTTGGGGGGTAAACCCCTTTCGTCAAAAAATCGCGATTTTCGAAAATTCACCACGGCCACAAAAATAAAGATATCCGGATTTTTCTTACGCCATTCTTCTCGTCTCGGCGAGGTCTTCAAAAAGTTGTTGGTACTATTTTCTGTAGGAGTAACGCGAACCGAGCTACAGAAGCGCGAAAAGTCGTTTTTTCGCATTTTCACGAACCCATAAAAATTTACGATGTATCTAATTCCGGACATTTTTAATCGTTTCCGAAGTTCTAAAAATCTATGTCGATCGTAAATTTCCCGTACAACAAGAAAATCTCGGTTTCGCTTTTGATTTTTGAGATTTTATCGACCTTAAGCGGGAAAATCGTTATTTTCGGTTTTTCGCACTTTTCTCCCAGAGTTTTTGAGCTATCGGGAAAAAATGCCATATAATTTTCATCGGGGCGAAATTGCCTATCGAATGGCATTTGTGAAATTTTCCTGCGGTAAAATTTTTTATTTTCGAACCCCCCGAGTCACAAGGTTGAACATTAGGGTCGAAAAATCGACCTTTTTCAATTTTATCTTTTTTCGAAACTCTTAAAATCTATATCGATCGGAAATCGCGCGCTGATCACGAATTCATTGGGTAGTTTTGAGGTCGGGTAATAATTTCTAGGCGAAAAAGTGAAAAAACGTGAAATTTCAGCGTTTTTCGGGGATTTTGGACATTAGATTCGAACTATCGAACGAATAACCATGATTTTCGTAATGCGCGGGAAATTTCCGATCGAATAACGTAGTGTTGAAATATTTTTAGTGAAAAAAAATTTTTCCCACCCACGGAGCTGCTTTTTTGGGGGGTAAACCCCTTTCGTCAAAAAATCGCGATTTTCGAAAATTCACCACGGCCACAAAAATAAAGATATCCGGATTTTTCTTACGCCATTCTTCTCGTCTCGGCGAGGTCTTCAAAAAGTTGTTGGTACTATTTTCTGTAGGAGTAACGCGAACCGAGCTACAGAAGCGCGAAAAGTCGTTTTTTCGCATTTTCACGAACCCATAAAAATTTACGATGTATCTAATTCCGGTCATTTTTAATCGT
Source organism: Netelia virgata (assembly GCA_951802705.1). Classification (NCBI taxonomy): domain Eukaryota; kingdom Metazoa; phylum Arthropoda; class Insecta; order Hymenoptera; family Ichneumonidae; genus Netelia; species Netelia virgata. The sequence continues at coordinate 51,678,865 of OX637863.1, forward strand.
TTCCGAAGTTCTAAAAATCTATGTCGATCGTAAATTTCCCGTACAACAAGAAAATCTCGGTTTCGCTTTTGATTTTTGAGATTTTATCGACCTTAAGCGGGAAAATCGTTATTTTCGGTTTTTCGCACTTTTCTCCCAGAGTTTTTGAGCTATCGGGAAAAAATGCCATATAATTTTCATCGGGGCGAAATTGCCTATCGAATGGCATTTGTGAAATTTTCCTGCGGTAAAATTTTTTATTTTCGAACCCCCCGAGTCACAAGGTTGAACATTAGGGTCGAAAAATCGACCTTTTTCAATTTTATCTTTTTTCGAAACTCTTAAAATCTATATCGATAGGAAATGGCGCGCTGATCACGAATCCATTGGGTAGTTTTGAGGTCGGGTAATAATTTCTAGGCGAAAAAGTGAAAAAACGTGAAATTTCAGCGTTTTTCGGGGATTTTGGAAATTAGATTCGAACTATCGAACGAATAACCATGATTTTCGTAATGCGCGGGAAATTTCCGATCGAATACCGTAGTGTTGAAGTATTTTTAGTGAAAAAAATTTTTTCCCACCCACGGAGCTGCTTTTTTGGGGGGTAAACCCCTTTCGTCAAAAAATCGCGATTTTCGAAAATTCACCACGGCCACAAAAATAAAGATATCCGGATTTTTCTTACGCCATTCTTCTCGTCTCGGCGAGGTCTTCAAAAAGTTGTTGGTACTATTTTCTGTAGGAGTAACGCGAACCGAGCTACAGAAGCGCGAAAAGTCGTTTTTTCGCATTTTCACGAACCCATAAAAATTTACGATGTATCTAATTCCGGACATTTTTAATCGTTTCCGAAGTTCTAAAAATCTATGTCGATCGTAAATTTCCCGTACAACAAGAAAATCTCGGTTTCGCTTTTGATTTTTGAGATTTTATCGACCTTAAGCGGGAAAATCGTTATTTTCGGTTTTTCGCACTTTTCTCCCAGAGTTTTTGAGCTATCGGGAAAAAATGCCATATAATTTTCATCGGGGCGAAATTGCCTATCGAATGGCATTTGTGAAATTTTCCTGCGGTAAAATTTTTTATTTTCGAACCCCCCGAGTCACAAGGTTGAACATTAGGGTCGAAAAATCGACCTTTTTCAATTTTATCTTTTTTCGAAACTCTTAAAATCTATATCGATCGGAAATCGCGCGCTGATCACGAATTCATTGGGTAGTTTTGAGGTCGGGTAATAATTTCTAGGCGAAAAAGTGAAAAAACGTGAAATTTCAGCGTTTTTCGGGGATTTTGGACATTAGATTCGAACTATCGAACGAATAACCATGATTTTCGTAATGCGCGGGAAATTTCCGATCGAATACCGTAGTGTTGAAATATTTTTAGTGAAAAAAATTTTTTCCCACCCACGGAGCTGCTTTTTTGGGGGGTAAACCCCTTTCGTCAAAAAATCGCGATTTTCGAAAATTCACCACGGCCACAAAAATAAAGATATCCGGATTTTTCTTACGCCATTCTTCTCGTCTCGGCGAGGTCTTCAAAAAGTTGTTGGTACTATTTTCTGTAGGAGTAACGCGAACCGAGCTACAGAAGCGCGAAAAGTAGTTTTTTCGCATTTTCACGAACCCATAAAAATTTACGATGTATCTAATTCCGGTCATTTTTAATCGTTTCCGAAGTTCTAAAAATCTATGTCGATCGTAAATTTCCCGTACAACAAGAAAATCTCGGTTTCGCTTTTGATTTTTGAGATTTTATCGACCTTAAGCGGGAAAATCGTTATTTTCGGTTTTTCGCACTTTTCTCCCAGAGTTTTTGAGCTATCGGGAAAAAATGCCATATAATTTTCATCGGGGCGAAATTGCCTATCGAATGGCATTTGTGAAATTTTCCTGCGGTAAAATTTTTTATTTTCGAACCCCCCGAGTCACAAGGTTGAACATTAGGGTCGAAAAATCGACCTTTTTCAATTTTATCTTTTTTCGAAACTCTTAAAATCTATATCGATCGGAAATCGCGCGCTGATCACGAATTCATTGGGTAGTTTTGAGGTCGGGTAATAATTTCTAGGCGAAAAAGTGAAAAAACGTGAAATTTCAGCGTTTTTCGGGGATTTTGGACATTAGATTCGAACTATCGAACGAATAACCATGATTTTCGTAATGCGCGGGAAATTTCCGATCGAATACCGTAGTGTTGAAATATTTTTAGTGAAAAAAATTTTTTCCCACCCACGGAGCTGCTTTTTTGGGGGGTAAACCCCTTTCGTCAAAAAATCGCGATTTTCGAAAATTCACCACGGCCACAAAAATAAAGATATCCGGATTTTTCTTACGCCATTCTTCTCGTCTCGGCGAGGTCTTCAAAAAGTTGTTGGTACTATTTTCTGTAGGAGTAACGCGAACCGAGCTACAGAAGCGCGAAAAGTAGTTTTTTCGCATTTTCACGAACCCATAAAAATTTACGATGTATCTAATTCCGGTCATTTTTAATCGTTTCCGAAGTTCTAAAAATCTATGTCGATCGTAAATTTCCCGTACAACAAGAAAATCTCGGTTTCGCTTTTGATTTTTGAGATTTTATCGACCTTAAGCGGGAAAATCGTTATTTTCGGTTTTTCGCACTTTTCTCCCAGAGTTTTTGAGCTATCGGGAAAAAATGCCATATAATTTTCATCGGGGCGAAATTGCCTATCGAATGGCATTTGTGAAATTTTCCTGCGGTAAAATTTTTTATTTTCGAACCCCCCGAGTCACAAGGTTGAACATTAGGGTCGAAAAATCGACCTTTTTCAATTTTATCTTTTTTCGAAACTCTTAAAATCTATATCGATCGGAAATCGCGCGCTGATCACGAATTCATTGGGTAGTTTTGAGGTCGGGTAATAATTTCTAGGCGAAAAAGTGAAAAAACGTGAAATTTCAGCGTTTTTCGGGGATTTTGGACATTAGATTCGAACTATCGAACGAATAACCATGATTTTCGTAATGCGCGGGAAATTTCCGATCGAATAACGTAGTGTTGAAATATTTTTAGTGAAAAAAATTTTCTCCCACCCACGGAGCTGCTTTTTTGGGGGGTAAACCCCTTTCGTCAAAAAATCGCGATTTTCGAAAATTCACCACGGCCACAAAAATAAAGATATCCGGATTTTTCTTACGCCATTCTTCTCGTCTCGGCGAGGTCTTCAAAAAGTTGTTGGTACTATTTTCTGTAGGAGTAACGCGAACCGAGCTACAGAAGCGCGAAAAGTCGTTTTTTCGCATTTTCACGAACCCATAAAAATTTACGATGTATCTAATTCCGGTCATTTTTAATCGTTTCCGAAGTTCTAAAAATCTATGTCGATCGTAAATTTCCCGTACAACAAGAAAATCTCGGTTTCGCTTTTGATTTTTGAGATTTTATCGACCTTAAGCGGGAAAATCGTTATTTTCGGTTTTTCGCACTTTTCTCCCAGAGTTTTTGAGCTATCGGGAAAAAATGCCATATAATTTTCATCGGGGCGAAATTGCCTATCGAATGGCATTTGTGAAATTTTCCTGCGGTAAAATTTTTTATTTTCGAACCCCCCGAGTCACAAGGTTGAACATTAGGGTCGAAAAATCGACCTTTTTCAATTTTATCTTTTTTCGAAACTCTTAAAATCGATATCGATAGGAAATGGCGCGCTGATCACGAATCCATTGGGTAGTTTTGAGGTCGGGTAATAATTTCTAGGCGAAAAAGTGAAAAAACGTGAAATTTCAGCGTTTTTCGGGGATTTTGGAAATTAGATTCGAACTATCGAACGAATAACCATGATTTTCGTAATGCGCGGGAAATTTCCGATCGAATACCGTAGTGTTGAAGTATTTTTAGTGAAAAGAATTTTTTCCCACCCACGGAGCTGCTTTTTTGGGGGGTAAACCCCTTTCGTCAAAAAATCGCGATTTTCGAAAATTCACCACGGCCACAAAAATAAAGATATCCGGATTTTTCTTACGCCATTCTTCTCGTCTCGGCGAGGTCTTCAAAAAGTTGTTGGTACTATTTTCTGTAGGAGTAACGCGAACCGAGCTACAGAAGCGCGAAAAGTCGTTTTTTCGCATTTTCACGAACCCATAAAAATTTACGATGTATCTAATTCCGGACATTTTTAATCGTTTCCGAAGTTCTAAAAATCTATGTCGATCGTAAATTTCCCGTACAACAAGAAAATCTCGGTTTCGCTTTTGATTTTTGAGATTTTATCGACCTTAAGCGGGAAAATCGTTATTTTCGGTTTTTCGCACTTTTCTCCCAGAGTTTTTGAGCTATCGGGAAAAAATGCCATATAATTTTCATCGGGGCGAAATTGCCTATCGAATGGCATTTGTGAAATTTTCCTGCGGTAAAATTTTTTATTTTCGAACCCCCCGAGTCACAAGGTTGAACATTAGGGTCGAAAAATCGACCTTTTTCAATTTTATCTTTTTTCGAAACTCTTAAAATCTATATCGATAGGAAATGGCGCGCTGATCACGAATCCATTGGGTAGTTTTGAGGTCGGGTAATAATTTCTAGGCGAAAAAGTGAAAAAACGTGAAATTTCAGCGTTTTTCGGGGATTTTGGAAATTAGATTCGAACTATCGAACGAATAACCATGATTTTCGTAATGCGCGGGAAATTTCCGATCGAATAACGTAGTGTTGAAGTATTTTTAGTGAAAAAAAATTTTTCCCACCCACGGAGCTGCTTTTTTGGGGGGTAAACCCCTTTCGTCAAAAAATCGCGATTTTCGAAAATTCACCACGGCCACAAAAATAAAGATATCCGGATTTTTCTTACGCCATTCTTCTCGTCTCGGCGAGGTCTTCAAAAAGTTGTTGGTACTATTTTCTGTAGGAGTAACGCGAACCGAGCTACAGAAGCGCGAAAAGTCGTTTTTTCGCATTTTCACGAACCCATAAAAATTTACGATGTATCTAATTCCGGTCATTTTTAATCGTTTCCGAAGTTCTAAAAATCTATGTCGATCGTAAATTTCCCGTACAACAAGAAAATCTCGGTTTCGCTTTTGATTTTTGAGATTTTATCGACCTTAAGCGGGAAAATCGTTATTTTCGGTTTTTCGCACTTTTCTCCCAGAGTTTTTGAGCTATCGGGAAAAAATGCCATATAATTTTCATCGGGGCGAAATTGCCTATCGAATGGCATTTGTGAAATTTTCCTGCGGTAAAATTTTTTATTTTCGAACCCCCCGAGTCACAAGGTTGAACATTAGGGTCGAAAAATCGACCTTTTTCAATTTTATCTTTTTTCGAAACTCTTAAAATCTATATCGATAGGAAATGGCGCGCTGATCACGAATCCATTGGGTAGTTTTGAGGTCGGGTAATAATTTCTAGGCGAAAAAGTGAAAAAACGTGAAATTTCAGCGTTTTTCGGGGATTTTGGAAATTAGATTCGAACTATCGAACGAATAACCATGATTTTCGTAATGCGCGGGAAATTTCCGATCGAATACCGTAGTGTTGAAGTATTTTTAGTGAAAAGAATTTTTTCCCACCCACGGAGCTGCTTTTTTGGGGGGTAAACCCCTTTCGTCAAAAAATCGCGATTTTCGAAAATTCACCACGGCCACAAAAATAAAGATATCCGGATTTTTCTTACGCCATTCTTCTCGTCTCGGCGAGGTCTTCAAAAAGTTGTTGGTACTATTTTCTGTAGGAGTAACGCGAACCGAGCTACAGAAGCGCGAAAAGTCGTTTTTTCGCATTTTCACGAACCCATAAAAATTTACGATGTATCTAATTCCGGACATTTTTAATCGTTTCCGAAGTTCTAAAAATCTATGTCGATCGTAAATTTCCCGTACAACAAGAAAATCTCGGTTTCGCTTTTGATTTTTGAGATTTTATCGACCTTAAGCGGGAAAATCGTTATTTTCGGTTTTTCGCACTTTTCTCCCAGAGTTTTTGAGCTATCGGGAAAAAATGCCATATAATTTTCATCGGGGCGAAATTGCCTATCGAATGGCATTTGTGAAATTTTCCTGCGGTAAAATTTTTTATTTTCGAACCCCCCGAGTCACAAGGTTGAACATTAGGGTCGAAAAATCGACCTTTTTCAATTTTATCTTTTTTCGAAACTCTTAAAATCTATATCGATAGGAAATGGCGCGCTGATCACGAATCCATTGGGTAGTTTTGAGGTCGGGTAATAATTTCTAGGCGAAAAAGTGAAAAAACGTGAAATTTCAGCGTTTTTCGGGGATTTTGGAAATTAGATTCGAACTATCGAACGAATAACCATGATTTTCGTAATGCGCGGGAAATTTCCGATCGAATAACGTAGTGTTGAAGTATTTTTAGTGAAAAAAAATTTTTCCCACCCACGGAGCTGCTTTTTTGGGGGGTAAACCCCTTTCGTCAAAAAATCGCGATTTTCGAAAATGCACCACGGCCACAAAAATAAAGATATCCGGATTTTTCTTACGCCATTCTTCTCGTCTCGGCGAGGTCTTCAAAAAGTTGTTGGTACTATTTTCTGTAGGAGTAACGCGAACCGAGCTACAGAAGCGCGAAAAGTCGTTTTTTCGCATTTTCACGAACCCATAAAAATTTACGATGTATCTAATTCCGGTCATTTTTAATCGTTTCCGAAGTTCTAAAAATCTATGTCGATCGTAAATTTCCCGTACAACAAGAAAATCTCGGTTTCGCTTTTGATTTTTGAGATTTTATCGACCTTAAGCGGGAAAATCGTTATTTTCGGTTTTTCGCACTTTTCTCCCAGAGTTTTTGAGCTATCGGGAAAAAATGCCATATAATTTTCATCGGGGCGAAATTGCCTATCGAATGGCATTTGTGAAATTTTCCTGCGGTAAAATTTTTTATTTTCGAACCCCCCGAGTCACAAGGTTGAACATTAGGGTCGAAAAATCGACCTTTTTCAATTTTATCTTTTTTCGAAACTCTTAAAATCTATATCGATAGGAAATGGCGCGCTGATCACGAATCCATTGGGTAGTTTTGAGGTCGGGTAATAATTTCTAGGCGAAAAAGTGAAAAAACGTGAAATTTCAGCGTTTTTCGGGGATTTTGGACATTAGATTCGAACTATCGAACGAATAACCATGATTTTCGTAATGCGCGGGAAATTTCCGATCGAATAACGTAGTGTTGAAATATTTTTAGTGAAAAAAAATTTTTCCCACCCACGGAGCTGCTTTTTTGGGGGGTAAACCCCTTTCGTCAAAAAATCGCGATTTTCGAAAATTCACCACGGCCACAAAAATAAAGATATCCGGATTTTTCTTACGCCATTCTTCTCGTCTCGGCGAGGTCTTCAAAAAGTTGTTGGTACTATTTTCTGTAGGAGTAACGCGAACCGAGCTACAGAAGCGCGAAAAGTCGTTTTTTCGCATTTTCACGAACCCATAAAAATTTACGATGTATCTAATTCCGGTCATTTTTAATCGTTTCCGAAGTTCTAAAAATCTATGTCGATCGTAAATTTCCCGTACAACAAGAAAATCTCGGTTTCGCTTTTGATTTTTGAGATTTTATCGACCTTAAGCGGGAAAATCGTTATTTTCGGTTTTTCGCACTTTTCTCCCAGAGTTTTTGAGCTATCGGGAAAAAATGCCATATAATTTTCATCGGGGCGAAATTGCCTATCGAATGGCATTTGTGAAATTTTCCTGCGGTAAAATTTTTTATTTTCGAACCCCCCGAGTCACAAGGTTGAACATTAGGGTCGAAAAATCGACCTTTTTCAATTTTATCTTTTTTCGAAACTCTTAAAATCTATATCGATAGGAAATGGCGCGCTGATCACGAATCCATTGGGTAGTTTTGAGGTCGGGTAATAATTTCTAGGCGAAAAAGTGAAAAAACGTGAAATTTCAGCGTTTTTCGGGGATTTTGGACATTAGATTCGAACTATCGAACGAATAACCATGATTTTCGTAATGCGCGGGAAATTTCCGATCGAATAACGTAGTGTTGAAATATTTTTAGTGAAAAAAAATTTTTCCCACCCACGGAGCTGCTTTTTTGGGGGGTAAACCCCTTTCGTCAAAAAATCGCGATTTTCGAAAATTCACCACGGCCACAAAAATAAAGATATCCGGATTTTTCTTACGCCATTCTTCTCGTCTCGGCGAGGTCTTCAAAAAGTTGTTGGTACTATTTTCTGTAGGAGTAACGCGAACCGAGCTACAGAAGCGCGAAAAGTAGTTTTTTCGCATTTTCACGAACCCATAAAAATTTACGATGTATCTAATTCCGGTCATTTTTAATCGTTTCCGAAGTTCTAAAAATCTATGTCGATCGTAAATTTCCCGTACAACAAGAAAATCTCGGTTTCGCTTTTGATTTTTGAGATTTTATCGACCTTAAGCGGGAAAATCGTTATTTTCGGTTTTTCGCACTTTTCTCCCAGAGTTTTTGAGCTATCGGGAAAAAATGCCATATAATTTTCATCGGGGCGAAATTGCCTATCGAATGGCATTTGTGAAATTTTCCTGCGGTAAAATTTTTTATTTTCGAACCCCCCGAGTCACAAGGTTGAACATTAGGGTCGAAAAATCGACCTTTTTCAATTTTATCTTTTTTCGAAACTCTTAAAATCTATATCGATAGGAAATGGCGCGCTGATCACGAATCCATTGGGTAGTTTTGAGGTCGGGTAATAATTTCTAGGCGAAAAAGTGAAAAAACGTGAAATTTCAGCGTTTTTCGGGGATTTTGGACATTAGATTCGAACTATCGAACGAATAACCATGATTTTCGTAATGCGCGGGAAATTTCCGATCGAATAACGTAGTGTTGAAATATTTTTAGTGAAAAAAAATTTTTCCCACCCACGGAGCTGCTTTTTTGGGGGGTAAACCCCTTTCGTCAAAAAATCGCGATTTTCGAAAATTCACCACGGCCACAAAAATAAAGATATCCGGATTTTTCTTACGCCATTCTTCTCGTCTCGGCGAGGTCTTCAAAAAGTTGTTGGTACTATTTTCTGTAGGAGTAACGCGAACCGAGCTACAGAAGCGCGAAAAGTCGTTTTTTCGCATTTTCACGAACCCATAAAAATTTACGATGTATCTAATTCCGGTCATTTTTAATCGTTTCCGAAGTTCTAAAAATCTATGTCGATCGTAAATTTCCCGTACAACAAGAAAATCTCGGTTTCGCTTTTGATTTTTGAGATTTTATCGACCTTAAGCGGGAAAATCGTTATTTTCGGTTTTTCGCACTTTTCTCCCAGAGTTTTTGAGCTATCGGGAAAAAATGCCATATAATTTTCATCGGGGCGAAATTGCCTATCGAATGGCATTTGTGAAATTTTCCTGCGGTAAAATTTTTTATTTTCGAACCCCCCGAGTCACAAGGTTGAACATTAGGGTCGAAAAATCGACCTTTTTCAATTTTATCTTTTTTCGAAACTCTTAAAATCTATATCGATAGGAAATGGCGCGCTGATCACGAATCCATTGGGTAGTTTTGAGGTCGGGTAATAATTTCTAGGCGAAAAAGTGAAAAAACGTGAAATTTCAGCGTTTTTCGGGGATTTTGGACATTAGATTCGAACTATCGAACGAATAACCATGATTTTCGTAATGCGCGGGAAATTTCCGATCGAATAACGTAGTGTTGAAATATTTTTAGTGAAAAAAAATTTTTCCCACCCACGGAGCTGCTTTTTTGGGGGGTAAACCCCTTTCGTCAAAAAATCGCGATTTTCGAAAATTCACCACGGCCACAAAAATAAAGATATCCGGATTTTTCTTACGCCATTCTTCTCGTCTCGGCGAGGTCTTCAAAAAGTTGTTGGTACTATTTTCTGTAGGAGTAACGCGAACCGAGCTACAGAAGCGCGAAAAGTCGTTTTTTCGCATTTTCACGAACCCATAAAAATTTACGATGTATCTAATTCCGGTCATTTTTAATCGTTTCCGAAGTTCTAAAAATCTATGTCGATCGTAAATTTCCCGTACAACAAGAAAATCTCGGTTTCGCTTTTGATTTTTGAGATTTTATCGACCTTAAGCGGGAAAATCGTTATTTTCGGTTTTTCGCACTTTTCTCCCAGAGTTTTTGAGCTATCGGGAAAAAATGCCATATAATTTTCATCGGGGCGAAATTGCCTATCGAATGGCATTTGTGAAATTTTCCTGCGGTAAAATTTTTTATTTTCGAACCCCCCGAGTCACAAGGTTGAACATTAGGGTCGAAAAATCGACCTTTTTCAATTTTATCTTTTTTCGAAACTCTTAAAATCTATATCGATAGGAAATGGCGCGCTGATCACGAATCCATTGGGTAGTTTTGAGGTCGGGTAATAATTTCTAGGCGAAAAAGTGAAAAAACGTGAAATTTCAGCGTTTTTCGGGGATTTTGGACATTAGATTCGAACTATCGAACGAATAACCATGATTTTCGTAATGCGCGGGAAATTTCCGATCGAATAACGTAGTGTTGAAATATTTTTAGTGAAAAAAAATTTTTCCCACCCACGGAGCTGCTTTTTTGGGGGGTAAACCCCTTTCGTCAAAAAATCGCGATTTTCGAAAATTCACCACGGCCACAAAAATAAAGATATCCGGATTTTTCTTACGCCATTCTTCTCGTCTCGGCGAGGTCTTCAAAAAGTTGTTGGTACTATTTTCTGTAGGAGTAACGCGAACCGAGCTACAGAAGCGCGAAAAGTCGTTTTTTCGCATTTTCACGAACCCATAAAAATTTACGATGTATCTAATTCCGGTCATTTTTAATCGTTTCCGAAGTTCTAAAAATCTATGTCGATCGTAAATTTCCCGTACAACAAGAAAATCTCGGTTTCGCTTTTGATTTTTGAGATTTTATCGACCTTAAGCGGGAAAATCGTTATTTTCGGTTTTTCGCACTTTTCTCCCAGAGTTTTTGAGCTATCGGGAAAAAATGCCATATAATTTTCATCGGGGCGAAATTGCCTATCGAATGGCATTTGTGAAATTTTCCTGCGGTAAAATTTTTTATTTTCGAACCCCCCGAGTCACAAGGTTGAACATTAGGGTCGAAAAATCGACCTTTTTCAATTTTATCTTTTTTCGAAACTCTTAAAATCTATATCGATAGGAAATGGCGCGCTGATCACGAATCCATTGGGTAGTTTTGAGGTCGGGTAATAATTTCTAGGCGAAAAAGTGAAAAAACGTGAAATTTCAGCGTTTTTCGGGGATTTTGGACATTAGATTCGAACTATCGAACGAATAACCATGATTTTCGTAATGCGCGGGAAATTTCCGATCGAATAACGTAGTGTTGAAATATTTTTAGTGAAAAAAAATTTTTCCCACCCACGGAGCTGCTTTTTTGGGGGGTAAACCCCTTTCGTCAAAAAATCGCGATTTTCGAAAATTCACCACGGCCACAAAAATAAAGATATCCGGATTTTTCTTACGCCATTCTTCTCGTCTCGGCGAGGTCTTCAAAAAGTTGTTGGTACTATTTTCTGTAGGAGTAACGCGAACCGAGCTACAGAAGCGCGAAAAGTCGTTTTTTCGCATTTTCACGAACCCATAAAAATTTACGATGTATCTAATTCCGGTCATTTTTAATCGTTTCCGAAGTTCTAAAAATCTATGTCGATCGTAAATTTCCCGTACAACAAGAAAATCTCGGTTTCGCTTTTGATTTTTGAGATTTTATCGACCTTAAGCGGGAAAATCGTTATTTTCGGTTTTTCGCACTTTTCTCCCAGAGTTTTTGAGCTATCGGGAAAAAATGCCATATAATTTTCATCGGGGCGAAATTGCCTATCGAATGGCATTTGTGAAATTTTCCTGCGGTAAAATTTTTTATTTTCGAACCCCCCGAGTCACAAGGTTGAACATTAGGGTCGAAAAATCGACCTTTTTCAATTTTATCTTTTTTCGAAACTCTTAAAATCTATATCGATCGGAAATCGCGCGCTGATCACGAATTCATTGGGTAGTTTTGAGGTCGGGTAATAATTTCTAGGCGAAAAAGTGAAAAAACGTGAAATTTCAGCGTTTTTCGGGGATTTTGGACATTAGATTCGAACTATCGAACGAATAACCATGATTTTCGTAATGCGCGGGAAATTTCCGATCGAATAACGTAGTGTTGAAATATTTTTAGTGAAAAAAAATTTTTCCCACCCACGGAGCTGCTTTTTTGGGGGGTAAACCCCTTTCGTCAAAAAATCGCGATTTTCGAAAATTCACCACGGCCACAAAAATAAAGATATCCGGATTTTTCTTACGCCATTCTTCTCGTCTCGGCGAGGTCTTCAAAAAGTTGTTGGTACTATTTTCTGTAGGAGTAACGCGAACCGAGCTACAGAAGCGCGAAAAGTCGTTTTTTCGCATTTTCACGAACCCATAAAAATTTACGATGTATCTAATTCCGGTCATTTTTAATCGTTTCCGAAGTTCTAAAAATCTATGTCGATCGTAAATTTCCCGTACAACAAGAAAATCTCGGTTTCGCTTTTGATTTTTGAGATTTTATCGACCTTAAGCGGGAAAATCGTTATTTTCGGTTTTTCGCACTTTTCTCCCAGAGTTTTTGAGCTATCGGGAAAAAATGCCATATAATTTTCATCGGGGCGAAATTGCCTATCGAATGGCATTTGTGAAATTTTCCTGCGGTAAAATTTTTTATTTTCGAACCCCCCGAGTCACAAGGTTGAACATTAGGGTCGAAAAATCGACCTTTTTCAATTTTATCTTTTTTCCAAACTCTTAAAATCTATATCGATCGGAAATCGCGCGCTGATCACGAATTCATTGGGTAGTTTTGAGGTCGGGTAATAATTTCTAGGCGAAAAAGTGAAAAAACGTGAAATTTCAGCGTTTTTCGGGGATTTTGGACATTAGATTCGAACTATCGAACGAATAACCATGATTTTCGTAATGCGCGGGAAATTTCCGATCGAATAACGTAGTGTTGAAATATTTTTAGTGAAAAAAAATTTTTCCCACCCACGGAGCTGCTTTTTTGGGGGGTAAACCCCTTTCGTCAAAAAATCGCGATTTTCGAAAATTCACCACGGCCACAAAAATAAAGATATCCGGATTTTTCTTACGCCATTCTTCTCGTCTCGGCGAGGTCTTCAAAAAGTTGTTGGTACTATTTTCTGTAGGAGTAACGCGAACCGAGCTACAGAAGCGCGAAAAGTCGTTTTTTCGCATTTTCACGAACCCATAAAAATTTACGATGTATCTAATTCCGGTCATTTTTAATCGTTTCCGAAGTTCTAAAAATCTATGTCGATCGTAAATTTCCCGTACAACAAGAAAATCTCGGTTTCGCTTTTGATTTTTGAGATTTTATCGACCTTAAGCGGGAAAATCGTTATTTTCGGTTTTTCGCACTTTTCTCCCAGAGTTTTTGAGCTATCGGGAAAAAATGCCATATAATTTTCATCGGGGCGAAATTGCCTATCGAATGGCATTTGTGAAATTTTCCTGCGGTAAAATTTTTTATTTTCGAACCCCCCGAGTCACAAGGTTGAACATTAGGGTCGAAAAATCGACCTTTTTCAATTTTATCTTTTTTCGAAACTCTTAAAATCTATATCGATAGGAAATGGCGCGCTGATCACGAATCCATTGGGTAGTTTTGAGGTCGGGTAATAATTTCTAGGCGAAAAAGTGAAAAAACGTGAAATTTCAGCGTTTTTCGGGGATTTTGGAAATTAGATTCGAACTATCGAACGAATAACCATGATTTTCGTAATGCGCGGGAAATTTCCGATCGAATACCGTAGTGTTGAAGTATTTTTAGTGAAAAAAATTTTTTCCCACCCACGGAGCTGCTTTTTTGGGGGGTAAACCCCTTTCGTCAAAAAATCGCGATTTTCGAAAATTCACCACGGCCACAAAAATAAAGATATCCGGATTTTTCTTACGCCATTCTTCTCGTCTCGGCGAGGTCTTCAAAAAGTTGTTGGTACTATTTTCTGTAGGAGTAACGCGAACCGAGCTACAGAAGCGCGAAAAGTCGTTTTTTCGCATTTTCACGAACCCATAAAAATTTACGATGTATCTAATTCCGGACATTTTTAATCGTTTCCGAAGTTCTAAAAATCTATGTCGATCGTAAATTTCCCGTACAACAAGAAAATCTCGGTTTCGCTTTTGATTTTTGAGATTTTATCGACCTTAAGCGGGAAAATCGTTATTTTCGGTTTTTCGCACTTTTCTCCCAGAGTTTTTGAGCTATCGGGAAAAAATGCCATATAATTTTCATCGGGGCGAAATTGCCTATCGAATGGCATTTGTGAAATTTTCCTGCGGTAAAATTTTTTATTTTCGAACCCCCCGAGTCACAAGGTTGAACATTAGGGTCGAAAAATCGACCTTTTTCAATTTTATCTTTTTTCGAAACTCTTAAAATCTATATCGATAGGAAATGGCGCGCTGATCACGAATCCATTGGGTAGTTTTGAGGTCGGGTAATAATTTCTAGGCGAAAAAGTGAAAAAACGTGAAATTTCAGCGTTTTTCGGGGATTTTGGACATTAGATTCGAACTATCGAACGAATAACCATGATTTTCGTAATGCGCGGGAAATTTCCGATCGAATAACGTAGTGTTGAAATATTTTTAGTGAAACAAAATTTTTCCCACCCACGGAGCTGCTTTTTTGGGGGGTAAACCCCTTTCGTCAAAAAATCGCGATTTTCGAAAATTCACCACGGCCACAAAAATAAAGATATCCGGATTTTTCTTACGCCATTCTTCTCGTCTCGGCGAGGTCTTCAAAAAGTTGTTGGTACTATTTTCTGTAGGAGTAACGCGAACCGAGCTACAGAAGCGCGAAAAGTCGTTTTTTCGCATTTTCACGAACCCATAAAAATTTACGATGTATCTAATTCCGGTCATTTTTAATCGTTTCCGAAGTTCTAAAAATCTATGTCGATCGTAAATTTCCCGTACAACAAGAAAATCTCGGTTTCGCTTTTGATTTTTGAGATTTTATCGACCTTAAGCGGGAAAATCGTTATTTTCGGTTTTTCGCACTTTTCTCCCAGAGTTTTTGAGCTATCGGGAAAAAATGCCATATAATTTTCATCGGGGCGAAATTGCCTATCGAATGGCATTTGTGAAATTTTCCTGCGGTAAAATTTTTTATTTTCGAACCCCCCGAGTCACAAGGTTGAACATTAGGGTCGAAAAATCGACCTTTTTCAATTTTATCTTTTTTCGAAACTCTTAAAATCTATATCGATAGGAAATGGCGCGCTGATCACGAATCCATTGGGTAGTTTTGAGGTCGGGTAATAATTTCTAGGCGAAAAAGTGAAAAAACGTGAAATTTCAGCGTTTTTCGGGGATTTTGGACATTAGATTCGAACTATCGAACGAATAACCATGATTTTCGTAATGCGCGGGAAATTTCCGATCGAATAACGTAGTGTTGAAATATTTTTAGTGAAACAAAATTTTTCCCACCCACGGAGCTGCTTTTTTGGGGGGTAAACCCCTTTCGTCAAAAAATCGCGATTTTCGAAAATTCACCACGGCCACAAAAATAAAGATATCCGGATTTTTCTTACGCCATTCTTCTCGTCTCGGCGAGGTCTTCAAAAAGTTGTTGGTACTATTTTCTGTAGGAGTAACGCGAACCGAGCTACAGAAGCGCGAAAAGTCGTTTTTTCGCATTTTCACGAACCCATAAAAATTTACGATGTATCTAATTCCGGTCATTTTTAATCGTTTCCGAAGTTCTAAAAATCTATGTCGATCGTAAATTTCCCGTACAACAAGAAAATCTCGGTTTCGCTTTTGATTTTTGAGATTTTATCGACCTTAAGCGGGAAAATCGTTATTTTCGGTTTTTCGCACTTTTCTCCCAGAGTTTTTGAGCTATCGGGAAAAAATGCCATATAATTTTCATCGGGGCGAAATTGCCTATCGAATGGCATTTGTGAAATTTTCCTGCGGTAAAATTTTTTATTTTCGAACCCCCCGAGTCACAAGGTTGAACATTAGGGTCGAAAAATCGAC
The DNA here is from genome assembly GCA_951802705.1 of Netelia virgata. NCBI lineage: Eukaryota > Metazoa > Arthropoda > Insecta > Hymenoptera > Ichneumonidae > Netelia > Netelia virgata. Next base: position 51,694,830 of record OX637863.1, read on the forward strand.
CTTTTTCAATTTTATCTTTTTTCGAAACTCTTAAAATCTATATCGATAGGAAATGGCGCGCTGATCACGAATCCATTGGGTAGTTTTGAGGTCGGGTAATAATTTCTAGGCGAAAAAGTGAAAAAACGTGAAATTTCAGCGTTTTTCGGGGATTTTGGAAATTAGATTCGAACTATCGAACGAATAACCATGATTTTCGTAATGCGCGGGAAATTTCCGATCGAATACCGTAGTGTTGAAGTATTTTTAGTGAAAAAAATTTTTTCCCACCCACGGAGCTGCTTTTTTGGGGGGGTAAACCCCTTTCGTCAAAAAATCGTGATTTTCGAAAATTCACCACGGCCACAAAAATAAAGATATCCGGATTTTTCTTACGCCATTCTTCTCGTCTCGGCGAGGTCTTCAAAAAGTTGTTGGTACTATTTTCTGTAGGAGTAACGCGAACCGAGCTACAGAAGCGCGAAAAGTCGTTTTTTCGCATTTTCACGAACCCATAAAAATTTACGATGTATCTAATTCCGGACATTTTTAATCGTTTCCGAAGTTCTAAAAATCTATGTCGATCGTAAATTTCCCGTACAACAAGAAAATCTCGGTTTCGCTTTTGATTTTTGAGATTTTATCGACCTTAAGCGGGAAAATCGTTATTTTCGGTTTTTCGCACTTTTCTCCCAGAGTTTTTGAGCTATCGGGAAAAAATGCCATATAATTTTCATCGGGGCGAAATTGCCTATCGAATGGCATTTGTGAAATTTTCCTGCGGTAAAATTTTTTATTTTCGAACCCCCCGAGTCACAAGGTTGAACATTAGGGTCGAAAAATCGACCTTTTTCAATTTTATCTTTTTTCGAAACTCTTAAAATCTATATCGATAGGAAATGGCGCGCTGATCACGAATCCATTGGGTAGTTTTGAGGTCGGGTAATAATTTCTAGGCGAAAAAGTGAAAAAACGTGAAATTTCAGCGTTTTTCGGGGATTTTGGACATTAGATTCGAACTATCGAACGAATAACCATGATTTTCGTAATGCGCGGGAAATTTCCGATCGAATAACGTAGTGTTGAAATATTTTTAGTGAAACAAAATTTTTCCCACCCACGGAGCTGCTTTTTTGGGGGGTAAACCCCTTTCGTCAAAAAATCGCGATTTTCGAAAATTCACCACGGCCACAAAAATAAAGATATCCGGATTTTTCTTACGCCATTCTTCTCGTCTCGGCGAGGTCTTCAAAAAGTTGTTGGTACTATTTTCTGTAGGAGTAACGCGAACCGAGCTACAGAAGCGCGAAAAGTCGTTTTTTCGCATTTTCACGAACCCATAAAAATTTACGATGTATCTAATTCCGGTCATTTTTAATCGTTTCCGAAGTTCTAAAAATCTATGTCGATCGTAAATTTCCCGTACAACAAGAAAATCTCGGTTTCGCTTTTGATTTTTGAGATTTTATCGACCTTAAGCGGGAAAATCGTTATTTTCGGTTTTTCGCACTTTTCTCCCAGAGTTTTTGAGCTATCGGGAAAAAATGCCATATAATTTTCATCGGGGCGAAATTGCCTATCGAATGGCATTTGTGAAATTTTCCTGCGGTAAAATTTTTTATTTTCGAACCCCCCGAGTCACAAGGTTGAACATTAGGGTCGAAAAATCGACCTTTTTCAATTTTATCTTTTTTCGAAACTCTTAAAATCTATATCGATAGGAAATGGCGCGCTGATCACGAATCCATTGGGTAGTTTTGAGGTCGGGTAATAATTTCTAGGCGAAAAAGTGAAAAAACGTGAAATTTCAGCGTTTTTCGGGGATTTTGGAAATTAGATTCGAACTATCGAACGAATAACCATGATTTTCGTAATGCGCGGGAAATTTCCGATCGAATACCGTAGTGTTGAAGTATTTTTAGTGAAAAAAATTTTTTCCCACCCACGGAGCTGCTTTTTTGGGGGGTAAACCCCTTTCGTCAAAAAATCGCGATTTTCGAAAATTCACCACGGCCACAAAAATAAAGATATCCGGATTTTTCTTACGCCATTCTTCTCGTCTCGGCGAGGTCTTCAAAAAGTTGTTGGTACTATTTTCTGTAGGAGTAACGCGAACCGAGCTACAGAAGCGCGAAAAGTCGTTTTTTCGCATTTTCACGAACCCATAAAAATTTACGATGTATCTAATTCCGGACATTTTTAATCGTTTCCGAAGTTCTAAAAATCTATGTCGATCGTAAATTTCCCGTACAACAAGAAAATCTCGGTTTCGCTTTTGATTTTTGAGATTTTATCGACCTTAAGCGGGAAAATCGTTATTTTCGGTTTTTCGCACTTTTCTCCCAGAGTTTTTGAGCTATCGGGAAAAAATGCCATATAATTTTCATCGGGGCGAAATTGCCTATCGAATGGCATTTGTGAAATTTTCCTGCGGTAAAATTTTTTATTTTCGAACCCCCCGAGTCACAAGGTTGAACATTAGGGTCGAAAAATCGACCTTTTTCAATTTTATCTTTTTTCGAAACTCTTAAAATCTATATCGATAGGAAATGGCGCGCTGATCACGAATCCATTGGGTAGTTTTGAGGTCGGGTAATAATTTCTAGGCGAAAAAGTGAAAAAACGTGAAATTTCAGCGTTTTTCGGGGATTTTGGACATTAGATTCGAACTATCGAACGAATAACCATGATTTTCGTAATGCGCGGGAAATTTCCGATCGAATAACGTAGTGTTGAAATATTTTTAGTGAAACAAAATTTTTCCCACCCACGGAGCTGCTTTTTTGGGGGGTAAACCCCTTTCGTCAAAAAATCGCGATTTTCGAAAATTCACCACGGCCACAAAAATAAAGATATCCGGATTTTTCTTACGCCATTCTTCTCGTCTCGGCGAGGTCTTCAAAAAGTTGTTGGTACTATTTTCTGTAGGAGTAACGCGAACCGAGCTACAGAAGCGCGAAAAGTCGTTTTTTCGCATTTTCACGAACCCATAAAAATTTACGATGTATCTAATTCCGGTCATTTTTAATCGTTTCCGAAGTTCTAAAAATCTATGTCGATCGTAAATTTCCCGTACAACAAGAAAATCTCGGTTTCGCTTTTGATTTTTGAGATTTTATCGACCTTAAGCGGGAAAATCGTTATTTTCGGTTTTTCGCACTTTTCTCCCAGAGTTTTTGAGCTATCGGGAAAAAATGCCATATAATTTTCATCGGGGCGAAATTGCCTATCGAATGGCATTTGTGAAATTTTCCTGCGGTAAAATTTTTTATTTTCGAACCCCCCGAGTCACAAGGTTGAACATTAGGGTCGAAAAATCGACCTTTTTCAATTTTATCTTTTTTCGAAACTCTTAAAATCTATATCGATAGGAAATGGCGCGCTGATCACGAATCCATTGGGTAGTTTTGAGGTCGGGTAATAATTTCTAGGCGAAAAAGTGAAAAAACGTGAAATTTCAGCGTTTTTCGGGGATTTTGGAAATTAGATTCGAACTATCGAACGAATAACCATGATTTTCGTAATGCGCGGGAAATTTCCGATCGAATACCGTAGTGTTGAAGTATTTTTAGTGAAAAAAATTTTTTCCCACCCACGGAGCTGCTTTTTTGGGGGGTAAACCCCTTTCGTCAAAAAATCGCGATTTTCGAAAATTCACCACGGCCACAAAAATAAAGATATCCGGATTTTTCTTACGCCATTCTTCTCGTCTCGGCGAGGTCTTCAAAAAGTTGTTGGTACTATTTTCTGTAGGAGTAACGCGAACCGAGCTACAGAAGCGCGAAAAGTCGTTTTTTCGCATTTTCACGAACCCATACAAATTTACGATGTATCTAATTCCGGACATTTTTAATCGTTTCCGAAGTTCTAAAAATCTATGTCGATCGTAAATTTCCCGTACAACAAGAAAATCTCGGTTTCGCTTTTGATTTTTGAGATTTTATCGACCTTAAGCGGGAAAATCGTTATTTTCGGTTTTTCGCACTTTTCTCCCAGAGTTTTTGAGCTATCGGGAAAAAATGCCATATAATTTTCATCGGGGCGAAATTGCCTATCGAATGGCATTTGTGAAATTTTCCTGCGGTAAAATTTTTTATTTTCGAACCCCCCGAGTCACAAGGTTGAACATTAGGGTCGAAAAATCGACCTTTTTCAATTTTATCTTTTTTCGAAACTCTTAAAATCTATATCGATCGGAAATCGCGCGCTGATCACGAATTCATTGGGTAGTTTTGAGGTCGGGTAATAATTTCTAGGCGAAAAAGTGAAAAAACGTGAAATTTCAGCGTTTTTCGGGGATTTTGGACATTAGATTCGAACTATCGAACGAATAACCATGATTTTCGTAATGCGCGGGAAATTTCCGATCGAATAACGTAGTGTTGAAATATTTTTAGTGAAAAAAAAATTTTCCCACCCACGGAGCTGCTTTTTTGGGGGGTAAACCCCTTTCGTCAAAAAATCGCGATTTTCGAAAATTCACCACGGCCACAAAAATAAAGATATCCGGATTTTTCTTACGCCATTCTTCTCGTCTCGGCGAGGTCTTCAAAAAGTTGTTGGTACTATTTTCTGTAGGAGTAACGCGAACCGAGCTACAGAAGCGCGAAAAGTCGTTTTTTCGCATTTTCACGAACCCATAAAAATTTACGATGTATCTAATTCCGGTCATTTTTAATCGTTTCCGAAGTTCTAAAAATCTATGTCGATCGTAAATTTCCCGTACAACAAGAAAATCTCAGTTTCGCTTTTGATTTTTGAGATTTTATCGACCTTAAGCGGGAAAATCGTTATTTTCGGTTTTTCGCACTTTTCTCCCAGAGTTTTTGAGCTATCGGGAAAAAATGCCATATAATTTTCATCGGGGCGAAATTGCCTATCGAATGGCATTTGTGAAATTTTCCTGCGGTAAAATTTTTTATTTTCGAACCCCCCGAGTCACAAGGTTGAACATTAGGGTCGAAAAATCGACCTTTTTCAATTTTATCTTTTTTCGAAACTCTTAAAATCTATATCGATCGGAAATCGCGCGCTGATCACGAATTCATTGGGTAGTTTTGAGGTCGGGTAATAATTTCTAGGCGAAAAAGTGAAAAAACGTGAAATTTCAGCGTTTTTCGGGGATTTTGGAAATTAGATTCGAACTATCGAACGAATAACCATGATTTTCGTAATGCGCGGGAAATTTCCGATCGAATAACGTAGTGTTGAAGTATTTTTAGTGAAAAAAAATTTTTCCCACCCACGGAGCTGCTTTTTTGGGGGGTAAACCCCTTTCGTCAAAAAATCGCGATTTTCGAAAATTCACCACGGCCACAAAAATAAAGATATCCGGATTTTTCTTACGCCATTCTTCTCGTCTCGGCGAGGTCTTCAAAAAGTTGTTGGTACTATTTTCTGTAGGAGTAACGCGAACCGAGCTACAGAAGCGCGAAAAGTCGTTTTTTCGCATTTTCACGAACCCATAAAAATTTACGATGTATCTAATTCCGGTCATTTTTAATCGTTTCCGAAGTTCTAAAAATCTATGTCGATCGTAAATTTCCCGTACAACAAGAAAATCTCAGTTTCGCTTTTGATTTTTGAGATTTTATCGACCTTAAGCGGGAAAATCGTTATTTTCGGTTTTTCGCACTTTTCTCCCAGAGTTTTTGAGCTATCGGGAAAAAATGCCATATAATTTTCATCGGGGCGAAATTGCCTATCGAATGGCATTTGTGAAATTTTCCTGCGGTAAAATTTTTTATTTTCGAACCCCCCGAGTCACAAGGTTGAACATTAGGGTCGAAAAATCGACCTTTTTCAATTTTATCTTTTTTCGAAACTCTTAAAATCTATATCGATCGGAAATCGCGCGCTGATCACGAATTCATTGGGTAGTTTTGAGGTCGGGTAATAATTTCTAGGCGAAAAAGTGAAAAAACGTGAAATTTCAGCGTTTTTCGGGGATTTTGGACATTAGATTCGAACTATCGAACGAATAACCATGATTTTCGTAATGCGCGGGAAATTTCCGATCGAATAACGTAGTGTTGAAATATTTTTAGTGAAAAAAAAATTTTCCCACCCACGGAGCTGCTTTTTTGGGGGGTAAACCCCTTTCGTCAAAAAATCGCGATTTTCGAAAATTCACCACGGCCACAAAAATAAAGATATCCGGATTTTTCTTACGCCATTCTTCTCGTCTCGGCGAGGTCTTCAAAAAGTTGTTGGTACTATTTTCTGTAGGAGTAACGCGAACCGAGCTACAGAAGCGCGAAAAGTCGTTTTTTCGCATTTTCACGAACCCATAAAAATTTACGATGTATCTAATTCCGGTCATTTTTAATCGTTTCCGAAGTTCTAAAAATCTATGTCGATCGTAAATTTCCCGTACAACAAGAAAATCTCAGTTTCGCTTTTGATTTTTGAGATTTTATCGACCTTAAGCGGGAAAATCGTTATTTTCGGTTTTTCGCACTTTTCTCCCAGAGTTTTTGAGCTATCGGGAAAAAATGCCATATAATTTTCATCGGGGCGAAATTGCCTATCGAATGGCATTTGTGAAATTTTCCTGCGGTAAAATTTTTTATTTTCGAACCCCCCGAGTCACAAGGTTGAACATTAGGGTCGAAAAATCGACCTTTTTCAATTTTATCTTTTTTCGAAACTCTTAAAATCTATATCGATCGGAAATCGCGCGCTGATCACGAATTCATTGGGTAGTTTTGAGGTCGGGTAATAATTTCTAGGCGAAAAAGTGAAAAAACGTGAAATTTCAGCGTTTTTCGGGGATTTTGGACATTAGATTCGAACTATCGAACGAATAACCATGATTTTCGTAATGCGCGGGAAATTTCCGATCGAATAACGTAGTGTTGAAATATTTTTAGTGAAAAAAAAATTTTCCCACCCACGGAGCTGCTTTTTTGGGGGGTAAACCCCTTTCGTCAAAAAATCGCGATTTTCGAAAATTCACCACGGCCACAAAAATAAAGATATCCGGATTTTTCTTACGCCATTCTTCTCGTCTCGGCGAGGTCTTCAAAAAGTTGTTGGTACTATTTTCTGTAGGAGTAACGCGAACCGAGCTACAGAAGCGCGAAAAGTCGTTTTTTCGCATTTTCACGAACCCATAAAAATTTACGATGTATCTAATTCCGGTCATTTTTAATCGTTTCCGAAGTTCTAAAAATCTATGTCGATCGTAAATTTCCCGTACAACAAGAAAATCTCAGTTTCGCTTTTGATTTTTGAGATTTTATCGACCTTAAGCGGGAAAATCGTTATTTTCGGTTTTTCGCACTTTTCTCCCAGAGTTTTTGAGCTATCGGGAAAAAATGCCATATAATTTTCATCGGGGCGAAATTGCCTATCGAATGGCATTTGTGAAATTTTCCTGCGGTAAAATTTTTTATTTTCGAACCCCCCGAGTCACAAGGTTGAACATTAGGGTCGAAAAATCGACCTTTTTCAATTTTATCTTTTTTCGAAACTCTTAAAATCTATATCGATCGGAAATCGCGCGCTGATCACGAATTCATTGGGTAGTTTTGAGGTCGGGTAATAATTTCTAGGCGAAAAAGTGAAAAAACGTGAAATTTCAGCGTTTTTCGGGGATTTTGGAAATTAGATTCGAACTATCGAACGAATAACCATGATTTTCGTAATGCGCGGGAAATTTCCGATCGAATAACGTAGTGTTGAAGTATTTTTAGTGAAAAAAAATTTTTCCCACCCACGGAGCTGCTTTTTTGGGGGGTAAACCCCTTTCGTCAAAAAATCGCGATTTTCGAAAATTCACCACGGCCACAAAAATAAAGATATCCGGATTTTTCTTACGCCATTCTTCTCGTCTCGGCGAGGTCTTCAAAAAGTTGTTGGTACTATTTTCTGTAGGAGTAACGCGAACCGAGCTACAGAAGCGCGAAAAGTCGTTTTTTCGCATTTTCACGAACCCATAAAAATTTACGATGTATCTAATTCCGGTCATTTTTAATCGTTTCCGAAGTTCTAAAAATCTATGTCGATCGTAAATTTCCCGTACAACAAGAAAATCTCAGTTTCGCTTTTGATTTTTGAGATTTTATCGACCTTAAGCGGGAAAATCGTTATTTTCGGTTTTTCGCACTTTTCTCCCAGAGTTTTTGAGCTATCGGGAAAAAATGCCATATAATTTTCATCGGGGCGAAATTGCCTATCGAATGGCATTTGTGAAATTTTCCTGCGGTAAAATTTTTTATTTTCGAACCCCCCGAGTCACAAGGTTGAACATTAGGGTCGAAAAATCGACCTTTTTCAATTTTATCTTTTTTCGAAACTCTTAAAATCTATATCGATCGGAAATCGCGCGCTGATCACGAATTCATTGGGTAGTTTTGAGGTCGGGTAATAATTTCTAGGCGAAAAAGTGAAAAAACGTGAAATTTCAGCGTTTTTCGGGGATTTTGGACATTAGATTCGAACTATCGAACGAATAACCATGATTTTCGTAATGCGCGGGAAATTTCCGATCGAATAACGTAGTGTTGAAATATTTTTAGTGAAAAAAAAATTTTCCCACCCACGGAGCTGCTTTTTTGGGGGGTAAACCCCTTTCGTCAAAAAATCGCGATTTTCGAAAATTCACCACGGCCACAAAAATAAAGATATCCGGATTTTTCTTACGCCATTCTTCTCGTCTCGGCGAGGTCTTCAAAAAGTTGTTGGTACTATTTTCTGTAGGAGTAACGCGAACCGAGCTACAGAAGCGCGAAAAGTCGTTTTTTCGCATTTTCACGAACCCATAAAAATTTACGATGTATCTAATTCCGGTCATTTTTAATCGTTTCCGAAGTTCTAAAAATCTATGTCGATCGTAAATTTCCCGTACAACAAGAAAATCTCAGTTTCGCTTTTGATTTTTGAGATTTTATCGACCTTAAGCGGGAAAATCGTTATTTTCGGTTTTTCGCACTTTTCTCCCAGAGTTTTTGAGCTATCGGGAAAAAATGCCATATAATTTTCATCGGGGCGAAATTGCCTATCGAATGGCATTTGTGAAATTTTCCTGCGGTAAAATTTTTTATTTTCGAACCCCCCGAGTCACAAGGTTGAACATTAGGGTCGAAAAATCGACCTTTTTCAATTTTATCTTTTTTCGAAACTCTTAAAATCTATATCGATCGGAAATCGCGCGCTGATCACGAATTCATTGGGTAGTTTTGAGGTCGGGTAATAATTTCTAGGCGAAAAAGTGAAAAAACGTGAAATTTCAGCGTTTTTCGGGGATTTTGGACATTAGATTCGAACTATCGAACGAATAACCATGATTTTCGTAATGCGCGGGAAATTTCCGATCGAATAACGTAGTGTTGAAATATTTTTAGTGAAAAAAAAATTTTCCCACCCACGGAGCTGCTTTTTTGGGGGGTAAACCCCTTTCGTCAAAAAATCGCGATTTTCGAAAATTCACCACGGCCACAAAAATAAAGATATCCGGATTTTTCTTACGCCATTCTTCTCGTCTCGGCGAGGTCTTCAAAAAGTTGTTGGTACTATTTTCTGTAGGAGTAACGCGAACCGAGCTACAGAAGCGCGAAAAGTCGTTTTTTCGCATTTTCACGAACCCATAAAAATTTACGATGTATCTAATTCCGGTCATTTTTAATCGTTTCCGAAGTTCTAAAAATCTATGTCGATCGTAAATTTCCCGTACAACAAGAAAATCTCAGTTTCGCTTTTGATTTTTGAGATTTTATCGACCTTAAGCGGGAAAATCGTTATTTTCGGTTTTTCGCACTTTTCTCCCAGAGTTTTTGAGCTATCGGGAAAAAATGCCATATAATTTTCATCGGGGCGAAATTGCCTATCGAATGGCATTTGTGAAATTTTCCTGCGGTAAAATTTTTTATTTTCGAACCCCCCGAGTCACAAGGTTGAACATTAGGGTCGAAAAATCGACCTTTTTCAATTTTATCTTTTTTCGAAACTCTTAAAATCTATATCGATCGGAAATCGCGCGCTGATCACGAATTCATTGGGTAGTTTTGAGGTCGGGTAATAATTTCTAGGCGAAAAAGTGAAAAAACGTGAAATTTCAGCGTTTTTCGGGGATTTTGGAAATTAGATTCGAACTATCGAACGAATAACCATGATTTTCGTAATGCGCGGGAAATTTCCGATCGAATAACGTAGTGTTGAAGTATTTTTAGTGAAAAAAAATTTTTCCCACCCACGGAGCTGCTTTTTTGGGGGGTAAACCCCTTTCGTCAAAAAATCGCGATTTTCGAAAATTCACCACGGCCACAAAAATAAAGATATCCGGATTTTTCTTACGCCATTCTTCTCGTCTCGGCGAGGTCTTCAAAAAGTTGTTGGTACTATTTTCTGTAGGAGTAACGCGAACCGAGCTACAGAAGCGCGAAAAGTCGTTTTTTCGCATTTTCACGAACCCATAAAAATTTACGATGTATCTAATTCCGGTCATTTTTAATCGTTTCCGAAGTTCTAAAAATCTATGTCGATCGTAAATTTCCCGTACAACAAGAAAATCTCAGTTTCGCTTTTGATTTTTGAGATTTTATCGACCTTAAGCGGGAAAATCGTTATTTTCGGTTTTTCGCACTTTTCTCCCAGAGTTTTTGAGCTATCGGGAAAAAATGCCATATAATTTTCATCGGGGCGAAATTGCCTATCGAATGGCATTTGTGAAATTTTCCTGCGGTAAAATTTTTTATTTTCGAACCCCCCGAGTCACAAGGTTGAACATTAGGGTCGAAAAATCGACCTTTTTCAATTTTATCTTTTTTCGAAACTCTTAAAATCTATATCGATCGGAAATCGCGCGCTGATCACGAATTCATTGGGTAGTTTTGAGGTCGGGTAATAATTTCTAGGCGAAAAAGTGAAAAAACGTGAAATTTCAGCGTTTTTCGGGGATTTTGGACATTAGATTCGAACTATCGAACGAATAACCATGATTTTCGTAATGCGCGGGAAATTTCCGATCGAATAACGTAGTGTTGAAATATTTTTAGTGAAAAAAAAATTTTCCCACCCACGGAGCTGCTTTTTTGGGGGGTAAACCCCTTTCGTCAAAAAATCGCGATTTTCGAAAATTCACCACGGCCACAAAAATAAAGATATCCGGATTTTTCTTACGCCATTCTTCTCGTCTCGGCGAGGTCTTCAAAAAGTTGTTGGTACTATTTTCTGTAGGAGTAACGCGAACCGAGCTACAGAAGCGCGAAAAGTCGTTTTTTCGCATTTTCACGAACCCATAAAAATTTACGATGTATCTAATTCCGGTCATTTTTAATCGTTTCCGAAGTTCTAAAAATCTATGTCGATCGTAAATTTCCCGTACAACAAGAAAATCTCAGTTTCGCTTTTGATTTTTGAGATTTTATCGACCTTAAGCGGGAAAATCGTTATTTTCGGTTTTTCGCACTTTTCTCCCAGAGTTTTTGAGCTATCGGGAAAAAATGCCATATAATTTTCATCGGGGCGAAATTGCCTATCGAATGGCATTTGTGAAATTTTCCTGCGGTAAAATTTTTTATTTTCGAACCCCCCGAGTCACAAGGTTGAACATTAGGGTCGAAAAATCGACCTTTTTCAATTTTATCTTTTTTCGAAACTCTTAAAATCTATATCGATCGGAAATCGCGCGCTGATCACGAATTCATTGGGTAGTTTTGAGGTCGGGTAATAATTTCTAGGCGAAAAAGTGAAAAAACGTGAAATTTCAGCGTTTTTCGGGGATTTTGGACATTAGATTCGAACTATCGAACGAATAACCATGATTTTCGTAATGCGCGGGAAATTTCCGATCGAATAACGTAGTGTTGAAATATTTTTAGTGAAAAAAAATTTTTCCCACCCACGGAGCTGCTTTTTTGGGGGGTAAACCCCTTTCGTCAAAAAATCGCGATTTTCGAAAATTCACCACGGCCACAAAAATAAAGATATCCGGATTTTTCTTACGCCATTCTTCTCGTCTCGGCGAGGTCTTCAAAAAGTTGTTGGTACTATTTTCTGTAGGAGTAACGCGAACCGAGCTACAGAAGCGCGAAAAGTCGTTTTTTCGCATTTTCACGAACCCATAAAAATTTACGATGTATCTAATTCCGGTCATTTTTAATCGTTTCCGAAGTTCTAAAAATCTATGTCGATCGTAAATTTCCCGTACAACAAGAAAATCTCAGTTTCGCTTTTGATTTTTGAGATTTTATCGACCTTAAGCGGGAAAATCGTTATTTTCGGTTTTTCGCACTTTTCTCCCAGAGTTTTTGAGCTATCGGGAAAAAATGCCATATAATTTTCATCGGGGCGAAATTGCCTATCGAATGGCATTTGTGAAATTTTCCTGCGGTAAAATTTTTTATTTTCGAACCCCCCGAGTCACAAGGTTGAACATTAGGGTCGAAAAATCGACCTTTTTCAATTTTATCTTTTTTCGAAACTCTTAAAATCTATATCGATCGGAAATCGCGCGCTGATCACGAATTCATTGGGTAGTTTTGAGGTCGGGTAATAATTTCTAGGCGAAAAAGTGAAAAAACGTGAAATTTCAGCGTTTTTCGGGGATTTTGGACATTAGATTCGAACTATCGAACGAATAACCATGATTTTCGTAATGCGCGGGAAATTTCCGATCGAATAACGTAGTGTTGAAATATTTTTAGTGAAAAAAAATTTTTCCCACCCACGGAGCTGCTTTTTTGGGGGGTAAACCCCTTTCGTCAAAAAATCGCGATTTTCGAAAATTCACCACGGCCACAAAAATAAAGATATCCGGATTTTTCTTACGCCATTCTTCTCGTCTCGGCGAGGTCTTCAAAAAGTTGTTGGTACTATTTTCTGTAGGAGTAACGCGAACCGAGCTACAGAAGCGCGAAAAGTCGTTTTTTCGCATTTTCACGAACCCATAAAAATTTACGATGTATCTAATTCCGGTCATTTTTAATCGTTTCCGAAGTTCTAAAAATCTATGTCGATCGTAAATTTCCCGTACAACAAGAAAATCTCAGTTTCGCTTTTGATTTTTGAGATTTTATCGACCTTAAGCGGGAAAATCGTTATTTTCGGTTTTTCGCACTTTTCTCCCAGAGTTTTTGAGCTATCGGGAAAAAATGCCATATAATTTTCATCGGGGCGAAATTGCCTATCGAATGGCATTTGTGAAATTTTCCTGCGGTAAAATTTTTTATTTTCGAACCCCCCGAGTCACAAGGTTGAACATTAGGGTCGAAAAATCGACCTTTTTCAATTTTATCTTTTTTCGAAACTCTTAAAATCTATATCGATCGGAAATCGCGCGCTGATCACGAATTCATTGGGTAGTTTTGAGGTCGGGTAATAATTTCTAGGCGAAAAAGTGAAAAAACGTGAAATTTCAGCGTTTTTCGGGGATTTTGGACATTAGATTCGAACTATCGAACGAATAACCATGATTTTCGTAATGCGCGGGAAATTTCCGATCGAATAACGTAGTGTTGAAGTATTTTTAGTGAAAAAAAATTTTTCCCACCCACGGAGCTGCTTTTTTGGGGGGTAAACCCCTTTCGTCAAAAAATCGCGATTTTCGAAAATTCACCACGGCCACAAAAATAAAGATATCCGGATTTTTCTTACGCCATTCTTCTCGTCTCGGCGAGGTCTTCAAAAAGTTGTTGGTACTATTTTCTGTAGGAGTAACGCGAACCGAGCTACAGAAGCGCGAAAAGTCGTTTTTTCGCATTTTCACGAACCCATAAAAATTTACGATGTATCTAATTCCGGTCATTTTTAATCGTTTCCGAAGTTCTAAAAATCTATGTCGATCGTAAATTTCCCGTACAACAAGAAAATCTCAGTTTCGCTTTTGATTTTTGAGATTTTATCGACCTTAAGCGGGAAAATCGTTATTTTCGGTTTTTCGCACTTTTCTCCCAGAGTTTTTGAGCTATCGGGAAAAAATGCCATATAATTTTCATCGGGGCGAAATTGCCTATCGAATGGCATTTGTGAAATTTTCCTGCGGTAAAATTTTTTATTTTCGAACCCCCCGAGTCACAAGGTTGAACATTAGGGTCGAAAAATCGACCTTTTTCAATTTTATCTTTTTTCGAAACTCTTAAAATCTATATCGATCGGAAATCGCGCGCTGATCACGAATTCATTGGGTAGTTTTGAGGTCGGGTAATAATTTCTAGGCGAAAAAGTGAAAAAACGTGAAATTTCAGCGTTTTTCGGGGATTTTGGACATTAGATTCGAACTATCGAACGAATAACCATGATTTTCGTAATGCGCGGGAAATTTCCGATCGAATAACGTAGTGTTGAAATATTTTTAGTGAAAAAAAAATTTTCCCACCCACGGAGCTGCTTTTTTGGGGGGTAAACCCCTTTCGTCAAAAAATCGCGATTTTCGAAAATTCACCACGGCCACAAAAATAAAGATATCCGGATTTTTCTTACGCCATTCTTCTCGTCTCGGCGAGGTCTTCAAAAAGTTGTTGGTACTATTTTCTGTAGGAGTAACGCGAACCGAGCTACAGAAGCGCGAAAAGTCGTTTTTTCGCATTTTCACGAACCCATAAAAATTTACGATGTATCTAATTCCGGTCATTTTTAATCGTTTCCGAAGTTCTAAAAATCTATGTCGATCGTAAATTTCCCGTACAACAAGAAAATCTCAGTTTCGCTTTTGATTTTTGAGATTTTATCGACCTTAAGCGGGAAAATCGTTATTTTCGGTTTTTCGCACTTTTCTCCCAGAGTTTTTGAGCTATCGGGAAAAAATGCCATATAATTTTCATCGGGGCGAAATTGCCTATCGAATGGCATTTGTGAAATTTTCCTGCGGTAAAATTTTTTATTTTCGAACCCCCCGAGTCACAAGGTTGAACATTAGGGTCGAAAAATCGACCTTTTTCAATTTTATCTTTTTTCGAAACTCTTAAAATCTATATCGATCGGAAATCGCGCGCTGATCACGAATTCATTGGGTAGTTTTGAGGTCGGGTAATAATTTCTAGGCGAAAAAGTGAAAAAACGTGAAATTTCAGCGTTTTTCGGGGATTTTGGAAATTAGATTCGAACTATCGAACGAATAACCATGATTTTCGTAATGCGCGGGAAATTTCCGATCGAATAACGTAGTGTTGAAGTATTTTTAGTGAAAAAAAATTTTTCCCACCCACGGAGCTGCTTTTTTGGGGGGTAAACCCCTTTCGTCAAAAAATCGCGATTTTCGAAAATTCACCACGGCCACAAAAATAAAGATATCCGGATTTTTCTTACGCCATTCTTCTCGTCTCGGCGAGGTCTTCAAAAAGTTGTTGGTACTATTTTCTGTAGGAGTAACGCGAACCGAGCTACAGAAGCGCGAAAAGTCGTTTTTTCGCATTTTCACGAACCCATAAAAATTTACGATGTATCTAATTCCGGTCATTTTTAATCGTTTCCGAAGTTCTAAAAATCTATGTCGATCGTAAATTTCCCGTACAACAAGAAAATCTCAGTTTCGCTTTTGATTTTTGAGATTTTATCGACCTTAAGCGGGAAAATCGTTATTTTCGGTTTTTCGCACTTTTCTCCCAGAGTTTTTGAGCTATCGGGAAAAAATGCCATATAATTTTCATCGGGGCGAAATTGCCTATCGAATGGCATTTGTGAAATTTTCCTGCGGTAAAATTTTTTATTTTCGAACCCCCCGAGTCACAAGGTTGAACATTAGGGTCGAAAAATCGACCTTTTTCAATTTTATCTTTTTTCGAAACTCTTAAAATCTATATCGATCGGAAATCGCGCGCTGATCACGAATTCATTGGGTAGTTTTGAGGTCGGGTAATAATTTCTAGGCGAAAAAGTGAAAAAACGTGAAATTTCAGCGTTTTTCGGGGATTTTGGACATTAGATTCGAACTATCGAACGAATAACCATGATTTTCGTAATGCGCGGGAAATTTCCGATCGAATAACGTAGTGTTGAAATATTTTTAGTGAAAAAAAAATTTTCCCACCCACGGAGCTGCTTTTTTGGGGGGTAAACCCCTTTCGTCAAAAAATCGCGATTTTCGAAAATTCACCACGGCCACAAAAATAAAGATATCCGGATTTTTCTTACGCCATTCTTCTCGTCTCGGCGAGGTCTTCAAAAAGTTGTTGGTACTATTTTCTGTAGGAGTAACGCGAACCGAGCTACAGAAGCGCGAAAAGTCGTTTTTTCGCATTTTCACGAACCCATAAAAATTTACGATGTATCTAATTCCGGTCATTTTTAATCGTTTCCGAAGTTCTAAAAATCTATGTCGATCGTAAATTTCCCGTACAACAAGAAAATCTCAGTTTCGCTTTTGATTTTTGAGATTTTATCGACCTTAAGCGGGAAAATCGTTATTTTCGGTTTTTCGCACTTTTCTCCCAGAGTTTTTGAGCTATCGGGAAAAAATGCCATATAATTTTCATCGGGGCGAAATTGCCTATCGAATGGCATTTGTGAAATTTTCCTGCGGTAAAATTTTTTATTTTCGAACCCCCCGAGTCACAAGGTTGAACATTAGGGTCGAAAAATCGACCTTTTTCAATTTTATCTTTTTTCGAAACTCTTAAAATCTATATCGATCGGAAATCGCGCGCTGATCACGAATTCATTGGGTAGTTTTGAGGTCGGGTAATAATTTCTAGGCGAAAAAGTGAAAAAACGTGAAATTTCAGCGTTTTTCGGGGATTTTGGACATTAGATTCGAACTATCGAACGAATAACCATGATTTTCGTAATGCGCGGGAAATTTCCGATCGAATAACGTAGTGTTGAAATATTTTTAGTGAAAAAAAATTTTTCCCACCCACGGAGCTGCTTTTTTGGGGGGTAAACCCCTTTCGTCAAAAAATCGCGATTTTCGAAAATTCACCACGGCCACAAAAATAAAGATATCCGGATTTTTCTTACGCCATTCTTCTCGTCTCGGCGAGGTCTTCAAAAAGTTGTTGGTACTATTTTCTGTAGGAGTAACGCGAACCGAGCTACAGAAGCGCGAAAAGTCGTTTTTTCGCATTTTCACGAACCCATAAAAATTTACGATGTATCTAATTCCGGTCATTTTTAATCGTTTCCGAAGTTCTAAAAATCTATGTCGATCGTAAATTTCCCGTACAACAAGAAAATCTCAGTTTCGCTTTTGATTTTTGAGATTTTATCGACCTTAAGCGGGAAAATCGTTATTTTCGGTTTTTCGCACTTTTCTCCCAGAGTTTTTGAGCTATCGGGAAAAAATGCCATATAATTTTCATCGGGGCGAAATTGCCTATCGAATGGCATTTGTGAAATTTTCCTGCGGTAAAATTTTTTATTTTCGAACCCCCCGAGTCACAAGGTTGAACATTAGGGTCGAAAAATCGACCTTTTTCAATTTTATCTTTTTTCGAAACTCTTAAAATCTATATCGATCGGAAATCGCGCGCTGATCACGAATTCATTGGGTAGTTTTGAGGTCGGGTAATAATTTCTAGGCGAAAAAGTGAAAAAACGTGAAATTTCAGCGTTTTTCGGGGATTTTGGACATTAGATTCGAACTATCGAACGAATAACCATGATTTTCGTAATGCGCGGGAAATTTCCGATCGAATAACGTAGTGTTGAAATATTTTTAGTGAAAAAAAATTTTTCCCACCCACGGAGCTGCTTTTTTGGGGGGTAAACCCCTTTCGTCAAAAAATCGCGATTTTCGAAAATTCACCACGGCCACAAAAATAAAGATATCCGGATTTTTCTTACGCCATTCTTCTCGTCTCGGCGAGGTCTTCAAAAAGTTGTTGGTACTATTTTCTGTAGGAGTAACGCGAACCGAGCTACAGAAGCGCGAAAAGTCGTTTTTTCGCATTTTCACGAACCCATAAAAATTTACGATGTATCTAATTCCGGTCATTTTTAATCGTTTCCGAAGTTCTAAAAATCTATGTCGATCGTAAATTTCCCGTACAACAAGAAAATCTCAGTTTCGCTTTTGATTTTTGAGATTTTATCGACCTTAAGCGGGAAAATCGTTATTTTCGGTTTTTCGCACTTTTCTCCCAGAGTTTTTGAGCTATCGGGAAAAAATGCCATATAATTTTCATCGGGGCGAAATTGCCTATCGAATGGCATTTGTGAAATTTTCCTGCGGTAAAATTTTTTATTTTCGAACCCCCCGAGTCACAAGGTTGAACATTAGGGTCGAAAAATCGACCTTTTTCAATTTTATCTTTTTTCGAAACTCTTAAAATCTATATCGATCGGAAATCGCGCGCTGATCACGAATTCATTGGGTAGTTTTGAGGTCGGGTAATAATTTCTAGGCGAAAAAGTGAAAAAACGTGAAATTTCAGCGTTTTTCGGGGATTTTGGAAATTAGATTCGAACTATCGAACGAATAACCATGATTTTCGTAATGCGCGGGAAATTTCCGATCGAATAACGTAGTGTTGAAGTATTTTTAGTGAAAAAAAATTTTTCCCACCCACGGAGCTGCTTTTTTGGGGGGTAAACCCCTTTCGTCAAAAAATCGCGATTTTCGAAAATTCACCACGGCCACAAAAATAAAGATATCCGGATTTTTCTTACGCCATTCTTCTCGTCTCGGCGAGGTCTTCAAAAAGTTGTTGGTACTATTTTCTGTAGGAGTAACGCGAACCGAGCTACAGAAGCGCGAAAAGTCGTTTTTTCGCATTTTCACGAACCCATAAAAATTTACGATGTATCTAATTCCGGTCATTTTTAATCGTTTCCGAAGTTCTAAAAATCTATGTCGATCGTAAATTTCCCGTACAACAAGAAAATCTCAGTTTCGCTTTTGATTTTTGAGATTTTATCGACCTTAAGCGGGAAAATCGTTATTTTCGGTTTTTCGCACTTTTCTCCCAGAGTTTTTGAGCTATCGGGAAAAAATGCCATATAATTTTCATCGGGGCGAAATTGCCTATCGAATGGCATTTGTGAAATTTTCCTGCGGTAAAATTTTTTATTTTCGAACCCCCCGAGTCACAAGGTTGAACATTAGGGTCGAAAAATCGACCTTTTTCAATTTTATCTTTTTTCGAAACTCTTAAAATCTATATCGATCGGAAATCGCGCGCTGATCACGAATTCATTGGGTAGTTTTGAGGTCGGGTAATAATTTCTAGGCGAAAAAGTGAAAAAACGTGAAATTTCAGCGTTTTTCGGGGATTTTGGACATTAGATTCGAACTATCGAACGAATAACCATGATTTTCGTAATGCGCGGGAAATTTCCGATCGAATAACGTAGTGTTGAAATATTTTTAGTGAAAAAAAAATTTTCCCACCCACGGAGCTGCTTTTTTGGGGGGTAAACCCCTTTCGTCAAAAAATCGCGATTTTCGAAAATTCACCACGGCCACAAAAATAAAGATATCCGGATTTTTCTTACGCCATTCTTCTCGTCTCGGCGAGGTCTTCAAAAAGTTGTTGGTACTATTTTCTGTAGGAGTAACGCGAACCGAGCTACAGAAGCGCGAAAAGTCGTTTTTTCGCATTTTCACGAACCCATAAAAATTTACGATGTATCTAATTCCGGTCATTTTTAATCGTTTCCGAAGTTCTAAAAATCTATGTCGATCGTAAATTTCCCGTACAACAAGAAAATCTCAGTTTCGCTTTTGATTTTTGAGATTTTATCGACCTTAAGCGGGAAAATCGTTATTTTCGGTTTTTCGCACTTTTCTCCCAGAGTTTTTGAGCTATCGGGAAAAAATGCCATATAATTTTCATCGGGGCGAAATTGCCTATCGAATGGCATTTGTGAAATTTTCCTGCGGTAAAATTTTTTATTTTCGAACCCCCCGAGTCACAAGGTTGAACATTAGGGTCGAAAAATCGACCTTTTTCAATTTTATCTTTTTTCGAAACTCTTAAAATCTATATCGATCGGAAATCGCGCGCTGATCACGAATTCATTGGGTAGTTTTGAGGTCGGGTAATAATTTCTAGGCGAAAAAGTGAAAAAACGTGAAATTTCAGCGTTTTTCGGGGATTTTGGACATTAGATTCGAACTATCGAACGAATAACCATGATTTTCGTAATGCGCGGGAAATTTCCGATCGAATAACGTAGTGTTGAAATATTTTTAGTGAAAAAAAATTTTTCCCACCCACGGAGCTGCTTTTTTGGGGGGTAAACCCCTTTCGTCAAAAAATCGCGATTTTCGAAAATTCACCACGGCCACAAAAATAAAGATATCCGGATTTTTCTTACGCCATTCTTCTCGTCTCGGCGAGGTCTTCAAAAAGTTGTTGGTACTATTTTCTGTAGGAGTAACGCGAACCGAGCTACAGAAGCGCGAAAAGTCGTTTTTTCGCATTTTCACGAACCCATAAAAATTTACGATGTATCTAATTCCGGTCATTTTTAATCGTTTCCGAAGTTCTAAAAATCTATGTCGATCGTAAATTTCCCGTACAACAAGAAAATCTCAGTTTCGCTTTTGATTTTTGAGATTTTATCGACCTTAAGCGGGAAAATCGTTATTTTCGGTTTTTCGCACTTTTCTCCCAGAGTTTTTGAGCTATCGGGAAAAAATGCCATATAATTTTCATCGGGGCGAAATTGCCTATCGAATGGCATTTGTGAAATTTTCCTGCGGTAAAATTTTTTATTTTCGAACCCCCCGAGTCACAAGGTTGAACATTAGGGTCGAAAAATCGACCTTTTTCAATTTTATCTTTTTTCGAAACTCTTAAAATCTATATCGATCGGAAATCGCGCGCTGATCACGAATTCATTGGGTAGTTTTGAGGTCGGGTAATAATTTCTAGGCGAAAAAGTGAAAAAACGTGAAATTTCAGCGTTTTTCGGGGATTTTGGACATTAGATTCGAACTATCGAACGAATAACCATGATTTTCGTAATGCGCGGGAAATTTCCGATCGAATAACGTAGTGTTGAAATATTTTTAGTGAAAAAAAATTTTTCCCACCCACGGAGCTGCTTTTTTGGGGGGTAAACCCCTTTCGTCAAAAAATCGCGATTTTCGAAAATTCACCACGGCCACAAAAATAAAGATATCCGGATTTTTCTTACGCCATTCTTCTCGTCTCGGCGAGGTCTTCAAAAAGTTGTTGGTACTATTTTCTGTAGGAGTAACGCGAACCGAGCTACAGAAGCGCGAAAAGTCGTTTTTTCGCATTTTCACGAACCCATAAAAATTTACGATGTATCTAATTCCGGTCATTTTTAATCGTTTCCGAAGTTCTAAAAATCTATGTCGATCGTAAATTTCCCGTACAACAAGAAAATCTCAGTTTCGCTTTTGATTTTTGAGATTTTATCGACCTTAAGCGGGAAAATCGTTATTTTCGGTTTTTCGCACTTTTCTCCCAGAGTTTTTGAGCTATCGGGAAAAAATGCCATATAATTTTCATCGGGGCGAAATTGCCTATCGAATGGCATTTGTGAAATTTTCCTGCGGTAAAATTTTTTATTTTCGAACCCCCCGAGTCACAAGGTTGAACATTAGGGTCGAAAAATCGACCTTTTTCAATTTTATCTTTTTTCGAAACTCTTAAAATCTATATCGATCGGAAATCGCGCGCTGATCACGAATTCATTGGGTAGTTTTGAGGTCGGGTAATAATTTCTAGGCGAAAAAGTGAAAAAACGTGAAATTTCAGCGTTTTTCGGGGATTTTGGACATTAGATTCGAACTATCGAACGAATAACCATGATTTTCGTAATGCGCGGGAAATTTCCGATCGAATAACGTAGTGTTGAAATATTTTTAGTGAAAAAAAATTTTTCCCACCCACGGAGCTGCTTTTTTGGGGGGTAAACCCCTTTCGTCAAAAAATCGCGATTTTCGAAAATTCACCACGGCCACAAAAATAAAGATATCCGGATTTTTCTTACGCCATTCTTCTCGTCTCGGCGAGGTCTTCAAAAAGTTGTTGGTACTATTTTCTGTAGGAGTAACGCGAACCGAGCTACAGAAGCGCGAAAAGTCGTTTTTTCGCATTTTCACGAACCCATAAAAATTTACGATGTATCTAATTCCGGTCATTTTTAATCGTTTCCGAAGTTCTAAAAATCTATGTCGATCGTAAATTTCCCGTACAACAAGAAAATCTCAGTTTCGCTTTTGATTTTTGAGATTTTATCGACCTTAAGCGGGAAAATCGTTATTTTCGGTTTTTCGCACTTTTCTCCCAGAGTTTTTGAGCTATCGGGAAAAAATGCCATATAATTTTCATCGGGGCGAAATTGCCTATCGAATGGCATTTGTGAAATTTTCCTGCGGTAAAATTTTTTATTTTCGAACCCCCCGAGTCACAAGGTTGAACATTAGGGTCGAAAAATCGACCTTTTTCAATTTTATCTTTTTTCGAAACTCTTAAAATCTATATCGATCGGAAATCGCGCGCTGATCACGAATTCATTGGGTAGTTTTGAGGTCGGGTAATAATTTCTAGGCGAAAAAGTGAAAAAACGTGAAATTTCAGCGTTTTTCGGGGATTTTGGACATTAGATTCGAACTATCGAACGAATAACCATGATTTTCGTAATGCGCGGGAAATTTCCGATCGAATAACGTAGTGTTGAAATATTTTTAGTGAAAAAAAATTTTTCCCACCCACGGAGCTGCTTTTTTGGGGGGTAAACCCCTTTCGTCAAAAAATCGCGATTTTCGAAAATTCACCACGGCCACAAAAATAAAGATATCCGGATTTTTCTTACGCCATTCTTCTCGTCTCGGCGAGGTCTTCAAAAAGTTGTTGGTACTATTTTCTGTAGGAGTAACGCGAACCGAGCTACAGAAGCGCGAAAAGTCGTTTTTTCGCATTTTCACGAACCCATAAAAATTTACGATGTATCTAATTCCGGTCATTTTTAATCGTTTCCGAAGTTCTAAAAATCTATGTCGATCGTAAATTTCCCGTACAACAAGAAAATCTCAGTTTCGCTTTTGATTTTTGAGATTTTATCGACCTTAAGCGGGAAAATCGTTATTTTCGGTTTTTCGCACTTTTCTCCCAGAGTTTTTGAGCTATCGGGAAAAAATGCCATATAATTTTCATCGGGGCGAAATTGCCTATCGAATGGCATTTGTGAAATTTTCCTGCGGTAAAATTTTTTATTTTCGAACCCCCCGAGTCACAAGGTTGAACATTAGGGTCGAAAAATCGACCTTTTTCAATTTTATCTTTTTTCGAAACTCTTAAAATCTATATCGATCGGAAATCGCGCGCTGATCACGAATTCATTGGGTAGTTTTGAGGTCGGGTAATAATTTCTAGGCGAAAAAGTGAAAAAACGTGAAATTTCAGCGTTTTTCGGGGATTTTGGACATTAGATTCGAACTATCGAACGAATAACCATGATTTTCGTAATGCGCGGGAAATTTCCGATCGAATAACGTAGTGTTGAAATATTTTTAGTGAAAAAAAATTTTTCCCACCCACGGAGCTGCTTTTTTGGGGGGTAAACCCCTTTCGTCAAAAAATCGCGATTTTCGAAAATTCACCACGGCCACAAAAATAAAGATATCCGGATTTTTCTTACGCCATTCTTCTCGTCTCGGCGAGGTCTTCAAAAAGTTGTTGGTACTATTTTCTGTAGGAGTAACGCGAACCGAGCTACAGAAGCGCGAAAAGTCGTTTTTTCGCATTTTCACGAACCCATAAAAATTTACGATGTATCTAATTCCGGTCATTTTTAATCGTTTCCGAAGTTCTAAAAATCTATGTCGATCGTAAATTTCCCGTACAACAAGAAAATCTCAGTTTCGCTTTTGATTTTTGAGATTTTATCGACCTTAAGCGGGAAAATCGTTATTTTCGGTTTTTCGCACTTTTCTCCCAGAGTTTTTGAGCTATCGGGAAAAAATGCCATATAATTTTCATCGGGGCGAAATTGCCTATCGAATGGCATTTGTGAAATTTTCCTGCGGTAAAATTTTTTATTTTCGAACCCCCCGAGTCACAAGGTTGAACATTAGGGTCGAAAAATCGACCTTTTTCAATTTTATCTTTTTTCGAAACTCTTAAAATCTATATCGATCGGAAATCGCGCGCTGATCACGAATTCATTGGGTAGTTTTGAGGTCGGGTAATAATTTCTAGGCGAAAAAGTGAAAAAACGTGAAATTTCAGCGTTTTTCGGGGATTTTGGACATTAGATTCGAACTATCGAACGAATAACCATGATTTTCGTAATGCGCGGGAAATTTCCGATCGAATAACGTAGTGTTGAAATATTTTTAGTGAAAAAAAATTTTTCCCACCCACGGAGCTGCTTTTTTGGGGGGTAAACCCCTTTCGTCAAAAAATCGCGATTTTCGAAAATTCACCACGGCCACAAAAATAAAGATATCCGGATTTTTCTTACGCCATTCTTCTCGTCTCGGCGAGGTCTTCAAAAAGTTGTTGGTACTATTTTCTGTAGGAGTAACGCGAACCGAGCTACAGAAGCGCGAAAAGTCGTTTTTTCGCATTTTCACGAACCCATAAAAATTTACGATGTATCTAATTCCGGTCATTTTTAATCGTTTCCGAAGTTCTAAAAATCTATGTCGATCGTAAATTTCCCGTACAACAAGAAAATCTCAGTTTCGCTTTTGATTTTTGAGATTTTATCGACCTTAAGCGGGAAAATCGTTATTTTCGGTTTTTCGCACTTTTCTCCCAGAGTTTTTGAGCTATCGGGAAAAAATGCCATATAATTTTCATCGGGGCGAAATTGCCTATCGAATGGCATTTGTGAAATTTTCCTGCGGTAAAATTTTTTATTTTCGAACCCCCCGAGTCACAAGGTTGAACATTAGGGTCGAAAAATCGACCTTTTTCAATTTTATCTTTTTTCGAAACTCTTAAAATCTATATCGATCGGAAATCGCGCGCTGATCACGAATTCATTGGGTAGTTTTGAGGTCGGGTAATAATTTCTAGGCGAAAAAGTGAAAAAACGTGAAATTTCAGCGTTTTTCGGGGATTTTGGACATTAGATTCGAACTATCGAACGAATAACCATGATTTTCGTAATGCGCGGGAAATTTCCGATCGAATAACGTAGTGTTGAAATATTTTTAGTGAAAAAAAATTTTTCCCACCCACGGAGCTGCTTTTTTGGGGGGTAAACCCCTTTCGTCAAAAAATCGCGATTTTCGAAAATTCACCACGGCCACAAAAATAAAGATATCCGGATTTTTCTTACGCCATTCTTCTCGTCTCGGCGAGGTCTTCAAAAAGTTGTTGGTACTATTTTCTGTAGGAGTAACGCGAACCGAGCTACAGAAGCGCGAAAAGTCGTTTTTTCGCATTTTCACGAACCCATAAAAATTTACGATGTATCTAATTCCGGTCATTTTTAATCGTTTCCGAAGTTCTAAAAATCTATGTCGATCGTAAATTTCCCGTACAACAAGAAAATCTCAGTTTCGCTTTTGATTTTTGAGATTTTATCGACCTTAAGCGGGAAAATCGTTATTTTCGGTTTTTCGCACTTTTCTCCCAGAGTTTTTGAGCTATCGGGAAAAAATGCCATATAATTTTCATCGGGGCGAAATTGCCTATCGAGTGGCATTTGTGAAATTTTCCTGCGGTAAAATTTTTTATTTTCGAACCCCCCGAGTCACAAGGTTGAACATTAGGGTCGAAAAATCGACCTTTTTCAATTTTATCTTTTTTCGAAACTCTTAAAATCTATATCGATCGGAAATCGCGCGCTGATCACGAATTCATTGGGTAGTTTTGAGGTCGGGTAATAATTTCTAGGCGAAAAAGTGAAAAAACGTGAAATTTCAGCGTTTTTCGGGGATTTTGGACATTAGATTCGAACTATCGAACGAATAACCATGATTTTCGTAATGCGCGGGAAATTTCCGATCGAATAACGTAGTGTTGAAATATTTTTAGTGAAAAAAAATTTTTCCCACCCACGGAGCTGCTTTTTTGGGGGGTAAACCCCTTTCGTCAAAAAATCGCGATTTTCGAAAATTCACCACGGCCACAAAAATAAAGATATCCGGATTTTTCTTACGCCATTCTTCTCGTCTCGGCGAGGTCTTCAAAAAGTTGTTGGTACTATTTTCTGTAGGAGTAACGCGAACCGAGCTACAGAAGCGCGAAAAGTCGTTTTTTCGCATTTTCACGAACCCATAAAAATTTACGATGTATCTAATTCCGGTCATTTTTAATCGTTTCCGAAGTTCTAAAAATCTATGTCGATCGTAAATTTCCCGTACAACAAGAAAATCTCAGTTTCGCTTTTGATTTTTGAGATTTTATCGACCTTAAGCGGGAAAATCGTTATTTTCGGTTTTTCGCACTTTTCTCCCAGAGTTTTTGAGCTATCGGGAAAAAATGCCATATAATTTTCATCGGGGCGAAATTGCCTATCGAATGGCATTTGTGAAATTTTCCTGCGGTAAAATTTTTTATTTTCGAACCCCCCGAGTCACAAGGTTGAACATTAGGGTCGAAAAATCGACCTTTTTCAATTTTATCTTTTTTCGAAACTCTTAAAATCTATATCGATCGGAAATCGCGCGCTGATCACGAATTCATTGGGTAGTTTTGAGGTCGGGTAATAATTTCTAGGCGAAAAAGTGAAAAAACGTGAAATTTCAGCGTTTTTCGGGGATTTTGGACATTAGATTCGAACTATCGAACGAATAACCATGATTTTCGTAATGCGCGGGAAATTTCCGATCGAATAACGTAGTGTTGAAATATTTTTAGTGAAAAAAAATTTTTCCCACCCACGGAGCTGCTTTTTTGGGGGGTAAACCCCTTTCGTCAAAAAATCGCGATTTTCGAAAATTCACCACGGCCACAAAAATAAAGATATCCGGATTTTTCTTACGCCATTCTTCTCGTCTCGGCGAGGTCTTCAAAAAGTTGTTGGTACTATTTTCTGTAGGAGTAACGCGAACCGAGCTACAGAAGCGCGAAAAGTCGTTTTTTCGCATTTTCACGAACCCATAAAAATTTACGATGTATCTAATTCCGGTCATTTTTAATCGTTTCCGAAGTTCTAAAAATCTATGTCGATCGTAAATTTCCCGTACAACAAGAAAATCTCAGTTTCGCTTTTGATTTTTGAGATTTTATCGACCTTAAGCGGGAAAATCGTTATTTTCGGTTTTTCGCACTTTTCTCCCAGAGTTTTTGAGCTATCGGGAAAAAATGCCATATAATTTTCATCGGGGCGAAATTGCCTATCGAATGGCATTTGTGAAATTTTCCTGCGGTAAAATTTTTTATTTTCGAACCCCCCGAGTCACAAGGTTGAACATTAGGGTCGAAAAATCGACCTTTTTCAATTTTATCTTTTTTCGAAACTCTTAAAATCTATATCGATCGGAAATCGCGCGCTGATCACGAATTCATTGGGTAGTTTTGAGGTCGGGTAATAATTTCTAGGCGAAAAAGTGAAAAAACGTGAAATTTCAGCGTTTTTCGGGGATTTTGGACATTAGATTCGAACTATCGAACGAATAACCATGATTTTCGTAATGCGCGGGAAATTTCCGATCGAATAACGTAGTGTTGAAATATTTTTAGTGAAAAAAAATTTTTCCCACCCACGGAGCTGCTTTTTTGGGGGGTAAACCCCTTTCGTCAAAAAATCGCGATTTTCGAAAATTCACCACGGCCACAAAAATAAAGATATCCGGATTTTTCTTACGCCATTCTTCTCGTCTCGGCGAGGTCTTCAAAAAGTTGTTGGTACTATTTTCTGTAGGAGTAACGCGAACCGAGCTACAGAAGCGCGAAAAGTCGTTTTTTCGCATTTTCACGAACCCATAAAAATTTACGATGTATCTAATTCCGGTCATTTTTAATCGTTTCCGAAGTTCTAAAAATCTATGTCGATCGTAAATTTCCCGTACAACAAGAAAATCTCAGTTTCGCTTTTGATTTTTGAGATTTTATCGACCTTAAGCGGGAAAATCGTTATTTTCGGTTTTTCGCACTTTTCTCCCAGAGTTTTTGAGCTATCGGGAAAAAATGCCATATAATTTTCATCGGGGCGAAATTGCCTATCGAATGGCATTTGTGAAATTTTCCTGCGGTAAAATTTTTTATTTTCGAACCCCCCGAGTCACAAGGTTGAACATTAGGGTCGAAAAATCGACCTTTTTCAATTTTATCTTTTTTCGAAACTCTTAAAATCTATATCGATCGGAAATCGCGCGCTGATCACGAATTCATTGGGTAGTTTTGAGGTCGGGTAATAATTTCTAGGCGAAAAAGTGAAAAAACGTGAAATTTCAGCGTTTTTCGGGGATTTTGGACATTAGATTCGAACTATCGAACGAATAACCATGATTTTCGTAATGCGCGGGAAATTTCCGATCGAATAACGTAGTGTTGAAATATTTTTAGTGAAAAAAAATTTTTCCCACCCACGGAGCTGCTTTTTTGGGGGGTAAACCCCTTTCGTCAAAAAATCGCGATTTTCGAAAATTCACCACGGCCACAAAAATAAAGATATCCGGATTTTTCTTACGCCATTCTTCTCGTCTCGGCGAGGTCTTCAAAAAGTTGTTGGTACTATTTTCTGTAGGAGTAACGCGAACCGAGCTACAGAAGCGCGAAAAGTCGTTTTTTCGCATTTTCACGAACCCATAAAAATTTACGATGTATCTAATTCCGGTCATTTTTAATCGTTTCCGAAGTTCTAAAAATCTATGTCGATCGTAAATTTCCCGTACAACAAGAAAATCTCAGTTTCGCTTTTGATTTTTGAGATTTTATCGACCTTAAGCGGGAAAATCGTTATTTTCGGTTTTTCGCACTTTTCTCCCAGAGTTTTTGAGCTATCGGGAAAAAATGCCATATAATTTTCATCGGGGCGAAATTGCCTATCGAATGGCATTTGTGAAATTTTCCTGCGGTAAAATTTTTTATTTTCGAACCCCCCGAGTCACAAGGTTGAACATTAGGGTCGAAAAATCGACCTTTTTCAATTTTATCTTTTTTCGAAACTCTTAAAATCTATATCGATCGGAAATCGCGCGCTGATCACGAATTCATTGGGTAGTTTTGAGGTCGGGTAATAATTTCTAGGCGAAAAAGTGAAAAAACGTGAAATTTCAGCGTTTTTCGGGGATTTTGGACATTAGATTCGAACTATCGAACGAATAACCATGATTTTCGTAATGCGCGGGAAATTTCCGATCGAATAACGTAGTGTTGAAATATTTTTAGTGAAAAAAAATTTTTCCCACCCACGGAGCTGCTTTTTTGGGGGGTAAACCCCTTTCGTCAAAAAATCGCGATTTTCGAAAATTCACCACGGCCACAAAAATAAAGATATCCGGATTTTTCTTACGCCATTCTTCTCGTCTCGGCGAGGTCTTCAAAAAGTTGTTGGTACTATTTTCTGTAGGAGTAACGCGAACCGAGCTACAGAAGCGCGAAAAGTCGTTTTTTCGCATTTTCACGAACCCATAAAAATTTACGATGTATCTAATTCCGGTCATTTTTAATCGTTTCCGAAGTTCTAAAAATCTATGTCGATCGTAAATTTCCCGTACAACAAGAAAATCTCAGTTTCGCTTTTGATTTTTGAGATTTTATCGACCTTAAGCGGGAAAATCGTTATTTTCGGTTTTTCGCACTTTTCTCCCAGAGTTTTTGAGCTATCGGGAAAAAATGCCATATAATTTTCATCGGGGCGAAATTGCCTATCGAATGGCATTTGTGAAATTTTCCTGCGGTAAAATTTTTTATTTTCGAACCCCCCGAGTCACAAGGTTGAACATTAGGGTCGAAAAATCGACCTTTTTCAATTTTATCTTTTTTCGAAACTCTTAAAATCTATATCGATCGGAAATCGCGCGCTGATCACGAATTCATTGGGTAGTTTTGAGGTCGGGTAATAATTTCTAGGCGAAAAAGTGAAAAAACGTGAAATTTCAGCGTTTTTCGGGGATTTTGGACATTAGATTCGAACTATCGAACGAATAACCATGATTTTCGTAATGCGCGGGAAATTTCCGATCGAATAACGTAGTGTTGAAATATTTTTAGTGAAAAAAAATTTTTCCCACCCACGGAGCTGCTTTTTTGGGGGGTAAACCCCTTTCGTCAAAAAATCGCGATTTTCGAAAATTCACCACGGCCACAAAAATAAAGATATCCGGATTTTTCTTACGCCATTCTTCTCGTCTCGGCGAGGTCTTCAAAAAGTTGTTGGTACTATTTTCTGTAGGAGTAACGCGAACCGAGCTACAGAAGCGCGAAAAGTCGTTTTTTCGCATTTTCACGAACCCATAAAAATTTACGATGTATCTAATTCCGGTCATTTTTAATCGTTTCCGAAGTTCTAAAAATCTATGTCGATCGTAAATTTCCCGTACAACAAGAAAATCTCAGTTTCGCTTTTGATTTTTGAGATTTTATCGACCTTAAGCGGGAAAATCGTTATTTTCGGTTTTTCGCACTTTTCTCCCAGAGTTTTTGAGCTATCGGGAAAAAATGCCATATAATTTTCATCGGGGCGAAATTGCCTATCGAATGGCATTTGTGAAATTTTCCTGCGGTAAAATTTTTTATTTTCGAACCCCCCGAGTCACAAGGTTGAACATTAGGGTCGAAAAATCGACCTTTTTCAATTTTATCTTTTTTCGAAACTCTTAAAATCTATATCGATCGGAAATCGCGCGCTGATCACGAATTCATTGGGTAGTTTTGAGGTCGGGTAATAATTTCTAGGCGAAAAAGTGAAAAAACGTGAAATTTCAGCGTTTTTCGGGGATTTTGGACATTAGATTCGAACTATCGAACGAATAACCATGATTTTCGTAATGCGCGGGAAATTTCCGATCGAATAACGTAGTGTTGAAATATTTTTAGTGAAAAAAAATTTTTCCCACCCACGGAGCTGCTTTTTTGGGGGGTAAACCCCTTTCGTCAAAAAATCGCGATTTTCGAAAATTCACCACGGCCACAAAAATAAAGATATCCGGATTTTTCTTACGCCATTCTTCTCGTCTCGGCGAGGTCTTCAAAAAGTTGTTGGTACTATTTTCTGTAGGAGTAACGCGAACCGAGCTACAGAAGCGCGAAAAGTCGTTTTTTCGCATTTTCACGAACCCATAAAAATTTACGATGTATCTAATTCCGGTCATTTTTAATCGTTTCCGAAGTTCTAAAAATCTATGTCGATCGTAAATTTCCCGTACAACAAGAAAATCTCAGTTTCGCTTTTGATTTTTGAGATTTTATCGACCTTAAGCGGGAAAATCGTTATTTTCGGTTTTTCGCACTTTTCTCCCAGAGTTTTTGAGCTATCGGGAAAAAATGCCATATAATTTTCATCGGGGCGAAATTGCCTATCGAATGGCATTTGTGAAATTTTCCTGCGGTAAAATTTTTTATTTTCGAACCCCCCGAGTCACAAGGTTGAACATTAGGGTCGAAAAATCGACCTTTTTCAATTTTATCTTTTTTCGAAACTCTTAAAATCTATATCGATCGGAAATCGCGCGCTGATCACGAATTCATTGGGTAGTTTTGAGGTCGGGTAATAATTTCTAGGCGAAAAAGTGAAAAAACGTGAAATTTCAGCGTTTTTCGGGGATTTTGGACATTAGATTCGAACTATCGAACGAATAACCATGATTTTCGTAATGCGCGGGAAATTTCCGATCGAATAACGTAGTGTTGAAATATTTTTAGTGAAAAAAAATTTTTCCCACCCACGGAGCTGCTTTTTTGGGGGGTAAACCCCTTTCGTCAAAAAATCGCGATTTTCGAAAATTCACCACGGCCACAAAAATAAAGATATCCGGATTTTTCTTACGCCATTCTTCTCGTCTCGGCGAGGTCTTCAAAAAGTTGTTGGTACTATTTTCTGTAGGAGTAACGCGAACCGAGCTACAGAAGCGCGAAAAGTCGTTTTTTCGCATTTTCACGAACCCATAAAAATTTACGATGTATCTAATTCCGGTCATTTTTAATCGTTTCCGAAGTTCTAAAAATCTATGTCGATCGTAAATTTCCCGTACAACAAGAAAATCTCAGTTTCGCTTTTGATTTTTGAGATTTTATCGACCTTAAGCGGGAAAATCGTTATTTTCGGTTTTTCGCACTTTTCTCCCAGAGTTTTTGAGCTATCGGGAAAAAATGCCATATAATTTTCATCGGGGCGAAATTGCCTATCGAATGGCATTTGTGAAATTTTCCTGCGGTAAAATTTTTTATTTTCGAACCCCCCGAGTCACAAGGTTGAACATTAGGGTCGAAAAATCGACCTTTTTCAATTTTATCTTTTTTCGAAACTCTTAAAATCTATATCGATCGGAAATCGCGCGCTGATCACGAATTCATTGGGTAGTTTTGAGGTCGGGTAATAATTTCTAGGCGAAAAAGTGAAAAAACGTGAAATTTCAGCGTTTTTCGGGGATTTTGGACATTAGATTCGAACTATCGAACGAATAACCATGATTTTCGTAATGCGCGGGAAATTTCCGATCGAATAACGTAGTGTTGAAATATTTTTAGTGAAAAAAAATTTTTCCCACCCACGGAGCTGCTTTTTTGGGGGGTAAACCCCTTTCGTCAAAAAATCGCGATTTTCGAAAATTCACCACGGCCACAAAAATAAAGATATCCGGATTTTTCTTACGCCATTCTTCTCGTCTCGGCGAGGTCTTCAAAAAGTTGTTGGTACTATTTTCTGTAGGAGTAACGCGAACCGAGCTACAGAAGCGCGAAAAGTCGTTTTTTCGCATTTTCACGAACCCATAAAAATTTACGATGTATCTAATTCCGGTCATTTTTAATCGTTTCCGAAGTTCTAAAAATCTATGTCGATCGTAAATTTCCCGTACAACAAGAAAATCTCAGTTTCGCTTTTGATTTTTGAGATTTTATCGACCTTAAGCGGGAAAATCGTTATTTTCGGTTTTTCGCACTTTTCTCCCAGAGTTTTTGAGCTATCGGGAAAAAATGCCATATAATTTTCATCGGGGCGAAATTGCCTATCGAATGGCATTTGTGAAATTTTCCTGCGGTAAAATTTTTTATTTTCGAACCCCCCGAGTCACAAGGTTGAACATTAGGGTCGAAAAATCGACCTTTTTCAATTTTATCTTTTTTCGAAACTCTTAAAATCTATATCGATAGGAAATGGCGCGCTGATCACGAATCCATTGGGTAGTTTTGAGGTCGGGTAATAATTTCTAGGCGAAAAAGTGAAAAAACGTGAAATTTCAGCGTTTTTCGGGGATTTTGGACATTAGATTCGAACTATCGAACGAATAACCATGATTTTCGTAATGTGCGGAAAGTTGATTATTCGCTCTGGAATTTGTTCGAAACTCACACGTACTTCGAACTCATCGATCGATGGAACCTTTCAATCAATTTTCGGAGCGACGCTCTTTCAAATTCATTGGCGCTGTTTACTTTTTTCGAATTAATATCAACTTTGTAATCATTTATCAATTTTTATTTTCTATTTATTACTCTCTCAGTTTATTCATTTATTTCGATTCGTCTTGACTTTGTTTCTTCGTTTTTCTTACGCCCTTATTCCCGGAAGATGGCCGAATCCGCAATATTTCACGAAAATGCCAAAGCTTTCAGCTGTGTGTGTCTGTGTGTGTCTGCTTGGTCTCCAGGTGGCACGGGTAGAAAGCACCATTCGCGAAATAATGCAACGAGAATGCCCGAGGCAGAGCGCGAGTAAAAGTGGGCGTCAGGATAAACGTAGACGACTATCCTCAGCAATATTATATACATATATATATATATCCGGGAGAAGAACCAGCCCTGCCCATACGTATATACTCGCTTGGCTCGCGTTATTGCGGTCCTCGACGAAAAAGAAACAAACGCGTCTCTTCAGCATTTATTTATCTCTCGCGGAACTTGCAACGACACTATAGGCAAGAAAACTTGTGTATTCGTATGTGTGTCCCTCGGTAAGGGTTTTCTCGGTACCTGTGCGAATGAAAAAGCGAGTAAAAAAAAAAGCGAGGGTCAAAAGTTTTACGATACTTACGCTCCGCGTCGGTGAGACCCAAACCCTTCGGGCAACCCCAATAATGTTTCACCTGGTTCGCACAGGGGAGGTCAAATAAGGGTTACCTTTCCTCCTTTTTCTTAAATTTATTTTCGAACTTTCTTTTTTTTTTTTACTTTAATCTTATTTCCCAATTTTTGTTGTAAATAGTAAAAACGTTCAAACCATTGAAACAAGAAGAAGTGTACATTTGACGTAATGAAACCACTATAATCGGGTCTTATAAAATTTCATCGTCTTCTCGAATCTCGTTTTGGGAAAATTCAAGCAACGATTTGAGGAGCACTGTGAGTTTTCTCTCCATATCTATCCTCCTCCTCCTCTTCCTCCCCCTCCTACCCTTATGTAGTAATACCTTGGCGAAACGACCCAAGTCGGCTCGTGAGAGCTCGGAGAAATACCGGCGGCGTATAGTACATTAGGGTGGTTTCGTCGCGGATAACGTACAAGACGCGCTCTCTCCCTCCCTCCCTCTCTCTCTCTTTCTCTCTGTCTCTCTCTCTCCCTCTCTCTTACGCTATACGCGCGCGCGTGCGCGCGTGTGTGTGTGTATGTGACTATGTACGGTATCAACCTTATACACCTTGTACTTATTCGCACCCCCCGTAGATATCATCCCCCAACCCCTCGCGTAATTCCGGCGAAATCGAAACGCGCCACACGCACCGACTTCGCGCCAGACGGCGTTGTAACTCCCTCAGTATCGTACGCAGGGGTGTGAGGGTTGGGGTGGGGGGGGCTCTCTGTTCGTCCGCGCAATGTCTGTCCGTTAGGCAACGAGAAACTACCCCCGTCCTCTTGTTCGAGACGCTTTTATGGCTACCCGACGAAATTAGTTCGCCCCGACGTGTAATTTTCCTTTCGGACGAAACGGGGCCTCGCGGTGGCGCGTGGATTTACTTCCGAAAAAGAAAAAAAAAACAAAAAATACTCCCCTCTCCCGAATATCCGCGTTCCGTAAAAGTTGAACGATTGTCTCTTTTTTTTTTTGTGTTCTTTTTTTTTACGTTTTCGCGTGTTTCTCGAACGTTCTTTTTTATCGATGTTGAAATTAATTAATTTTCCTTAACTTTTTTTCCAATTTTTGGGGTTTTTAATGAAATAAAGTTGGACAATATTTTACAATTTTATCGTTCAAAAATCTCTCACTCTTTTTCTCCGTCGATGCGATAACTCGTTTCGTCGCAAAAAATAAAATTAAAAAAAAAAGAAAAGAAAAGAAAAAAAAAAAGTTTGCGTGCAAAATCACGACAAAAACGCCAATTCGATGCTCACGCTTGCGTCATTTTTTTTCTTTTCTCCCATTCCGAAAGTGTTTATACATGCGAGAGAGAGAGCTACTGCGTTCTTTCATGCAACGAATTACGTGCCTTCCTATCAGGTCGCCGTCGACGACGACCAAGTCGGGTCAAAAGCGACAAGGCCGAGGGAGCGAAAAAGTATTGGCGGCGGGGGGGAGGGGGTTGAACGACACACAACTTCGGTCGTTTGCCGAACACGCTCTGGTTAAACCACCGATCCCCCCCCCCCCTTTTTCCTGATCACGGACGCGGAAGAAACGTTCGAAAGAGTCGCGTGCGTGCGTTTTTTTTCTTTTTTTTCTTTTTTTTTTCGTAGATTTCTCTGCATCCGATCGTTTTTGTAAATCCTCTAGGCGACGAGACCGTTCAGAATTCTCAGTAGAGGGATGCGCGTCGCGTAGCTACCGTTTGATTGGATTTAACTTTATGCTTGAAATAACTTTGTGCTTGAAATAACGTTAATCGTATAAATTTGCCACGATGCAAATATATTTGCGATGAAAGAAAGCAACAAAAAATAACGATCGCAATCCGTTTGGACTCGATCGAAAGGCGATCCAATGATTATTTTTATCGAGAGTTTTATCGAATCAAAATTACATTTTATTTTGTTATGATTAGAATTTTTTTTTTTTTTCACAGAGTCGACATTTTCGTTATCCATTGTCGATTCTCGCAATTGCTCCTAGCGTCGTTAAACCCGCGTGTCCGAAGAATCGTGAAGGTTCAACTTTGGGAGAAAAAAAAAGAAAAAAACGTTTTGTGAATCCAAACGATTTGCAATCAACGAGGATTTTTAGAACGAAACGTGACTGTGTATCGTATCGATGCGTCGGTCTAACGATCGAGCGAGCGATAAAAAATCGACGTCGTACACAAAATTCGACGTAAAATCGAATTTCTATTTTTTTCTTTCTCAGGGTAATTTTTTCTGTTTTTTTCTTTTTTTTTTTTTTACTTCGCCAATATCGTGTCTTTCGATCGTTTCACCTGCACGATAGTCGATAGAAATGCCCTGAGAAAAAAACAATCGCAAGGGACTCACGCTGGATCGGTCCACCCTTAAATACAACCCCCTTAAACAAACTACGATCGCGCGAAGCTACCGAACGAGACGCGACTACGTCACTCGTAAAACTAATTCTACGTTACGAAAATATAGCCAGTACGAGTTTCGTACTGGATGCACGCGAAATAACGTTTATATATATAAATAACGTTTGTATACTTTTGTTTTGCATAAATATTAAAAGCAATATCCTTGCGAAAGTTTTGTAACGAGAGAGAAAGAGAGAGAGAGAGAGAACCTTCGTCCTTTTTCTCGTAAAAGTCGAAATTGGCTATTTCGTTTTTACCTTCGCGAATGCAAAATATGTCTTAACCCCCTCCACCGACCACCCTTCCTTCACCCATCGAGGTCTGTCCCTACGTACGTATTGTGAAATATACGTTTGTGAATATAACACCGGAAGTAATATTTAAAAAAATAAATATAGTCAAACATTATTTATGAAAGAAAACCGTTTGAATTTTCAACACCGATCGAGAATAATCGTTATATCAGTAGGCGATAACAATAAGGGAAATTGCGGAAACGTTTGTTGGATCCCGAAGCTTCTTCTTTTTTTTCTTTCTCTCGTATCGAACTTCCGGTTATCATTCTATACGTTATGATTATAGAATCAAATAACAACCTGGTTTCAGCCTTCAGCCTTTCTCTCTTCCTCCCTCACCCTTCCTTTTTCCACTTTCCCCAACTCTCGACTCCATCTCCGGTACCAGTTATCGGAAAAACGATTATCGTCCACGCTCGCTCGCTGATATTCCTTTACACCGTAGAATAAACGGCTGTATAGTATCGACACGAGGGAAAGTCTATTCGATCCTCCTAGAATTCCATTGAATTTCATTGAATTCCGGGGGCTTAAGCTTGGAAAGGATCGCTCCGCGGTCGAGAGGGGGGGGGTCTTTGGTGGAAAATAATACGGATAGTTTCGTTCAACGTTTATGAAGAAGCGATATTTAAAAAAAAGAGAAGAATCGACGTTATTCGAGAAAACCTTCGAAATCGATCCAAAGTAATTAATTAATTTCTCGAGAAAAATTAGAAAGAAAAAAAAAAACAATTTTTTGCTTTTTATAATTCGAAGAAAAATTGAATCATTCCTATTATTTATTTTCTGCTCAAGAGCGCAATAAAATGTTGTGAATGGATATTGTACTTCGGGTTTTTACTGGATTTGCGCGAATGCGACGTTTACAACCACCGTAAATTTCTTACGATTTCTCATACTGGATGGACACGTTGGGTGAAGGGAGGTGTACACACGCCGAGTGTGTGTAATTCTCGTCGTTGGATACTTTAGAATCTCGCGTTACCTCGGCAATGTCCAATATGCACCCTTGCATTCTCTTCATCCCTCTCTCACTCTTTCTCATTTTCTCTCTCTCTCTCTCTCTCTATATATATATATATATATATATATATATATATATATATATATATATATATATAGATAAAGAGAATGATATATATATATATATCATTCTCTTTATCTCTCTGTCTTAGACTCATTTCCCGTGTTTTCTAGAAGCTGAACGTATTATTGTTATGCCAAGTGTTATGTCCATCCCATCTTGACTGCCTCGTGTACCGTTTTATTCCTGGCTTAATTTTGTCACTCGTTCCTTCTGCAAACCGTCTCCGAATCTAGCCCGAGAATCTCACGAGGGGAAAACGTCCTTCATTTTACAAATTCGACTTTCGTTTTCTAATTTGTTTTATTTCGTTTGTTTATATGGTCGTTTCATCCTGGAGTTAAATACGAGAGAGAGAGAGAGAGAGAGAGAGAGAGAGAGAGAGAGAGAGAGAATATAAAGGAGATCGAGATTAAAGAGAAGGTTTCTGTTTTAAAGAAGAATTTTTTTGTCTCAATATGTTTTATTCTCGCTTATCCCTTGTATCTACGTTCGACGAGCACTGCATTTTCTCATTACCCGATGACGTCGCGGATAGGTAAAAAACCTTCGTGAATAATCGCGCGTAAGCTCGGCGAAGATTAAAGACCAAAGGTAAAAAAAAAAGAAGGAAAATGGGACACAAGAAGAAAAAGCTTTCTAGAAGTTTTTTTTTCTCTTTTTTCTTTCTTTCTCCTGTTTTTTTTTACTTTTTCTCTTTCCTTTTAGTTCATTTTTTCTTCGTCGTATTTTCAATCCTCTCGTCGCGAATCGCGATAAGAATTGTCGCGTTTTAAAGGGGAAGTACGAAGCGAACTTTCGCGAGGATGGGTTAGGGGGTGAAAGAGAGAGAGAGAGAGAGAGAGAGAGAGCGAGAGAGAGAGAGAGAGAGAGAGAGAGAGAGAGAGAGAGATAAAAAAGATAACGAGAATGATAGTAAAAGTCGACGAACGTTCGAGGTTAAAGCCTTTTTGTGGCCAAATGGTAATACAAGGGAGGACGCTTTACTCTCTCCTTTATGGCAACGACAGCAGCGCCACACCACGGTACTACCGGGTTTCCTAGAGCGACGAACGCTCGACGTTCTAACGAGAAATTATATGGCATTAGTGTTGCTGCCTTACTCAATAGCGAATGTTTCGTTTTATTGCCATCGCTCTCTCTCTCTCGCTCTCTCTCATATCTCGCGTTTTTTTCATCGACTCGCCAATTTCCTCGTTTCGTTTGAAATTTGTTTTACAAAAAAGAAACCTCAAATTTATCATTTATATTTATTTCAATCATAATCAATTTTGTTCTACTTAATTATATTTTTTTTCTCTCAATTATCCAAATAATTTCGAACGATTCAAAACATTTCCCTCGTTAAAGGGACGAATAATTTCCACCGAAGGAGTATTCATCTCCCTTCGCGTTATTCGATTCGACTAATTTTCGGTTTAACGATCGAAACGCATTTACG
Organism: Netelia virgata; assembly: GCA_951802705.1. Lineage (NCBI taxonomy): Eukaryota > Metazoa > Arthropoda > Insecta > Hymenoptera > Ichneumonidae > Netelia > Netelia virgata. Next base: position 51,734,001 of record OX637863.1, read on the forward strand.
TCGCGCGCGGCCCTCGTAATAAATCCGGCGACGATCGTTTTAAATTCGTACGTACGTACGAATGGGTGAGAAAGTTTCAAGCCGTTACGTTAACGAGAAATCGTTTGAATGAAGGATAATTTTCAATGGCTCTTGCGAGAACACGAGCCGTGGGACGGGGGGGTTGGAATACCGCGAAATTTCATAATCGGGTTGGCCACTAAACTCGTGAATTCCTAAAGTCGTTTGAAGTCTTGTCCCTCCCCCAACCCCTTCCATTCTGCAAGCGTGTCTGAAAATCCGTGTCAGTCGCCAAAATCTCTCTCTCTCTCTCCCCCCCCCCCCCTCCCCTCTCTCTCTCTCTCTCTTCTACAGCTTGTGCAAAGCGCGACCTCCATTCTCGTTCGTAGTATATTGTACGAAGCAGCTTTACTCTCGAGCCTCGAATCTCGGCTCCTCGGTGGCCAGCTCGAAAACGCGGTAACCGTATATGAATGTCGCAGTGCACGCGACATCACTTTGTTCGAGCTCGCACCTGGGAGCAACCCCGGGGTTTGGTTGGTCTCTACCCCGTTTATGGTCAAAATCAATTATCAACGATTTATGGCCGGAACGCTATCGACCTTTATCGATTCAATATTCCAAAAGCGTGTCTCGTTCGATGATCCCCCATCATAGCGAAACAATGAACTTGGTCGGTATAATAGCCCAACTTTGGAAATTACCGTCAGACGAAACTCGTTACGAACATTTAGCCTGATTAGAAAAAAAGTCATTATTATCATTTATTTTTATATACAATATTGAAATAATAATATAAATATAAATAAAATATTTTTAAAACAAACTGTCGACAGTAACAAAATTAATCAAAATTATGGAACAAAGTAATAATCATTATTATTATATGGCAATAATTATAGCATTTGTCCCATAATTTTGATCAATTTTTATTGATTTTAATTAATTAGTTACGATCGAATAAACTATATTTTTATAGAATTTATTCCATAGTGTAGAAAAAAAAGCGAGCGTTTTGTTTTCTCGATATTTCGAAGATCACGATCTCACAACGGTGGGACAAACGATCCGACGATGTCAGCTTTGATTCTCGAACGGAGACGCGGGCACCGGCGAACGGTTTCGGCTTTGCGCGGAGTTGATTCTAACACCGAGTAGGTAAAACCCGGTGTGTGTCTGTTCTGTGTGTGTATGTATGTATGTACCGGTCCGTCGACTAATTTGCTTTCAGGAGTTTCGTATACCTATCGCAATATATACACCAACGTAACGGCAAACAAAGGGGTTTGCACATGGTGTATACCATCCTCGGTGCTACTAATAGACGTACGTACTGATACCTCAAAGAGAAGATACCTGGACTTTGTACGGAATATACGGTCTTAACTAGACCGCACGACGACTATATTCTAAACAGTTTGTTCCAAACAAACAACGAATAATACAAGTTTCTCGTTCTTCGAGAAAACCAATTTTTAATCGACTTTCATTAATTCATAATTTATTAAAGCGGCTTAATAATTATATATTAATAATTATTAATAATTCAGCAGATAGATTAATAATTGATTATTTTTATGAATAATTTATCGATAAAAATTATTGATAAATTAATTATTATCGTCGCAATAAACGAATTGGTGATTTTCTTGAAATTGGTAATTCGAAAAACAGATGACAATGGTTCACAAAGCGAATATATTTGATCCTCGAGCGGTTGCCTCTCTGTAGCACTATCCAACCTCCCGAGAGATAGCCGAGTGTACAGACAACGAGAAACCGGATATCGATGTTGCGGATCGCGCCACGTACCTAGCTCTATAAATGTATCACTTCCGGCTTACACGGATGTATTTCGATGCCCTCTCGGTCCTCTCGTACCCGTACGAGATACACATCGAAGTAAGTTTCGTAGTCGAGGACGAGCGAAACACAGAGGCCACCACCTTTCGACCAATGTTCCTCCACGCTTTCTCTCCGGTCACACTCGATAACACACTCGAAAAGGTCCGTGACGATGGACGACGACTACGACTAGATAGCAGAGTCGTTCGGCAACCTGATAGTGGCAAATCGTGTTGCCCACATCGTTCATCCGTTCGCTCGAATCAAACGTTCGAAATTCCGAGCTCTCTCGACTTCGAAGCTTCCCCTCTTGTTGAATAAACAACGACGAGATTTCGTTTTAATCAGTAAATATTTCTCGACATTTTCTTATCAAGATCCTTTCTCTTATTTTTGTTACAGAGACTGTCGCTGAGAGGTGTGTGTACCGATGACGCAGTGGACATGAATTGGTCGTCCAGATGGTCGCCGTTGCGGGTTCTGATTTTCATTTTTCTCAACTACGGTGAGTCGATAATTTTTTTATTTTTTTGTTTATTCCATAATTATTTTCTATTTTAATTTATTAGATCGAGGAAAGAAACGAGACTCGCTAGATATTTTCAATAGCAGTCGGTGAAAGATTTTTGCGAAATGCATCGAGTGATTGTACAGAAGTGTAAACAGAATGAAGTTGAGTCTATCGCGAAATTGGAAGGGTTTTTGGTTACTCGAGGTGGAACGGGAGAAAGAGAGAAAGATTGAAACATGTCGAGAATCGATAGTAGGTCGGTCGGACGGCTACGTCGTCGTAGACCAAAGTAAATAGTTCTCTTTATGTTTCCTAGCCTATACAGAATACGAGCTCGGTGCTTATTCGTCGAGGTTCTCGAATCACATACACAAATGCTTCTCGTTCCCTCGATGCAACTCAAACCTTTTCGGTGCTTCGAATGTTTGCACAAATTTTCTTGAACCATTCCAATCGCTCTATGAAAGTATACGCGAGTATGATGTAACGTATACGAATAACAGAATGGACCCAACGGCGTTTTAAAGCTTGAATCGTTGGGAATGGGCGAAGAACCGATCGATTAAACTATTGTTTTTTTAATAAAAATTATAAACATTCGATTAATACAATTTTAAGGGCGAAACATTATTTTTATAAAACTTTTTGCAAAAATTGAAAAATTATTATACGCACGAACATTACGTTTGATTCCTACGAACTCTTACCTTCGTTAGAAAAATTTGATTCGACGCTAATCGACGTCAGGATTAATAAAAAAAAAATATCTCGTCAGGATTAATAAAAAATATCTCGGCAATTCCCTCGAGAACTGGACAATCTTCGAAACAATCTTCCCCCTTCCATTTCTCCTCGCACATATCAGCCATCAGCTTTTCTTTATTTTCTCTCCGTCTTCTTTTCTTGGCTCCACCCCTAGAAAGCAGCCTCGTACCCCGACCTCTCTTTCGATAGAAAATCTCTACTCGACCTCTCGTACACATTAATCTTTTTTGTCTTCCGCGTTTCGATCTCTCTCCTTCCAAAACACAGCGAAACATTGTATTATCCTCCTTTACCCCGTGAAATATCGCGTGACTCTCGCGAAAAAAAAAATCTTCGTCTTCTCTCTCTCTCTTTCTGGTCGACGAATTCAATCTCATAAGTGTTTACTTATTGATCATCACTCTCTCTCATCGTCCAAGAATCAGGGTTTATCGATCTTCCCCTGAAATCGTCGATCTATTCTTCCAACACACTTCCAACAAATTGGGCATTCGTCGATGCGGAAGGAAAGAAAAATTATTCGTACAATTTTTATCTCTCCCCTCTTTTCCACGACTATCCTTCTTTTTTTTGTTCCTCCCTCGTCGCTCGTTCTCCGTTGCTTATTTTTTTTTCTCCATCGTATAGTTTTTTCTCGCACCGATTCATTTCCACGATCTAGCTCGTAGATTGAACAACGACACAAAACAAAAAAGAGAGAAGAAAAAAGAAGAAAATATCCAAAGCGCGGTTGGAACAAGAGGGGAACGACAAAGGGCAAAACTTTTAATGACAGAGCCCTCGCGCGTGGCTCTCTCCGTATGACGTCAACCGCAGTTCTACCGACGTGTACGTTATATAGAATTATTAATGTATGGAGGAAGAAAAAGAAGAAAAAGACGAAAATAAAACAACAACAACAACGACGATCGTCAGGACAAAAGCGATCGTCGGTGAAACGTGGTTGAAACGCCAGTTTTCTTTTTTTTAAATCTTTGTCTAATTTTCTTTTCTCTTGCTTTATTATTATTATTATTATTATTATTTATTTGTTCTCTCCATTCGCAAGCTAAATTAACACACGCTCGAGTCACACGAAGCTCCGTACCGTGACCTACGGTGACTTTTACCTCGAAGCTTTCGTACACCCGAGACTCTCCGCATTCTTCGCTCCCTTTTCACTTTTCGTATGAAATCTACCTTCCACAACTCGACATTCTCGTTAGCACCTCGCCCGACTTCTTTCTCTCGAGGTTTAAGAAAACAACAAAAAAGAATGAAAAAAGAAAAAAGAGGAAGCCAACAGCAGGCGATCGATGATGGACGACACGGTGAATCCTCCAAAAACGTATCCCTGTGTCTCTTCACCGTCGAGAAAATAAAAATATTGGTTCGTTGATGAAAAAAAAAAGTTTCCCGGGTTGGAAAAATTAATATTTTAGTCCTAAACCACATTTTTATAATTGCGATAAGAAAAAAGAAATTCTATCAATCGTCTTTTCTCTCATTTATTTATTTTTTGTTTTTCATTCTACCGGAGACGAAATAAAGTAGGAAGGATCGAGTGAAAAGCGACTTGGAAAAGGTTAAATTCAATTAACGATTTTATTTGTCTACGAATTAGCCCTCTACGCTTCTTTACAAATTTCACCCCGATTCTTACGGTCCGAGCCTCGAGCCGAATTCCGATACCTCGCAAGGGTCGAGGATCGCTTAAAAAAAAAAAAAAGAATCGATAGAAAAAAGAAAAGAAGAAGAAGAAAAAAAAACATTGTAGATCGTCCAAAGAAAAGCCAGTCGAGTGCATTGTATCGAAGAGTGGGAGAGTGGGGGGATGGGATTTGAAAAAAAGGCACGGGTTTCAAAGTGGGACGAGAGATAGTCGAGTTGGAAAAGGGAGCAAGGCGAGGGTGAAGAGGGTTGGAAAAGGGACCGATAGAGAGTCAGAGAGAGAGAGAGAGCGAGAGAGATAAGGGTTCTCGTTTATTAAGCACGTGCTACACTCGACACTGTTCTCTCGCCCCGTTGCGTGTAAGATGAGACACCCTCGTCGTCTCCCTTCCACCCTCTATCTCTCTTATCCACCTCCCCGCCTACGATCCTTAACAGTGTCGTACGCGCAAATCCCGAAACTAAAGCCCTCGTCCCATAATGAAACGGTCACGCGAAGTTTTATTCTTTTCTTTTTTCATTTAAAAAAACAAAAATTTGTTTTCTTTTTTCTTTTTTTTTTTAATTCTTTCGTCGTTCATACGAAGTTAGCAGGTCGCATACCGACTCGTCGCTTCCGACGTGTATCAAGCGATGATTTCCCGGTGCAACTTCACTTCTACGGCCGGAGGCTCAAATTTTGTTTTCTTTTTTTTTCATTTTCTTTTTTTTTCTCATCTTCAAGCGCCGTTCTTTCACCCTGGAAAACGTACCTCTCACGTGTTTTTTTTTATGCAGGCTCACTGGTTAATCCTGGTCCTAGCCGGAACGGGAAAGAAGGCGAAAAAGAAACGAGAGACGGCGAGGGATCTAAAACGGCCTCGAGCCCGCGAGAGCCGTTCCCGCGGGTGCTTGTAAAAAAAAATTCTTTTTTCTTTCCTCAACGGCAAGCCCTCGGCGTTAATAACGCTATATCGCTTTATATATGTGTACGGTATACGCGATGTTGAAAAGCGTATATGCGCCTATAGCCTGGATGAATATCCGGGGAAAGAGGAAAATGCGAATTAATTTGAGCTCGGAAAATGTACGTTTTCTGTCTCTCTTTTTCCCCCCCTCTTTCTCTCTCTCTCTCTCCCTCGGTATCTCCATCTCGTTGCAACGACGATGGAGACGACGACGACGACGTTCTTGTCGCCCGGACTCATCTCCATAAACCTGAAAGGAAAGCCCATTTTCTTTTTTTCTTTTTTATTATTTTTGATCCTCGTTAAGTGCGACACGTAGGTAAAAAAAAAAAAAGAAAATTGTCCCGAGTCGTGACAACGACACGAAGGTCGAAAAATTTATTTAATTAACAGAATTATCAACGAGAAATGTGGCAAGGTGGATCACGACATCGTCGATATATTCGTCGTTCGATAATTCACGTTGTTATTACAGTAAACAACGTATTTCGTTCTATCGCTAGTAGTACGAGCAGTGTTTGGTCAGCCACACTCTACGACCACTTTTTTCCTTTCCGCCAGTTTTCATTCTTTCGCTTTTCAATCGAAATCTTTGACTTTTCGGGGACGTATGGATTTAAATAAATTGTAAAAGACCGAGTTCGCACGTTTGAACCATCGATAAACTTTACGTTATTCGGCGTCCCTCGGGGACCGACACCTCGGCGAGAGTTCGTTAATCTTCGTTCTTACGGAAATTTCACTCGAACAACTACCGTTGGCGAGGAACGAAAGATTATTTCTTTGTCGACAGCTTTTTCTTCCTCTCTCTCACTTTTCCTATCTATATAGATCACACTCTCTTTCTCTATCTTTTTCTCTCTCTTTCTCTCTCTCTCTCCCTTTATTTCTCTCTTGCCACCTCGTCGTACGACTTGAAACTTGTTCGAAAAGTTTTGGCTCCTCCGAGCTTCTCACAGACCTCCTCATCGTCCATGAAAAGTTCCTTTTCGAGCCTCTCGAAAGATATACGTAACCCCTTTCTTCCAGAAGGTGAAAATACGCGTCAGTGATTAAGAGACGGCTTGCCCTCGGGCCGATGTCTGACCCTCTCAACGTAACTATACATATATATACACATTGTTTTTTTTTTTTTTTTGGCAACGTAACGCTCCGAGTGACGCGAGTCCTTCAGGTTTCTTTTCTCACTTCCAACCCCCTCGAGACACTTTCAGGGGTTCACGGGTGAGCTCCGACTCATCGGTGTTCCCGCAAAGTACTCGATACGTTTGCCACATTGGCCTTGGCGTCTTGAGTTTCAATTTAAAAAGAAAAAAAAAAACTCACCCCTTACAAACTGTTGGATTTTTTTATATCCATTTTTTATTTTCTACTTTGGTCAAATGAAATTAATAGTATTTTCATAACGGTCAAGATTGTATCATATTATTACAAATATATTCGTCAGACTCATCCAACGCAATTAATAATTATAATACATTTTCGTAACGTATATAATTACGAATTGAATTATCGCGAACGTCGCGAAACTGTGACAATCCTCAAAATTTCGTACGATCGAGTCGCGCGACGTGTATATAAACGTGTCGGGTGACGAAATTCCACGTAATTAACTAGTTGAATCCGTCATCGTTATTTTCCGGTTCGTTTCTCGAGTCGTTCTCCCTAGTAGTCGAGTCGCTTTTTGCTCCGACAGCGCGAAACGTGGAAAATAAGCTCTAACGTTGGACGAAATCAATTAGCGCGCTTTCACGCGCGCGCCTTTAATATATCTATACGATCGCGTATACTGTGTGTACATACTCGAAACAGGCTCACATTTATTCTATAACGTTCGTATATCCTTCGAGGGTTGCGCGGGGAAGTTATTTTCTCGGGTGGTAAACGAAACACACGACCGCCGCCGCCGCACCTCGACGCTCTCGTGGTTGTTTTTTGATGGCCCCATGCAAATTTTCCTATCCTCTTTCTATATCGACGATATACGTGGCACGAAGCTCGCAGCTTTCTCTTTTAGCCGTGTTTCGCTTCTCATAAAATCTTGCATTAAAAAAAAAAAGAAAAACAAGTTGCGTTAGTCGATTTCGATACGCGCATACGTCGGCTCGTCATGCTCGAGTACTATATATGCAAATATATATATATATACATAAAACAAATATATATATATATATATGTACAATGCTTTGTGAAGTCTTCACATAAATCTATAAAAGGCTAAAAGTCCAACCGTTTTTGACTTCCCATCGTCGCTTCGAACACGACACTCAGTCGCCACTCGCTGCTTTTTTTTAGTGTTCGACATTTTTTTCATTTTTTTTTTCTATTACTTTTTTTACTCTGCCTCGAAAAAAAATAGCTCGAGAGAACCGCACGGGCGACGAAAGCTTTTGACTTTTCGACCTGGTCTCGCTCGAATTAATCGTACACGACGATGAAATATACAGCCCTAACGCTTAGAGCCCTGGTTCCACGTGACCTCGATTTTATTCTTTTATTATTATTATTATTATTATTATTGTTGTTATTATTATTATTATTATTATTATTACTCTTTTTCAACACGCATGAGCTGTTCCACCTTGTTGATTTTTTTCTCTGTCGCGAAAACCTCGAGCCTCCTCTTTCTACTCTCGACTCGTTCCCTCTGATCTTTTTACGAGGTCGCAACCCCTCTTTCTCTCAGCCTACCCCCTCGTTGCCCTGGAATTAATCGAGGAATAAATTATCATAAATTATCGCAGGAATTTTTCAACAATCGATATTTATCGGTTTTCGAGTCGAGATGCGAAGGTTCGAGGGAGAGGATTAATTCGACGAGGGGATGAATGTTTGCCGGGGTGAAAAATTTGATTTATCTCCCATTTTTTTTTGTTGTCTTTTTTTTTTAAGCGATGGAGAAAGAATGGGGAAAAACAAAGTCTGTTCATCCATTGGATTTTTCACTTCGTTGTTAAACGCGATTTAATAAATCGAGTTCGTGTTTCTCTCATAATACCGAAAAATATAAATCAAAATTTTCAAAACAATATACATCGGCTATCGCGTATCATGACGCGTTTGCTCCAAGTTTAAGGGTCGTCGCACATTATTATCAGCGCGTATAGTGCAATAACGAGGCGATATTCTCACTCACCCTAAGGAGTTAAGGGTGCATTTATGCTCAGACACTCTCCCTCCCCAACTTCTCTTCGTTCCAACCTAGCGAAGTTGCAACTTTGATTTGTTCGTAAAGCCCTGGACGAAGTTGAGCGAACGTTCAGGTGTGGTGTTAAGCCTCGAATGAAGAGCTTTCGGATGACTATATACACGTTCGAACGAGAGAGAAAAGGAGAGAGAGAGAGAGAGAAGGTAGAACGCCTAAAATCCTCTCACGTCGTGATACCAAGATTTCTCTCAGACTCTAGACGAGTTAACCCACGTGCTTGCTGCCCTCTCGCCGCGAGATTGATCCGTGTTGCTTCGTTTAAACGATTAAAATCGTGTCCATCCCGCCGAATTAAGCTCTACGATAACGAAAACCATCCCCTTTCCTCACCCTCGGCTACGTTTCTAATGAAAATGACACAAGGATTAAATTCTTAAGCCTCGAAACCAAAGTATTTCATTCAAAATCTTGACAAACTTTTTTTTTACGTCTAAACCATTTTGTTTTTCTTCTTTCGCGTTTAATTATATTTCTCGATAAATTGTTGTTAAATAAAACGAACGCGAACGAGATCGCGAAGTTTCGAACGTCTATACGCAAGTGGCAAACACAATTTTCCCGCGATTTGCGAGTCGAAGGGTGAGCCGAGGGTGGGAGGGAGAGGGAGGTTGAGTACTCGTTCAATATTGTCTCGCAATTTTCGTGGCAAAACTCGCTATATTCCTGGGTCTATGGCCGGTAAAGCGATGAACCAAGAGGAAGAGGGGGTGGAGAAGGGTGTAACACTTCTCGTTCGTAGTTCGCAGTACATCAACGCGTCTCGATAATCAATTGTTACGTTCTCTCATTTACTGGTAACGTTAACGCAATATCGCCACTATTTTAACGTATGACCCTTGTGTAACGTAACCCACCCCCTCTCCTCCCCTCGTACGTAACCTCGAGCGTTCAATATTGAGCGGACGACGATTACGATAAATTCGGGAGTTTGTATCGCGGATACCATAAACTTTCATAAAGCTCGAAAGTCGTCGACTCGAACGAACTGGTTTTCCTGGTTTAATCGAAAATCGTTAATATCTTTTTAATTGCCATTTAATCATCGAACGAGAATCGGGCAATCAAGGTTGGCTGGTATACAGTTGTAAGGGATGAGCTGATTATTATTTAATTTATTGCCGTTATTTAAATTTATTTTTATTGTTTTGTTTCTTTTTTCACTAATTTATCCGAGTCTTTAGGAAAGGTTCGAAAGGGTGTAAATTTTCTCATCCCTTTCATCATTGCCATTTCTCGTTTACGTGCAACTTTTCGTCATTCAGCTCGTATTCTATAGGTACATGCGTGTATATTTAATCAAAGGGCCCATAGACTCGAGGAGAACGTGCTATAGGGGGTGACATCCCCGTGGTATATTCCTAAACTTGTCTCTCTCGGTCTCTCTCTCTCTCTCTCTCTCTCTCTCTCTCTCTCTCTCTCTCTCTCTCTCTCTCTCTCTCTCTCTCTCTCTCTCTCTCGTTCTAGCTCTGACTCTCTCTCTCTATCCCCGACGTCTCGGATTACCGACGTTGAAATCCTAAGGCTTCGTCGTAGCGACTCCATTAAGGCTCGCATGGCTTCCGGGGGACGTCGAATATATATCCTTGCTTCTTCTCCAGACGCGAATCCTAGTATTTTCACCATAAAATTTTATATATATACGTCTAACCCTCCTACATTCTCGCACAAGAATACTATTATTTTATATTCAATCTAAAATTGAGAAACTTTGTTTCATTTTATATTTTTTGTTTTAAATTTGATTTCTTCAACGTCGCAGGACTAACGCGAAGAGCAAGAACGAAACGAGTCGATCGCGTCAAAGCGTGACAACGTCGTTTCTCGTGGTTTTTTTTGTTCTCTCGTAAGAAGCTTCTTGCAGAATGAAATATTCGAAGAAAGCTTGTTATTCTTTATCCGCTTGGTGGTGGCTTATTTTTTTCCCCTTCTTTTTTGTTTGTTTGTTTGTTTATTTCTGATTCAGGACAAAGAACGAAGCGTGCTCGTCGAGTAGATCAAAGCTAGGCAAAGCTAGCCTTGCAGTCGCATCTAATACATTGCCTTTTAGCTAGCCGAGGAATCGAGCGTCTCTAGCTTCGTTGGTCGCTCTTCACTCGACAAAACGAAATCCCGAGACGAGAGAAACATGGAGAAACTCTCGTCAGATTCTTCGCTCTCATTCCTCCATTTCGCGTTTCGAAATTTCCACAACAACGAGAAGAAGAAGAAGAAGAAGAATGAGAGGGAAATAAGATATTCGCGTACCGAGACGACGCGAGATGCTTCATTAAAACGAATCCTTTTTTAATTAAATTTTGTAATTATACACGCTTTTATTTTATTTTATTTATTTTCGTTATATATTTTTTTGTTTTTTTTTGTATTTTTTGTATCTCTTTTTATTTTATGACAAAGTCGAACTTCATTTCGTAGCGACGAGGTAGCGGAAAAAGATATCGTCCCAACGGTACACCTTGGACTTTTCGACTCGAGTCGAACGAGAAAGTACGACGATGTATAAGGGACGAGAGGGAATCGTGCGCGGTCGGTTTAAAAGTTTTTCGTATCTCGCGTGGTCGACGCGCGCCTGCCGTAAGACCGGACGAATTACTTCTTCCTTCGCTCTCGAGATTATTTTTCTTTTCTCCTCTCTTTTTTTTTATTGCTTCGTTTTTTCCTTTTCCAGACCGGAGATCGAGACGAACCTCCCGGAGATCATCCGATTTAACGCATTTATATTATTTAATCTCGTCATTTTTCTTTCTCGTTTGATTCCATTTTTATTAATATTTTTTATTATATTATTATTATTTTTGTGAGTTTGTCGGGCTTCTTGATCGTCGCGAGAGACCTCGAGTGCATGAAATTGTGGAAATTGTAGAATAGGGATTAGACTTTGGCGATTAGACGAGTCCCGTGATGATTCAAGTAGTACGAGTACGTATTAGTCAGACAGGAACACCTGGTACATTCTCGTAGCTTTGTAATCCACCTCGAGTCGTTAAATTAATGACGCTCGTTAATCCCGATTAGGCAGGTAACCGGTGTATTTATGAGGTGGGACACTGGTCATCCGGTGAACCTCGGACTAGTTTCTACATCCCCTAAATCGGCAAGACATCGTTCAATTCCACTGTGAGGGAGCGATGACGTTCACGTTGAATTATTGGCTGGCCTTGATTGACCACGCGACTGAAAATCGTTACAATAAATGAAACGATAATATTTACACAAATTTAAAAAAATCTATCAATTATTAACGTTAATTAATACCGACGATCAATTAATTAAGTAGAAGAAGAAGAAAAAACGTTAGGGGATGAAAAATGAATTCACGTTCTTAATTCGAAGTTAATGAGGCACGAACAATATCGAACTGTTAATTTTCTACTCGACGGTAATAAGGGAGAATAAAATACGATCTTTCGAAGGGTGAAACGCCCTCGAACCCTCGAAAAATCTCGCAGACTCATCGACGAACGATCTTACAAGTTCCGACGAACTTCGACAGGCCTCGAATTTTCTTAGACGAAAAATCACGTCAAAATTCTCCTACCCGCAATATCGTTCACCCTCTATTCTCCAACGTCTGTCTTTGACGAACCCCAATGAGAAAAAATTGGCGATCTCATCGTTATCGAAAAATCGCCATATATATAAATTCATCAATCACTTCGTCTTCGATCGAACGTGCCAAGGGTTGATATTTTCCCAGCCCTGTGAAATATCCTTCGACCCAATTTTCGCAAAATTCAAATTATACAAAATTATTATTATTCAGCAAATTCTATCCAAATTTTATAAAAAAAAAATCGATACAATTTCTAACACAAAATCATTCTTCTCATAGCCGAAGGATCATTTCCTTACGACGGTGTCAAACTCATTTTCGACCCTTGTTTCCTAGCACCAATTTCGAAGAATCAAGCAAACTATATAAACTTTACACGTGTATCGTAAAAGTCTTCTGAAACTGTACGAGACAAGAAGAATCCTTCGAGTCCTCGGAGGTCATCCCCTTCGACTCGTCGTCCTCCTAGAGTCAACGTCCGACGAGATTCACGCGTGGTGTACGATCGAAGCTTACCGTCTTCGTTTTATGTCCCGGCTCTTCTTCCCGTCGTTTCGAAAGTCTCCTTTATAAGAAACCTTGGCCATCGTACGTGTGACGTCACGGTTGTAATGTCACCCGAGGGAACAGGGCGAATGGTCGATCGATGTAAACGTTATATACATACGCGGGAGTCCCTTATTTCTCGCAATTTGCGCACCTTCGACGAAGAACATTTTCTTCGTCCTCCTCCAGTTTCCTTTTACTTCAGGGGTATATAACGTGTAATACCTCCCTCGTCGCCGACGAAACGAAAATTGCCGAAGCTCTCCGACACCACGATAGAAAAAAGAAATACAGTCTCGGTCGAGTTTTACCCCTGTGCATTTTTTTTTAAACTATAATTTATTTTTCGATATAACAATTTATTAAACGAATAAAATAATATGAAATAATATGTGAATAATGCTTTCAAAATCTAGTCAGTTAAATTTGTCGAAGATTTGAGATTTCCATCCCCCTGGGTGAATCGGATGTTTGGATACCTCGAGCATCGATTATTCAACCAACAGGGTGAGATTAGGACCTCGACCAATCGGCACCAAAATGGCACAATGCCAATCCTTGGGGAATATATGTATTCACCCATCTACCCTTAAATATATATAGGTATAGGACGAGATGGTATGAGGAACCCTCCCTTATGTAGTAAATTATATGTTCTATAACGCTTATGGTCATTGTCCCTACGTACACACGCGGCGTACCTCCGTTCTGAGCAATAAGCAGTCGACTCGCGACATCCCTTCTCTCAACGTTGATAGATAGGACACGAGAAGATCGTGGTGCAAGCTACGAGAGAGAGAGAGAGAGGAGAGTTAGATCTCCAAAACGTGATGTTCGTGCAAACGTCGTACTGAATTCGAGAGCTTTATGGCCGTGTCGTCGCGTTCCTCGTGTCTCGAGATGATCCGTTTCTCTGCGTTTACACACGAACCGATAGACGAAAAGCAACCTATCTCTACTTTTGCAATGCTCACTATCCGAATGTTCAACCCTATGTTCTCAATACCAGCTGCATTTCTCTCATCTCCTTCCAATCTATTCAACGTTAGAAACGGAGATAGCAGTTTATCGCCTTCTCGACGATAGAACCCTTCTCTTCGTTTTTCGGTAAAGTGAAAGAAAAAAGAAGAAGAAGAAGAAGGAGCCAAGATGCGAACACGAGAGAGATCGCGAAAGGGGTAGTTGAAAATTGTTTCATTTCGTTCTTTTCTATTTCTTTACGTCTTTTTTTCTTTTTTTTTTCTTCGTTCTCTCGATCTTTCGCATCTCCACGAATTCAATCTTGTTTTTTCGCTCAAGAGGGAATCGAATGATAAGGAAAAGGCTCTTCCTTATTCCCCTGGATTTTCCAGGTGTTTCACTGGATTTTTCAATAGTTTCTTGGGAAAAATGAAAAGATCGTTCGAGGAGTGAGAATATCGAGGAAGATTGCAAGAGGAAATAGTGGAAATATATTGTTTTTTTTTTGGTCCAAGAATGTATAATGCGATTTATCGTTTCGTGTGGAATCGGGGGAAAAATGTATATTTTTGTATTAAATGAATTTTTGTTTGATTGTTCTTTTATTTTGTTTTAGGTACGACGAGTCCTGTCGCGACGATGGAGGAAACGTTCTTCTCCAGACTGATCGTCGCGGCTTCCCACACGGCTCTATCGGGCGATCTGGCTGTTCTCATTCTCGAATTACCACCGAGAGAAAGACGAACGAAGATGACGACAGCTGCTGGTATAATTTCATCGAGAACGACGACGAGTACGACGTCGACGATTTCGTCGAGCACGATCATGGATGACATTGATTTTGCATTGGAGGAGGAAGAGCGAGAGAACAGCGAGACGAGAAACGACGATTCGGAGACGAATCAACTCGTTCTGAGGTAAAAAAATAAGCGATAGAAATTATTTACAATTATTTTCGTATTAAAATTCAGCGTCTCAATTGTATTCTCGTTATACGTTCCAGAGTTATGCATCTAGATGGCTTCACGTCCGAGCTCGTCGGTGAAATTCCCGTTTCGCAATCTCCAAATAACGTCGGTAATATTTCTCTGACTGTGCCGTGTGGATTTTTTTCACGAGGAGGAGTTTACTCTCTCCAGTTGCAACTCAAGTCGTCCTCGCCGATGACCAAGTTCACGGATATTTACGATCCCTCGGGGATTCAGGTAAAGTTTTTGAAGGAGCGACGAATCTCTGTCATTTTTTATTTTTGGCTTTTTTTCATTTTTGATCCTTCAACGGTTATCGTTCGAGATAGAAAATAAATTTATCGTCGAATTTTTCGTTTGTCGCAGATGAGAACGACCCTCGACGTCCGATGGCCAACACCGTCGCTCACGTTGGAGCCTCAACACTTCAACACTTATCCCGGTCAGCCGGTGCTCGCGACTCTCGAGTACACCGGCATATCCTGTTCACCGGCCAAGGGAATTCCCGTCACGACGTATTCCCTACAGCTCATATATTGCGGCTCGAGTGTTCTATCCTGCGATCCTCGCAACAAGAGCCACGTACAGGTTCGTTCTGACTTATATTGCAGCTTCGCAACGAGGCCAACCTCGTATTTTACTGTTGAAAAACGTTAAAATGTTTCAACCAGTTATTTCCCACAGGATAAAAATCTCTCGGTCATTTTTGTTATCGATGTTTATTCGTTTTTTTCTTTTTTTATGATACGTTATTTTATACCAAACCATTGGATATTTTCCAATCGAGTTTCTATTCGAGATTTCTCGTAGAATTTTAATCAGTTTAACATTTACCTTCTCGCGTTTCATTTTCCCAAAACGTAAAAGTAACAAAGGTCGTCCGATCTGCAATAAAGGTACCGGTTAATAAATCATACGGCATGGTTATTCACCTTGGCGTGGGATATACGTAACAAATGTTTTACGAGGACCATCATCCAACCGGATTGAACAACGTAACAGTAACACCACTCACTTTTCATCCCTGCGTCTCTTTCTCTCGGCTTGGGAAAGATCCTTTCGTAGGATCTCTCTCGGTAACGTTGAAAATTTGTTTTACCAGACAGGTCGAGACGTGAACCATTTGATTTCTCCTCGTACGTGCAAATGCAGTACGTTTTCATATATTACGTTTTCTCAACCACCAACCGTGTATAACCGACGTTTCATAATTCATTCGTTTTCATACATCCTCGGGCAGTCGTGCTCTTTCATTCTTCTCGTAACAATTTTTACCTCCAAACGTGAGATCGTTGTTAAAAAAAAAATATAGAGTACGAAAGAATTCTCTTAAAAATGTTTTCTTTATTATATTTTATTTTTTTCACGCTTTTTTCCAGATGTTGTACTCGGAGGAAGTTCAAGGATTTCCGGAGCAAAGAATTCTCAGTCTGAGATGTGAATTTTTCGGTCTGGCGGGTCATTACGCTCTTAGACTGAAACCAACGAATGTAAATTCGAGCGCGCCGACCACCAGCGCTTATATAAAGGTGAGATAAACCATGGACGATGAGAAATTTCATCATTATCGTTAAATTCGTCAATTTGTCTCGGCTAATTTACGAAAATGCCAATTAACCAAGGGTATTCGGGTAACGCTGGTCGGACGATCAATTCTCTCGTATTCAGCTGTATGCAACAGCGTAATATAATATAATATAAAGTACTAGGCGAGAGAGTATACGTGTAGCCTCGAGGCTGTGCCATGGAAGAAACGAAAGCCGGACACACGAGGGACGGTGGCAGTGTCGGGTCCTCTGACGTTTACAAACTTTGTTAATAGACTCTCTCGGTACTACCGGAGAGTTTTGCTCTTTTCCCTCCCGCTTTACTCGACGGCAAGAGAGATTCCCCAACGGTATTTTATACTGGAGATTAGTCCGTTGGCAGTCGAGCCTCGGTTCGCCGGTTAAACAGGTCTCAACTGTCGGAGAATTGGGTAAACGATACACCAGGGAACGTTCGATATCACGAATTTCCACGGATCAAATAGTTTTATTATCGGATTTCGAAATCGTCCCCGACGATTCTCGAATTCTACTAATTCGAGGATATTATGTTACAGGTTGAATGGTCGGATCAGTACGTATTCAACGTCCACGCGAGATCGGTATATCCTTGCGACGGTGGTTCGGGAGGATTGTCCGTCCTGTTCGAATATCCCTCGTGTCGTCTTCAAGGCGATCGTGTACGTGTGTACGGTCGTCTCAGAGCGGACGTGGCATCACTCGCGCCTCCCTCGACTCTCAACTACGTCGCCGAGCTCAAAGCACCACCGGGCAAACACACATTGACGTTCGACTGTGACATATTCACCGAGAAATTCGTCGAATATTGCTTCGTCTACGTCAGTCAGGCTATCACTAACGCAATGGCCGAGGTCAGAGTCGATTGCATACCGACCTTTCCGATTCAAGGTAAATCCTTCGTCGAAGCTCCCGTTTTTTCCCCCCACAGATTCGAGAGACAATTATAAAACCTATAAAACCTAAATGAAAGCCTTTCAGGATTTTCATCGTTGCGTCATGATACTTTCAACGACCGACGAACTGATTAAATTCTCTTTCTCTCGTTTTGTTTGTTTGTTTGACTCGTTGACCGATAATTCGCGCACGATCCTCTATCGTATTTTCCTCGTATAACTGGCACGTGGGGAAATTGCAATTACAACGGGGATATAATCCCGTCGTACTTTGACGAATTTGACAAGCACGTCCCATACGCGAATTCCATCTCTCCGTAACGTAGGTGTAACTTTCACGTCGTCTGTCATCCCAACCGTGTAGAGACACCCCTCCCGTTATGTTCCATTTATAACGAACCACCCTATTGATTAAATGTTGCACCCCGAATTACCTTCGCGCCACATCGAAATGCCTCTATCTGGCTCTATCTTCCATCCGGTAATCCGTCACTCGCGTAACATACTCGTCGGTTCCATCCAAATTCTCCTTTTTCAACTGGAAAATAGCGAAATTCGTTTGGACCATTCCCACGGTACGAAATATTCAAACGTGTGCGATATCTCGTTCGCCTATGTATTATTTAACGATACCAGCATCGAGCTGCCCGAATATATGACCGAATCAATTACAGTTACGCGTACATTTCAACCCGATAAAACGTCGAGTTTGACGAATACAAATTTCAAGAGGAATTTTCATTCGTATCCTCTTGTTAAAAAAAAATATGAAACAAAATTCTCTCGATTTGTACTTTCGTTTCTTTTTTTTTCTTCCTACTACTGAATTTTATATATTCCCTCGACCCAATTCCGTTCCAATTTTGTCCGATGGACTTTGCGGCAAAAGTATACGGGAGGGTAACTGCTCTTAAAAAAAACACACACAAAAAAGGGATACAAGGTAGTTTTGAAAGTTTCAGCCCTCGGGGGAATAAACAGCGGGACACCGGTGTGCGTCAAGCATCACCGAGAGTAAAATCGATCGAACGCTACTCTTTTCTCTTCGGGTACACGACATCGATGTGTATATCGTAACGACGAACATCGTTCTCCTTGCGACCCGCGGATGGGCAACCGGAGAACGCGATCGCTCCATCGTATTTCTCCTCGGACGCGGATATTTAACGATCTCGTCGTAAATCCTGATTCCATTCTCTCGGTTCATACGTGAAATGATGACTATCCCCTGTTCTACAAACATACCCGCTTATCAGCTAACAAGCGCGAAACGCGAGCCACTCGCGAATAATTTGAAATTTCATCGCTTATCAATGCGAGCAGCAGTATCGCGATTGTTCGATACTGCAATGACGTTGTAGTGTCTGGGAGCTATTGAAATATAGATAAAGAGTCGTTTCGTTTGATATCGCCACCATAAGTGGTGGAAATTATCGACCGAATAAATTTTAACAATAATTTTTGTTTTTCCATTATTTTGGTTACTTTTGTTTTCTTTGTTTCCGAGGTTTGGAAGGAACACGTAGTAAATAAAAGCAGTCGATCGCATCGAGATACGAGAGAAGCGAGTAATTAACGAGGCATCGTCAAAAGAGGGCGAGTGTTATCGATTCTACGAGGGATAACATCGATTAATGCTCCATTGAAGTGTGTTCAACGGATTTCATCGATGAGCGGTCGTTGCGGAAGCGTAGAAGTTGTAGTGGACGTTCGTCATGGTCGAACGAGCAATAAGGAGAGAAGAAGGGTGTTCCCGAGTAAACTCGACGGCTCGTTGGGCATGCTAAAACGAATTTACCTTCGTCTTCTTGTTCAATGCTCAGGACGAGACGACAGCGAGCACCGGGGCTATCGTGAAAATTCAACAACAAAGACACTTCCCTTACCAAATTACCGGAAAACTCGTCGGCACCGAGGCGAAGCTTGCCAAGTTCGCGAAAACAAGAAAGAAGCTGACGATGTCTTGATCAATCCTACGAACGTTGATTGCCGAGAAAAAGGAACTTTCGGTGAACAATGATGAGAAAATTGAAATCCGAGATAAGAAGAAAGCGGGACGAGGCAAGAAAAGCTGCCGATGCAAAGTAAATTGAGCAAAAAGGAGACTTAACGATGAGAGAATTGTTCGTAAAAGACAAAAGAAGAATGCGAAATGAAAAGGAAGCACGAGGATAATTAATTTGTGATTCCGTCGTTAATTCTTCAACTCCTCGGTGGATCGAGCTCTTTTTTATATTTTGCAAGCTGACGTTTTTCTTTTTTTATTTGATATTAATCAAAACCGATCAGGAAACGACATTATTGCAAGTCGATCCGGCGTGAAAATGGAAAGTGTCGAGAGAAAAATAGAGAATGGAGCTGGAGGGAAAAAAGGGGAAGGGATAGAGCTGGAACGACGAAGGGAAAAGTGAGTTAGCCACTCGCGTTGGCTCGGCTTGCGGAAATTCTCGATGACCCGCGATTTAATCCGTCCCGATCGACTATCGAGTCTTGATCTTCGTCGCGCGCTTTTAATTATTATTTCTCGCTCGAGTTATCGCGAGAAAATTAATTCTCTGTTGGCCAATGACTGAGAGTAACCAAAGTTATCCGACACTTTTATCAACTATATGAGAGTTTACACCGAGATCCGTAAGACATCGCGAAACTTTCGAGTATTCGTACACTTTGCCATCGAGTATACGATTTATTATGGAGTTTAAACGAGGATTATGCCACGAAGGAACACGAGAGAGAAAAAGAGAGAGAGAGGGAGAAATTGCTTTCGGGATTGGAACAAGAGCGATTTACCCAACGAACTTGGGACATTTATCAGGCCGCGGACAATATCGATCGTTGCCGACGACACTGTAACAGTGTTCAATAATATGTACCCACCATCAAGCCCCACTCTCTCTCTCTCTTATCACTGGAAAGATTCCCCAGAGGCGAAAAATTGGCCAGGATGCTGTAAAAAAAGAAAACAGTAAAAAATGAGAAAATGCGTTTTGTAAGTGAATGTACTTTCATCTTCGTAAAAATGCCTGTCTTCATTTTCTCGCGTTTACCGATTCGACGCGACGTCGGTGATAAAAAAAAACAGGGTGCAATTTACCAAGCGGTAAAAAACACGTTGTTCCTCTCTACGCCCCAGCTCGACATAAAATCTCAATCATCTTTCTTCACTCGAGTACCGGAAGACTTCGACGAGATCCTATGGTCCGTGCGAGAACAGAATTGCTTGAACCGTATTCTGCAAATGTATGAGATCCGGCTGAAGTTTAATTTAGCAGAAAGCATCAAATCTATCGTAAATTTCAAATTATCTTGATTTTTTATATCGTCGGTGGAAATATTTTTTCAATGGTCACAGTAAATTTCTAGCAAACAAACAAAACCACTGGCTGCTGACCATTTCCAGATCTTTTGTTAACTCGACAAATTTCCCGCATTCTTTGACGAAGATCATCTCTTTCGTTCCTTTAAAGAAATGTCTCCATTTTCGTTTACAGACCAAGCAGGACGAAACGATTCTTGAACCATTTTACGATGGCCCATTGTACGATATGTATAGACGTTGGAGAAAAAAAAAGAGAATCGTACAAGTTGTACAAAGAGCGCCCATTTCCTGATAGTCCAGGGTCTTTCATGGTTTCTCCCTTTCTCCTTCTTTTAATATCCAAGCTTATTTGAGAATCGCGACTAGGAGAGAAGGAAAGACCGTGGGACATTTTCCTTTTACCATTCACTTCCTCTCTCTCTCTTTCCCTTATACACTCTCGGTCGGAACCTCAATCGAGGGATTATCGGAGTCGCGTTAATCCACCCAACGGAGAGATGACCTGCTATCACCCTTCTCTTCCTCCTCCTCTTTCTCTCTCTCTCTCTCTCTTTCTCGTTCTCGGTTCAAAGCGAAAAACTACTTCCTGCCCTCGTTTGAGTTCCTCTTTCACTTCTAACGGCCTCGTATTTTTTTTTATTCAGAGAGCGATGCCGGAGGCTGGGGACATTGGAGTCAGTGGAGTCCTTGCAGCAGCTCGTGCGTCGGAGGCGTCCGAAATCGTTACAGATTCTGTGACACGCCACCGCCCAGATACGGTGCAAAGTTTTGCCAGGTAAAAAATCATTGAAAAATATGTAAACTCCGTTTAGCAAACACGAAAGATTAGAATTTTTAATCCTTTAGTTTAATTATTCGCCTTGACGTAATTTTTTAGGAAAACTTTAATTTTAATTCATAGAATGTTCACAATTTTTTCCAGGGCAAAGCAGTCGAGACTGAATCGTGCGGAGGTGCTGGCGAGCTCGATCTTCACGGGAATTGGAACCCCGGTGACTGGGAATGTAGTCATGGAAAAGGTCTGGCTGCCGAAAGACCGGAAGTGTCAGCGGAAATCGGTTCAAAATGTCGTTGCGGTTGTCTCGTTAATCTCGCTAATGAAACGACGCGAAGAATGCTGGCGGCGAGTACACAAGCATGCCCGGGACGTTCTTTCTGGCTTATTCAGGCAGAACCAGAATTCGTAGTCAGACTACATCTCGTTCAAACTAGATTTCCGTGTCCTGGTCAATACGTCAGAGCGAGAGACGGGGATTCTCTAAGCGCCGAGCTTTTGGCCGACGTGGCTTGTGACAAAAGTGCACCAGAATCGGGCACGGTCGTCTCATCGGAGCAAAGTATGCTTCTGGAATTTTTCAGCGACGAGATGACCGCTGCTGGGGAATCTTGCATCGGTGGTTTTCTCGCCCATGCCTCGACTTTACGTGAGTAAACCCAATTACAGAAAATAGGAAAAAGCCATGTTCACTCAAAGTCGAGATAACAATTATCTTTTGATTATTTTTAACAGACAAGCCTCGATTTGAAAATGGGACGAATTCTTCTACGGTGCTTCTTCACCCTCAAGTCGTTGTCGCGGCAGGAAGATGGGCTCTCTGGTTGTCACCCGCGCATTTAGCAGCAGCTTCTCTCCTCCTTCTCATGTTTCTCGTTTCCGTGTTTCTGGCTCTTCAGTACGCCGTTAAATACAGAAAGTATCAGATTGCCGAGGATCTCGATAGCCTGACGGATAACTCTGGTAAGTGCGAGAAATATTTTCTCTCAACGTACTGAAATAAACCGAGGAATTTTTAATTCTCGATTTCTTTTGTATTCAACACTCATCGATTAATTGTAGCCTGCAGTGGGTCCATGCAAGGCCTGGCCAGGCGAGCGAGAGCTATGTCCTCGTCGACTCTGATATCCGAGGTGGTCTCGCTAGTCAGATTACCGAGACGATCCTCACCCAAACACGCCAGACTCGAGCAAACACCCACCGATCTCGAGGATGGCTACGAAAGCACAGAAACACAGACTGAGTAAGAAAATTCCTACATATAGACCAAAATTCACCTACATTTAAAAGAAGACGAAGTCATTTGTTTCATTCACGCTTTAAACGTCATAAATTGCTTCCGTGAACGTTTTGAACTGACGAAGTAATTCGCACGCTTATTATTTTTACCACAGAATCGAGGACGATAACACAGCGGACACGGGAACTCTGAAGCACAAAGATCACGACGAGCACGGATCACAAAGAACGATAGTAGCTAGTACGATGAGCACACCTTCCAAACGATCGTCAAGTTCGGGCACTTCGACGAGCGGACTTCCCGAGATCAAATTTGCCCGTCCAGTAAAGTAAGTTCCTTTCACATTAGTCTCGTTTCACCTTTTCCTCTATCTCATCTCAAAACTCTTATCGCAATCATCAAACAAAGAAAAATTAACGATATATCAAAAATGAGGAAAAACAAAGCGACATTTGAACCAACCGGCATTTCATTATTCATTCCAAACAGTCCACACGTGATTCTTTGGTTCGATGAAGATTCTCGTAAAGTAAAGTGGCGAACAAAGGCACGAGTAGAATTTAGACAACAAATATATAAATATCTATATATATATTTGTATGAATTATGTATATGTTTACTTGATATATGAACTAGAACGAGTTCGATGCCAATGTTGCATTTAGAATGCGCATGAATATGTTAAAAAATTGAGTGTAATTTTACTTTTTCTGATTTCATTATTCATAGATTTAATATTGTCTATCTTAGATTACAATGTTGAATTTATATTTATTGTCTGTCTATATCGAACGAAAAAAAAAACAAAAATCATTTTTTCGTCTTTACAAAACGGTTCGCTAATAGCCATTTTTTTCGTTCTCTTTTTCGATATCCTCGTCGCAGGCTACGTACGGTTGGGCCTATAACACCAGTGTCAGAGGAAGCCTCGATGTCGGAAGAGAGCAGACGTTTCAGCACCACGAGCGCCTCGACCAGCGTGAATAACGTAAGCGTCACACACCCAAAACCGCCTAAACTTCTTCAGGCAAAGGTACCCGGATAATTATACGCTTTTATTAACGCGTTTTAGCGATTTTTGCCGCAGAGAGTAAAGTAGTCACCGCTTTTATCGAGCTTATCACACCTATAATTGTCCATCTTCAAATTTTTATCAAACCCAAATCTTTGCCGATTATCTCATATTTTGCAATTTCAATACGCTATATTCTCAGTCTTTGTGTTTCTTATGGGAAAATTTTTCGAATCTCAAAAGCCCCGAGCCAAAAGACTCTTTACCATCGATCATGCTTCAATCGATTGATTTTGATTGAAACGCATCATCCATCCTTGAATCGAGATAATGAAGTAATATAGATTTTTCATTTTTTCTTTTCTTAGGGTTTTTCACCCGCAAGCACATCCTCGAATTTGTCGGTATTACGATGCGGAAAAGAGACGAAAGATCGTCGAAACAGGGAGCGTTTACTTCAAGGTCCTGGCTCGGAATTTAGCCTAGCAAATCCAGACATCGATCTCGA
The DNA here is from genome assembly GCA_951802705.1 of Netelia virgata. Lineage (NCBI taxonomy): Eukaryota > Metazoa > Arthropoda > Insecta > Hymenoptera > Ichneumonidae > Netelia > Netelia virgata. Next base: position 51,758,266 of record OX637863.1, read on the forward strand.
GCTCGATTATTACGATTACAACGTTGTTAACGCCGGTGCAGCACCCGGTTCGTATCTCGGAATGGATCCTGCATTTCTCGTTTGGATTCCACCTCTGGATCCCGGTGAGTCGGAAATTTTGGGAGCGATCGAAGAGGATCATCATTACGAGGAGATTGGCGAGAAGAAGGACGAGGAGACGTTGAGACTGGATACTGAGGGCGCGGCACTGACCCCGGCCGAGTATAAAAGAATACGAGCGGCTAAGCTTCTCGATGAAAAACCAAACGGCGGTACAAGTTCGTCCGGTAACGAAGAAATTTTACCCAGAAGATTCGATCCGGGTGAATCCAAGCTTCACGATGAAATAATCATGGAATACAGAGCTAGACTGAACGACGGTATGCTACCGATACATCGGATTCTCGAGGAGTCGAGAGTTCGCGTTAGCGAGGAATCGCTCTCGAGACACTCGCAGGACGAGAGCTCGAATAATTCCGATCCGATACCGAATCGTTTGAACGAACGGGACTCTAGGGACAAGCTCGAAGGTAGATTTACTCCTAGAATAACTAGAAATAAGTTGATCGAGGAACAGGAGAGATGCAGAAGCGCGAGTTTGCCGAGAAATCGAAACAACGACGAAAGACGAAGCTCCGATCAGTCGACAGTTTCGAGCGACAATTCGTCGCGTAACGGTAGCGAGGGCGAGAGAAGAAGAACGGCGGCGAGTGTGAGAAATCGGCTGCAAGAAAGTGCCGAATCGCCGAAAAATTCGAGAAAGAATCAGAAAATTACCGAATCCGCGAGAATATCGAGAGATCAAACGAAGAAAAGTTCTGAAGGTAGTCCGAAAAGTCGAAGGGACGTGTCGAGAATTCAGGCGAATCGAGATCTTGATCGTGACCTTTGCGAGCCCAAAGATGAATCCACGAGGGTCGAAGTAAATCTCGCCAAAGCCAAAACTCCGATTGTTCAACGAAAGTACACCGATATTACGGATTTTAACGCACTTGCCGGAAGTAACAAGATACTCAACGTCGAGGATATACCGTTGAAAGAATTCACTAGGGGACGAAACGAGTCACCGGTCAAAGTTCACAAATCAAAAGACGTGAGAAAAGAGACGAAGGAGATTCAGAGTCCGGATTATGGAGTCGAAGCTGACATGAGGGACACGTCCAGGGAATCCTTTTACGATTTTATCGGTGAGGACGAGGACGGCTTCAAGTTTGCCGACGACGATGATGAATACATCGACAACAAGATAGGCGGATGAAAATCTCTTTACGAAAAAAGATGTGCGAATAAATTTCACCGATCCCGATGTAAGAATTGTAAAATTATCGAGGAAAAATTATCGGGTAAGAATTCTTCAAATCGAAATAATTACGTGAACTGTAAATACCGTTGAATGGAAGGATTTCCACTCGATAGGACGATAGTAGGGCCTCTGTTTTCCAAAAGGGTTCGCCGTTGTCGTGATAGATAAACGGAAACGAATGAACAGAGAGCCACGTTGCAAACCACAATGTTTTAAATTATTTTTCGACAAGTTCGATGATGCTACGATTTACGGATTTTGTCTGCTTTTATTTGATTCTTTCTAGTTTTCGGGACCGAAATTCGGGAATGAATTCGACGGACTCGTATATTCTGTATAAATTAAAATTGAAAGATTACCGCGGCACGGTGGAAGAGAATCTAGTCATGCGATGAAGGTAAATCAAATTCATTATTAATACTTAGAAACGATAAGAGAATTCGAGGATATTCTAGATTATTCAAAAGACTGTATTTTCGAGATATTCTCTTGGAATATATTGAACCTGCGAGAGTGATATACCACATAGAGAGTGAGAACACAGGGGTGTATCGGAGAATACGTTTTAAATCGTGAGAAAACAATTTTGTTATTTATTTTTCGATGACAAAAAAAAACCTTAAGAAAAAAAATCAAATCGTCTCGTTTGCGAACTCATCGTACGTCATTCGCTGTTATTCGTGTAGGGGTAACCAAGAAACAAAGAAAGATACGGTTTATCAAAATGATATCACACGTTTGCTAATCCAGAAGCTAAGAAAATGGCAAAAAAAAAAGAAAAAAGATTCAAAAAAACGCAATCGTAAAGAGTATGTTATGTAATAATGGCATTAATCACATTAATCACGTGTAATAGCATAGATTTCGTATGTATGTTTGACATCGTTCCTAAATGAATAATGAACAAAAAAAATATCGCGAAATCATGAATATCTACCTGGTAAGGGATTTAACAAAAAAAAATCAAGGGAAAAAGGAAAAAATAACAAATCACTGTAAGATAAGTGTATTTATTTACATCTACACGTTTCTTTCTAGTCAATTACTCATTGTAAAGAACAACCAACCAAAGTACCAAATTATATATATACATACACGAAATATGATCAATGTTACCAAAGCGGCGTAGATAAGTGAAAAAAAACAACGTATAATCGATAAGTTTCGTTTCCATAAGAAAAATCCCTCTCGGTTGTTCTCGCAAGTGCGTCGGTGATTTTTTTTTCAGCCAAGAGATTTTATTTATTATATTATAGGATCATTATACCTTCCCCCCCATTGCAATCCTCGAGGTCGATTAAGGACTGATAACAGATCGACTCGATTTATTCGCTCAATCAACGTTTTTTTCATTCGAATAATTCGCATTTAAATTTCTTTCTCCACTCATAGCTTCGAACGGATCACAAATTTTTTAATCCGTTCAATATGATTACGACAGTATGTATTTTGTAGTTGTTGATTAATAAAATATTTACTAGAAAAAAGAACCAAAAAAAAAACATTTTACGAAGAGAATGGAAGATAAAAATAATTTATTCACTAGAGTTATACATTAATCGAAAAATATTTATTGTACATTGGCGATTATAGCTAGAGTCGGACGTCCTCCTTTTTCTTTCAGTTAAAACCTACGTAAGAACTTAAGTATTGGTATTATGGTTTTTTTTATTTTTTTGTTAATTGGAGAGATTACGTCGTTGATCGTAATTTTAAAAATCGATTGACCAATTCTACTTGATCGCTTTGTAAATATGAATGTATATTGTACATTAATTGTATACATCTCGAAAAAAATGCATGAATCGATTAGGCACGTGTAGGCAAAACGCGATATAGCTGTTCGATTTGTTCAGGATATTCTGACAACGATAAAAAATCCCTCGCAACGATCTCAAAGATAACATTAGAACATACTTTCAGGCCACTGCTTCATAACTTCGAATACTCTCCAATATTATTATAATTAATAACGGATTAACAGTTTTTAGGCGATTTTTTCTCATGTTCGATGCTCGAATACTTTCGCACTTTATATATTACGTTCTTTCTCTTGATTTTTATTCTTTTAGTATCGTTGCCGAACATTCAGACAAGAAGAGACGAAACACGACAAACCTTTACGACAAAGAATCTCGACAGACGTAAAATACATTTCAAAAGTCCTCGTCCAACATTTCCTCCAGATTAAGGCCCGAATCTGAAATTTTTATAATAATTGAGTCAAAGTTTCGTGAGTAATCAATTTTACAAAGCACCTCATTACAGTGTTAGTTCTAATTATGATTTTCATGCTTATAGACTTATTTCTTCCTTTACCGAAATGATCGTGATTTTTGTTTTGTTTTGTGTGAATTTATTTTTACGAATACAATGTCTTTTCCACCCATTCCTCCATGGTGAAGGTTGCGGAGTTAGTTTTGTCGGGATCACGCTCGCGAAAGATGTCTGGAACATTAGTAACACAGTCGAGTGATAGGAGAGTACTTATAATTCATGAACGAGTGATGTTAGAAGAAATGTTACTATTTTTCTGTTTGTTTTTTTATCGACTCACCGATCATCGTTTTCAGGCGAACCGCACACATTATGTAATCGTCGAATCTGATCAATCCATCTTTAGTGCCGTATCTGTGTACGAGGATGTTCAGTATGTGATTGTTGAGTCGATAGCCAGCACTGTTCAAGGCTTGTCTGAGTTCAAAAGCACTCAAGTGACCCGAACTATCTTTGTCGTAGAGCCTGAAGACTGCCTGATAACACGAGACAATAATTTCCCAAATTAACAAATATTCTTTCCACATTCGAAGGAAAAAGAATAAATTGCAAATTACCCTCCAACTTTTGATATCGTGCCACAAAGCCTTGAACTCGTCGAATCCAAGCTTGCCAGAATGATCGACATCCAACATTGCCACCATGCTTCTGCAAATGTCTTTGCTGAATCCGTCGTTTTGCATCTCTGAAAGGTGAGATTAATCCGAAAAAAAAGAAAAGATTATACGTCATAATCTCATTCGTACCGTTGGAAAAATAGGGTCAAATAATAGTATTGTTACATAATTACTACGTGTAAAATCACAATATTTGTGTTCGTGAAATAGTTATCAGTCATATTGAATTTTCATACGGCGATTAGTAAAAGCTCGTTATATCAAGTCGTCGTATTAAAATTCACACAATCAACGAAAATTACGTACCTTGTTTTCTCAAGCGAACAATTTGCGCCCTTTAGGCGACTAACGAGACAATAATTTATAGATCGATACGAAAACAAACAAAAATCTATCACCAACTATTTGGTATTCAAACACTGTACCAACACCTTGTGCAATTTTAAGTGAAAAAAAATCACATTTCTAAACGAGTATAATTTTTCTTTTTGCTGTTCTCAAAATATTCTAGACACATAACGAGGAACACGTTGTTTTCGTGTCCTTAATGACGATGAGGATGATTGGCAATGATCGGATCTTACCTACGGGCTTATTGTATTGTTCATTATTACAAACAATACCGCACAGCAGAGAGATGATAGTGTCGACGATAGAGCCATTTTCTTGTGTGGTATCGGGATTATGAGCCTCGCTACGTCGAGCTGTCGGTGGTAGCTCTACTCGTAACATATACACTACATGTTAGCTTCATAAAATTCCATATATCCATTCGGGTTGTATATTCCCAAAAAAAAAAAAAGCAGTCAAAGACTGTCTTCGAAAAAGAAAAAAAATTACTAAAAAGAACCCAAATGTATTTATGGATCAAGTACATACATGGTTCGTCAACGTCGTTCAAACATGGTTCAAAAAATCGTCGTGCAGAAAAATCAGAAAATATCGGATCGATGGAAGAAAGAATAATTGCAATTTTAATAGCGGAGAAAGAGAATATTGAATTCGAAGATTGCGAATGAATAGAAATTTCCATTAGTTTATTCAATCAACCATGTATGTAAGCGAGTTAGAAAATTTGCTACATTATTCACAGAGGCAAAGAAGAGTGATTAGGCGAAGCGTAAAGAAAAAGCCAGCGGTGCACATAATGAACGTAATACAGAATTCAATATAAAACTGGAACCACCCTCGAGACAGAACGTAATGCAAACGAACGCGATAATATTGTTCTACTTATCGAATCGTGTCGATATAAATATCGGAAGAAAAATTAAGGATAGGCCGTACCTTTTCGCATCGCGTAATCCAGAATTTCCTTAAGTTCCATCCAATCGACCTCCATATCATCACCAGCGAGTTTCCTAAAGAATTCGCGAACCTTCTCTTCATTGCGATCCGGCTCGGGTTGATCGCGAACCTGCAACATGAAATTAACACTCTTACGGTATTCTTTAACCTCGTTTCATTTCCCGAGTGAATTTCTATTTATTACAACAACACACGCCCTTTATAATCGTCGTACAACGCTCAAGCGACATTCGTTCACCACAAATTTTATCACTAATCTCATTAAGTGCACGTTACTCACGGCGTCTCCATGCTCGTCCTCTTTTTCTTCGTGCTGGTTAATTACCTAAAAGCCAAGCGACCGTAATAACATGCAATATTATTTGTAACTCGTCGGGCGTTTTCCCATTTTGTTACCCTGAGAATTAAAGATTAACATTGCCCCAGGTCAGTCATGCTATTATTACTATCGCTCGATTATTCAGAACACTTTCGGGCGCGCTCGTGGTTAACATATTAATTGGAAACTGTTGTTAAGTTCCCGTTAGCAGGCGGAGCGTGCGCTGTGTTCGCAACGTTTCTACGTGAAGTGTTAGACACAATTTCCTATTTACGATACGTACCCTGTCGTCTACCTCGCCGATTCCGACTTGATCGTCGTTTTCCCTGTGAAACATAATTAAGCATTAAATTAAATTGTCTTTACCTCGAAACAACGAAGTATTTTGAAAACTCACTCCATATTATTCTGATTTTCAGAGAATATGCGAAGCAAAAATTCTCCCTCTTCGTTGGGATCGAATGTACTTGGCACAATGCAGTACGTGCCCGGTGGCAATTTAAAACGGCAACTGACTTCGCGCAGATTTATGAACGAGGGCGAACGCGCCACCGACGCATTGTACTTGAAGAAATTTATGTCTAAAGGTTTTGGCAATCTGTCGGGATACTCAAGCTGTTGATAGAAAAAAGGAACATTCACATTGCTGTTGAAATGACTATGGGTAGGCATGAAAAAAAAATCATTACGTGATAAATAGCGAAGCCGACTGTAAGACAATCGGCACCCATTCGTCTCTGGGCTCGCCTATTTTTTTGCATGAGAGCAACGATGACTGTACACTTGTCGTCACCCTCGTCGGGAGATTCAAGGGTAATTCGATACTGCGGATTGTGCCAGAAGGTTTCTACGATTTGGGTAAATAGTTCGATAAGATTTCACGAATTAATTTAAAAATAAGAAAAACAAGAATATTTACCAAGGAAATTTCTGCAACCTCCGGCTGTTACGCCTCGAACCCATTCGCCCTCGTAAACGCTCATTTCCCACTTCTTCTTTCCCGCATTGAGGTCGTCCTCGGTCAATGAATCAGGATTCAAATTACATATTTCGAGGCGCGTGAAATATTGCTTGAAGTCTTGAAACGACATCCAAAATTCGCCGTCCATATCGAAAGTCAGACCGAGCTCGTCTTTCTCGTGGTCCGGTATGAATCTCCACTCGGGTGATCTGTGAGAAAAATAAAAAGTCTCGTCGTCAGGTTCGCTTCTTAATGTTTCTTTTTTTCATTCATTTATAGATTTTCTTTGTAAATTACTGATCGCTCCACGGTCCATTCCATTCGGCCTCGTTGCCCCATGGGTTTCTCAATCTAACCAGTGGAATTTTTCCTGTTTGATTTGGCGTTGAAATATCCACGTATTTTACACGAGTTATACTGTAAGCGTGTCCTCTAATAAGACCCTGAGGGGTTTCCGCTTCCAGTACGCTTGGGTCAGGCTGAAAAGAGGTAATTTACAAAAATCATTGAGGGATAGAGTTTCAGAATTATATATTAAAAAACTTCTGTTACCTCGAGCGAACAACCCATGAGGGAATTTCTCTCAAAAGCCTTAAGCAATATACCGAACAAATTGGGTGGTGTTTCTTCCATTTCGTACATTTCCGTCACACCACCGGTAAAATCTTCCATAGCCTCACAGGTTGTACCACCCTTGAGAGCTTCATAAGATCCGTGCAATTTCGCATAAGCCTTTTCGAGAAGAGCGCTCCAAAATTCATTTGCCTCGGCCGAATGAAGATACATCAATTGTCCATGGTAAGTTGGTAAACGATCGTCTATGACCACATCCACCCATCTTCCGTATTGCCAGAAACTGGAAATATCATTAAATTAGCATTGAAACGATAAAGTAAAAATTAAATTATTTTTTTTAATTCACAAACCGGAAGTGGAAGATTCCCGCGTAGTCCTCATCGAAGCCCTGGTCTTCCGGTACAATTTGAAAGAATAGACTCGAATGCATAGTGAGATTAGCAACTGCTGCGAGCAACCAGCAATCACCAAGCTCTCCTTGTTGCACATCGAAACGTGAAAATCCCTCGACGAAGAGTTGGGGATTGTCAGCTATTTCCTACAAATTAATATAAAGGTGAGCACTTGGTACACAACCATAAACCAAAACTGGTTTAATGTCCAGAATTCAAGATATCTTCCACTTTGATAAAACTAGAAGTTCTTTATCTTTTACCATGGGGCGTTTCCATTCTATGTATCTGTCTGGACGTTTTGAGTAAAACAAAGATGAGTCCACTGCTGGAAATTCTGGATCTTCGAACAGCGTTCCACTTTGGAGACATTGCTGTCGCAATTGATTGAAATCCTGGACATCACCGCGCGATCGAATTCCCGACCCTCTCTCACCTAGCTGCAAAAGATAATTGTCGTTCAGACTCGAAAAATTCTCCTCCAAGCATTTCTGTGATCGCAAATCTGTAGTTTCGGAAAAGTGTATGTTGTACGTTGTATATCGATTTGCCAATTGAGTTTCCCGAAGTTCGTTTCGCCTTGTCGTCGTATAGATATTTCCTCCTCGTCAATGTTTCTGTAGAGTTACTTTTTCCAGGATAAACATTTCGAATGTTCTGCGATAGCGTTTCTTCAAAATGCGGTTGAATATGGAAACTCGATTTAAAAACTTCTGACTTATTGTTGAATTTGATATGCGCAGGTTCTTTAGACGTAGACGGAGGTTCGATCGTGAATATCCTTTGGGTTTTAACATCGCTGGGATAGACTTTGTCTATTTTGATCGTTCTAGATATACCGAGATGAGCGACACCATTCTCTAGATAATTCTGATACCGATAATTACTGATTTTTCGAAACTGCTGAATGTCAGACATTTGTGCGCCAAAACAGTTTATTTTTGTTTTGTTTACTCTTTACCGTCTTGAATTTAACGAAATAAACCTCGCGACTTGACCGTTCCCGACGATGTAGTGAAGCATACTGATGGACCATGAAAAATGTTTATCAGTTCAGGAAACTAAAGCTCCTGATAATGCGCCGGAACATATGGGACCGCAAGATTATATCGTAGCGTGTACGCTATGGTAAAAATGATGTAAGATATATACCTATCTATATGTACATATTACTAATTAAGACTAATGAAGGCATCCGCAGGGAAAAGGTTACGGCAGTTAAATTCATGCATAGCTTTAGTAAAAAAGTTTTTTAATGAGACATTTTTTATACAAGCAGAAGCTCACACACAATTTTACATCTGTTACGTAGATTATTATTCATTTTTTCATACAAATTTTCCAATTGCACTGGAAAATGCGCACAATTCAATCCCAAGAGGCAGAATAAGCTTATCAAAAGCATCATAACAATAGTTTCAGGTATCTCGGATTGCTTAGAAACATGTTTTATCTTGGTGCGTTCGTCAGGAAATAATCAATTGATTGTCACAAGCAAAAAGGTCGTCGATGAATCACGGAGGGATTAACGCAGAGCCGACGTAACTTAAACAATTAACTCGCCCATTTTTCCTAGAGACTTCTGTGTGTAATGAGATAAGAATATTATGAATATCTGCGTAATTTATAGAGGCAACTGATCCCACTATTCGTAATTTATTCGAGACAGTCATTTTTGCGAAAAATAAGCTTTAAATTTGTGTTCCATCTCACTCACACGCCGTGAATAAAAGCCATGATTCATCGGATAGAAAAACGATTTGCTTCATATCAGAATATAGCGTAATTGATAGATTGGAAGATTGGAAGAATGAAAGAGTTAAAGGAAAAAAAGTTAGTGTTTATTGAGAGATCAGTTATACAGTAGTATTCGTTTATGCCCAGGATAATTTAGTGTCGCGTACCACTTTGATGTTGAAGAGTGACGGCAGTATGCGTTTAACCTCAACAGCCTTTTTTATAAATACGTCGAGGCCGGGTTCGGATGCCCCAGCATAAGTACCATAACCCCCTTCGTACGGTGGACAACCACCGTAATATCCGTCGCCCATTTCGTTAAATCGTCACTGACGCCACGAATGTGACAGGTGTATGTTGATAACGCTGTCAAAACGTAGTTATTATTTTGGTATTCCAGTGCACGCGCACTTCGCGTTTGACGTACCGCTCCCTTTGTGATCTATGACGCAGAACTATGATATCGACGAGAACTGATATTCGGAGAACTTTCTAGCGTCCTGATCGTTCTATCGCGACTGGACCGAAACGAAAGGTGTGTCTAGATTCATCAACATGAATATCCAAAGGCACGTAGCGACTCGTCAGAATACTGATTGTGTTCCGTTAGGTTACAATACCCCCATACCTACATGATTACTTCTGTATTTCATCATTGCGATTCGCATGGTGAAAGTGATCATTTTCTGTACAATATCTATAGGAGATTCATACAAGAAATTGTAGAATGATGGTCAGTTTCATCGTGCGCAGTCTGGGCGTGAATTTAGCTACTATATCTGATCTTAACATTTTCCTGTCCATTCGGCCATGCAAAAGAGATTTTACGAGCTGAATACACATATTATTGTCCTACGAGTATGTATTCATATCCTACAATCTTAAGATACATAAACATTGACGATATTAATATATATTTGAGGTTATCAGCTTTATATATGTACATATGATGCTGCGATAGTGGGGAGTCTGCGCATAGTGGGAGGTGGGATACGGCGCACATCGTACGTCTCTCTCGTCCTCATTGTTAGTCAGTCGCGTGGCTGCCGCCGTAGAGGATGGATGCGTTACCAAGCTTTGCAAGTTCATGTGTATTCGTGCTGGCTTTTAAGCTTCCACAATGCAGTGAACTCGATAATGTTATGAACCCCAATAACCAACAACCTCTGTGCTTACTATTAAAAACGACAGGGCATGATGATTTCCTTCCTATTCTTGTGAGTTGTCACGCTTTTCATTCCACATACCGCTACGATTACGTCAGTCATGATTTATACTCAACCATGTACCTAGGCTTATATTCTCAAACCAAGTCTATAGTGCAAAGTTAAGCACACTGTTTACGATATATCGGCTCGTAAAACCTTACATGTGCTTTCGTTGACACATCGCTTTACGATATACCGGTATCCCAAAACATAACCTCACATACAATACCAGTCGGAGTTATCTCGAATGTGATACATGTTGTGCAACAACCTAGCATTCTAGTGCAATTGCGGAAAATGTTCAATGACAATCGCTCATTAGAAACTACGTTTGCGTGTGTGTATCGGTACATAACCTCACACACGCACACGTAATTACTCATTGTATGAACGTAGTGTCATTTTTCTTAATTGCATTTACACGCAATCTCGTTCCTTTTTAATAATGTAAATAATTTTCTCAATCATGTGAAAAAATTACAATATTTCTTTCGAGGATAATCCTTCATGATTATTTTCTCTACGATAGTGGAAAATATTTTTCTTTTTCCAGATGCCCATTCTCACTATACCAACAACACTGTCGCGCATATTATCATCGTTCCATAGGTGCATGTTGCCCACAAATTGAGCCAGGCTGCTCGAACATTCATGAATACCCAAGCACATTAAAAATGTTACGAAACCTATATACAAAAGGTACGTATAGGTATATTCATTCGAGTCGTTTAGACGCTGAATACTGATTCGCTTCGTCCAACAAGCCAGCAGACTTTACAGCGTCACCTGTCTCGAGGCCTTTTGGAGTATGAATAGCTTTATTCATTCGGCCTTAAACTTTTTTTTTCAACCATTGTTAGGTAGAGAGGCATCTAAAATACTCACTTCGACTTTCTTGGTTTCCTTCCGCACAAACTCTGGCTCGGTCACCACACTCATGTTCCATCCATAGTTCATGTTCTGCTGCATAGTCGTATGTTTCTATTTGTTTTAATACTTTGTACAGACACAGCGCACTTAGACCGCTATTTCTATTCTTCACTGGAGACAATCGGGAAGTTTCAATTAAATTGCTAGGGGACTGCGCAGTAGCCACGTTCTCACGCATCTAATTCCTTCCTGTTCACGAGTCACGGGTTCAATTGGAGCGATTCCGCCTGTTGCTATATCGAGACGAACGTTTAACTTTTTAAACTTGACACTGGCCTTGCGAAATTGTTCGAAATCTTCTTTCCGAGAGTCATATACATTTTAATAGGGAAGACTGGATTCTTTTTGCAGAGCGCCAAAACTGGTTATGGTGAAAATCAGGTCGTTCAACTTCATTTACCGGCTCTCAAGGTTTCCCGACTGCACAGACTTGATTGGGCGGCTTAGAGCAAACTAGAAAGATGACTGAACTTTCACCGCTTAATTGGCAAAAATGTGGTAAGAGAATCAGAACGATTTTCAGAAGTTTTTTGAAATTTCGTACAATCGTTTCAATGTCGCGTGAGACGAGCTAGCCGCACACGTGTCGCCAACCAGACTGAAAATTAGAGCACGCACGTGACGACATTATTGATCCGGAACTGGAAATGCGCCACTTTACCGAGCGAACGGGTGGGGTCTTCCGCTTCATCATGGAAACACTCCAGAATTATATTTTATTCGAAAAAATTGAGTTCATGGCCAAGATTTTATTTTTATAAAACGTTTGAAAATTGCGGAACGAGACGAACGCAATTTTCAACTCGGATTTCACAATATATTTCTGCTCAAGCGCGGCGTTACTGGCGAATGGCTTTTTTTTCCTCGAGAGCTATTAAATTGCAAGGTCGCGATAAGATTCCCTGAATGTCATTGGTAAACTTTGCGCTACAAGACGAGTTTCATGAATCATTTGCTCATATATTTATACGTCGATAATTTCGTAAAACAGGAAGAAAGAGATGCGTTTACGTTTCTGTGAATGAAAATTTAAGGACTATAGATTTTTCTCTATGTCCTCAAATATTTTAATTCTTGTGAAACAACAATTTTCACTATCCAATGATTTTTTATGTTTCACCTATTTTTGATTCACAACGACACTAATATTCACCACCTTGGTCCCACTTTGAAATTTTTATTATCGATCAGATTCGAATAACTATTGAACTTTTTTTTCTAGGATAACGGTGCTGCCAAAATTATTGGTGTTCGAGTGAAAAATTCGCGACGATACGTTCGGGCCAACGGCCACACGCTTACTGCCGGTACTCGGGGGCGTTTCGTCGGATTCAGCACCGTCACGGTCTCTACCACCACGCGGTGGATTAGCAAGGAAAGAAACGAGCAGTTTTTTGTGAGCTGACTCAGATGAGGATGGAGATACCCAAACAGATCTCGCTCATGCTGAGACGTTAAGAGATGTTCGAACGTGAGTAAACTATGAATCAATTATCTTCAAATTTATTTAGTCTCTCTGTATAGCGGCATTTGGAAATTAAATTTCACCGCATTTCGAACACTGATGGGACAGCAACATCCAGAACTTCGGACATTGGAAACTGAATAATTCGTACGGTGACGAATTAATTGAATAATTAATTATTCAATTATTCTACGGTTCAATTTTCATCAATCTTTTTCACGATCAAAAACTCACCTTGAATAATTAATTATACGATCTTGTCTTACCGTTATTTTCAGTATTTTTAGGAAACTTCGGTCAAGCCTCGAGTTAATGCGTTGGGCGTTTTTAAAAAAGGATGTACCAGAACAGAAATAGAATAGGGCGAGTTCTTTCTTTCGTCTGTTGCACATGTGTTCGAGAAAGAACACACGCTCTGAAAAGAATTCCGTCTCAATATTACTCCGGGAATTTCCACTTGATACAGCGTTCAACACCCTCGTTTATTTTCAAACTCAATTGACTTACCCAGAAATTTTACAGTCATCCACTAATTTTCTTATAAATATTATTCTCAAGATAAGAATAATGATCAATGACTCATAATTGAATTGTCTTAAACGCATTTAAATGGTTCACATCTTTCGATCGTTTATTGATTCTTCGAAAAGATGTGTTCCATTTTCCTGTCGATTAATAGCGGATAAATTTTAGTAGCGAATATATCGTGCAGGAAAGTCGACAGATCCAAGAAACCAACTCTGTTATCGTAAAATCTATTTCCGTGAACCTTTAATGCATCCACATGTGCCTTGGAAAATCCGCGTTCGAAAACGAATCTGGTTCAGACGCGCTTATCTCGATTTCAAACAAAAACAAAATAGATTTTACAAACATCGAGTACCAAAAACTATAGAGAACACCTCAAAACTAAAAATATGATGTGGATGGACACCCGGGCAGGGTGCTCGTATCTTTGGCAATCTTCCAGAGGGAAGCTCGAGTGGAAGAAAAAAGAATTCCTCTCGGTTGTCCGAGCAGGAATTTTGTTTCGCGATCTTGCTTTAGTAAGTTCGAGGGGGGAAATTTGCAAAATAGTTAAAACGTGAATTTATCGAAAAATTGATCACCTTAAAAAGTGCGTTTGAAGGATCGTAAAAATCACCGGTGCCGGATAATCCGCCTCTTAGATGTCTCGTGTTTAGTTTGTATCGACCGCGTGTCGTCCAAATATCTTCCTTCGTGTCGAGTAGCTTCGGATCTCTGCAATCCAATAATTCACTCGCTATATTCGTTTCAACCCTCGAGCTCGAATAGACTCATCCCCCATAAATTCAATAACACTCGACTAAACATCAAAATACAATTTATCACGAAACATCTTTCACATTCCTGATTCCAAAATTCTCCTTCGCTCTTCGATTTCGTTTTCAATTTCACATTTTTTCCAACTTTATTAAATTCTTACCCCTTCAAGAATTTCTGAGTCTTGACACTTCCATCATCCCCGGCTATCGTTCTCACATAGAAATACGAATAATTCGGCATTTTTTCCCCTATATTTACATTGATCCAATATTTCACAATACTTTGTCACAAAATTTCATATTTCGATTCTCTGGCCTCCCCCTGACAACGATAGACACAAATTCTCGCGACGATCTTTCGAACTTCAAAGCCTGGCAGTCGGTTCGCGACTAGTCTCGTTCGGGTCCTTTGAAGCTTTACATATATTTAGCTGGTGCCCAGTAAATAACGTTTGTACGAGCAAACGTTAATATTGTCTTTTTAGACCGAGGTGGTGGGGGACGAGCAGGTGTTCATCTAATTGTCTCTATAACCAGTACTAGCAAAGATTTACCTTTGATAACTAGATCAGGTCAGGCTAATTCGTACATTCCTCAAATATAAAAACGTACGACCATTTAGGGTTTCGAAATTTCTCAATCTTTAATTTCATTCACGACTTCCTTTTATTCCCCATGATATATATATATACATATACGTTCTTTTAAATTCATTTATTCATATATATATATATATCTTCGAATATTAATAATTAGTACCAATCAGCTACATTAGTAAAATATTTCATTATAATAAAAATAAAAAAGACTTATACCAGGCTCCCTGCTCTCGAATATTCGTCGGCGATCATTCTAACGCTTGTTGTTTTTTTATTTCTTCTTTTTTTTTTTATATTTCTTTTAAATCTATTAGAAATTACCATCAAGGTATCTCGTTGAAGATTTCACAAATTTTTCTTTAACGCAAATCAACGAAAAATTGTCTATTCTGTGGGGATGAAGGGGAATCGAGTGTTTCTTTATTCTCGTTTTACTTTTGTTTACGTGTGTTTGTCTTGGATTAAAATTGTTCAGGTCGTGTCGCGATTAACTCGTGACGATATTTTGCTCGCACGGCTTTAGCTTTTGACGATTTGGGCGAGTACTAATTATCACTTCTAAATCAATCCGGAGGATATACATAACGCATATCGTCTCGCTGTACATAATTTCTTATATTTATATGTTTACGTGTAGTTTACTCTTAACGTCTATATTTATATTCGATAATCAGGAGTCATTCCTACGACATACATTTCTCGGGTACACGAGTACACTTTTTCAAATTTTTCCTGTGTTTTTTTCTTTTTTTCATATTTCTTTTTTTTTACTTGTTATTATTCTTTTCTGGATCTTTGCCGTTACTTCAATTTTTGTTCTATTTACAAATTACAAGTAGCAGACGCTCGTGGCGTGTCGATGTCGCCTCATACCTGTGTGTATTTTTTTATCTTCTCGGTTTGCTCATTTTTCTCGTTAATTTTTTTTTGGTTGTGCTTTTCCACCCCGTTTCGATGATAATCTTACAAAATTTCAAGATCTTTATTTTCGTTTGTTTTGTTTCTTTTTTTTCTTCGTTTTTATTCTTCGCGCGATTAGACTAGAAGAGAGCGACGTGTTTTCGTACATTCGTCGATTTTACACTTGGACTTTACGTTTATCGAGGGTATTTGCACCTTTTTTTGTTGTGTGTGTTTTTTTTATTTATTCCATGGATATATAGGCCCGAGCTTGTTTCATTTTATTTATCATCGCTCATAAGTCGACCGTCGTTTCTTCCAGGATCGAAAAAACGGCCGCGCGCTTCATTTCTTTTTTTTTGTTTTTTTTTTCTCGCGAATGCAATTTAAACGATAGTTTTTTTTGTATCTTCTTTTTTCATCGTTCGTTCATTCGTTCGTTAACTCCTTACGGTGGCATCGATGTATTCGACGAGAAAAAATAAATATCGTGATGTTTTTTGTTCTTTTTTTTTTATGTACATTTTCGTAAAATCTTGCGCGCCACACGAAAGCGTTTCGCACGAAAGCGTCTGCGAGTTTCGGTAAATTCAACGTTAATATTTAAATGTGGCTAACGTTCAAAATGCCTGATAAATTCATACAACATTTTCTTCTTTGTTTTGTTTTCGTACATCGGTATAATTATCGTCACAAAATAATAATACAATCGTGCCCACTGAACAGTTTTCCAATCCTTCTTTCTTTCTATCAACGCGATATATAAATTATTGGAGTCGCTAACGAAATTTTCATAAATTTCTTCTGTTTTGTTTTTTTTAATTATTATTTTTATATCTTTTATCTCGTGCTCAAGGCTTCCTCTCATTCGCATATATGGTAACGTTCTCATTCGCAACAGATTCGGCTCTCCTTTGGCACTCTCGAAACATTATCCTGCGTCCTTGGCCCCGATCGAGCGCGCGGTTAAAATATTTTTTTTTATCAACACTTGGCAACTTAATTACAGAATTTTTTTCTTTTGCCATCGATTTGAGGATTATAGATCGATCGAATTGGCCGTGGTAACGAAAATCACAGAATCGCTTATAGACGATATTTCAATAAATTAAAAAGAAAAAGAAAAAAAAATGTCGAAAGAAAATTACGCACGAAGCAAAATTTTCCTATGTCCTATGATAACAGCGATGTTCGAGACATAAAAGTCGATAGTTCCTCCTATATTCGCTGTTGAAAAAGGCGCGCTTTGGAAACAAGAAATTATTTTTATTGAGCAATTTATCGTAATAAAAAATTATGCCACGCGTTACGATACACGTGACCTTCTTGTCCTTTACGTACTTTCGGGAGGGAAGAAATTGCATTTTTTTTTTCTTTTGTTTTTGTTGTTTCTTTGCTTTGTTTTCGTTTTGTCGCACGAACGAGAGTGCAACTTGTACTTTGCGGAACTTGCAACGAAAAGTGTGCCAAGTTCGGGGAATTTGGGCGACTTTCGGTTCATCCGACCTAAATTCCCGATTCCCGAGGTCGATCGTTTGTGGGCCGTTCCACTTTCCGGAAGAATCCGAGAAAGAAAGAAACCGAGACGAGAATCTCGATAGAGGAAATACAAAAATTCAATGAAAATAATTACAGTGAATTAACGATAAATAAATTATTTAGCAATAATTATATAATTCTTGTATAAACGACGGAAAATAATTGAAAAATTACGACATCGTTGTAAAAATTTGTGTTTTGTACAGAAAATAATCGTTACGAAGAATCATCCGTTCGATGCAAATCTATTTTTTCGAACGATTTCTCATTCGCTCAAAACTCTGTCCATCTCACACGTCGATTTTCTCACAAAATATGACTTACGTTTATAATAATTTCCATGCGTTTTACGACCACCGTCTGCGATCCGGTTTCGTGTTTTACTTTTTATGTTTACTTTTCTTTTTTTTTTGTTTTCTTTTTATTCATTTTGTTCTCTCGCCCCTAATGACAAATTGGCAAAAGTTTCGTGAAAAATATCTCGAGTAACGACTATCGGAGAAAGTATGCTTTTTATCGCCTTCGTTATACTCGTCGTTATACGGAAAAATCATGAGAACCGCATTTTTCAAACATTCGTTCGCAACGTGCCAAAATATTTATCCACGTGACGACGAATTATAGCTGGAATATCGAGAGTCAGATTTTCGCTTCGACCTGGCATCGTACCAAAAGAAGCAGCCCACCTTCTGTGAACTTCCTCGAAGTCTATTTACCGGCTTCGGCTAGAAAAACCCCGGCACACACACACACACACCCACACACGCACGCGTATGACCGAGAAAACCTATGAGCTCTTTTTTAGCCAACAGGGCTCGTATAAATTATATTGTCGATCGCGCTTAAATTCTCTTTCACATCCGTTTTTGTTTTCTTTTGTTTTACGATATAATACTCCAAATCAACCGGATGCTCATTCTCGAGGCCGACAAAACACTCGTTAACAAGACACACCGATTACAATTTTTTTCAAAACAACCACACACTCGATATTTTCTCCCACGACTGCGAAACATTTTTTGTTTTTTTTTTCTGTATTTTCTTTTCTTTTTTTTCACGTTTCGGCGACTAAAACTAAAAACAAGTATGAAAAAGGAAAATTCTCACGAGTTTCGTTCACGAATATACGCAAAATTGCGTAGTAATCGTTACTAAAAACTTTACGTATCGTTGATGGCATTTTTCTATGTTTCTTTGGGTGTGTATGTTTTTTTTGTCTTATTTTTTTTTATATATCATTTTTCTTTTTTTTAATCAAACATGAGAATGTTACGACTTGTTTTTATGTTTCGACGCGAGTGAATTGCTTCACTCATCATTATAGTTAATAACACTAACGGCGAGCTCACACAATGTTCAATATTAACACGTTTCGTGTTTTCTTGTTTTGTTGTTTTCTTTTTTCTTTCTCTTTCTCTCGATCTAAACAGACTATAACAGCAAATCTTGTTTTGCCTACATGCATTTGTGTCTACACAGCGATAAGCTAAAACGAATCGCAGTAAGTGAAACATATATGTATATATATATATATATATATATACATATATGGTTACTATGTTTATTTCTCTTTGCACCGCGTACATGATCTCCGGTACGGAGTTTGCTACAGAGTGGAGAAACGTTTTTTTTTTTATTATTTTCATTTGAGCTATCGAGATCAACTCGATCAAATCCAACACTCGTAGCATTTTCCTCCCCTCGCAACTTTATCCGATTATCGATCGGTCAGCTTTTCGCAGCTTACAAAATATAAATACCCTTTCGTTCACGAATCCGTAAATGGGAGAAAATTAATTATCTCCAAAACGACCCGAGATTTGTATACGATTTCTCGTTTTCTTTTTTTTCTTTCTTTCTAATGATAAACAAAAAAATGAATTAGTTCTCTCCTCTCGATTATCGAAACACTTACGGATCTTGCGAACGTGCAGCTGAACAAATCTTGCGTATATCTCTCTACTTTTGTCTCAATTATTATTTCTTTTCGTCCAATTTTCTCACTCGATAATAAGCTCTGGGTAAAAAAGAAAACAATGATTCCGATCCTGTGCCCGGTTCCCAGTGCAATACCGACTGGAACATCGAGATTGTTCTTCTTTTCTTTTTTTCGTGTCTCCTTCGATCCCGAACGACTTACTATATTATAATGTATTTGGAATGATCGCGCTGTTCGTTTTTTTTTCTTCTTTTGGTCTCGGTTATTATTTTTTGTTTTCGTACGAAAAGAAAAAAAAAGGTAAGAACAGCTCCTCAAACCTCACTATGAAATACTCCCTGTTAAAGGACACAATCAAATGAGTGTCTCGTCCGAAGAGTTTTGTGAGCGTTGCTGAAGACCGCTACCGGTATCGTTGTCCAGCATGACAATCGATGGCATAGTTACTGATCGTTGCAATGTTCTTCTCTCGTTTATGCATTCCTGACATTCAGGGGATGACTCGTACGTCGATGAGTCGTGTCAGTCCCCCGTAAACTCGTCTCAGCAGGAGCATTCCTCCTCTCTCGGCAACTCTTGACCAAGCGAGTCCTTTATCGGTCACGTGAAAAAATTCTTTGTCCATTTATTTTCGTCGTTTGCTGCTCGTTATAAAAATTTAGATTTTAGACACTAGACAATCGTATTATTTTCATACCTTGCGTAGCTCCATACTACCAGGATTGCTGAGACGCGGTGGTGGTGTCGAGAAAGCTATTTTCTCGTAGGGTATCGTTCCACGATAAAGAGTGCTTGGATCGAGACTCAGAGCCGCTTTAAGCGCGCTCTTTCTTATCATTCCATTAATATTGTTCGCCATTATTACATGACTAGGGGAGGAAGTACGTGTATTGGGTGACGAGACTACCGTCTCTGGTGGCGAGGTTGACGACGGTACCGCCAGAGATTCGGAATTCGTATCGGTCGTTGTCGTGCTCTCGCCGTTACCGTTTATCATGTTGCGACCATCGACGCAACGATCTCGAACATTGAGATTTCTCGTTTCTACATTTCCCTCGATATCCGTGAATTCCTCGTTAATATTATTAGCGTTGTTATTTTTCAACGTGTTCTCGTTGCACATCCCCTAAAAATAATACAAGAATTCATCGAGTATATTTCAAAATCATGTTTGTTTTTCTTTAATCGCTTGGTAAAAATGTTTTTTCGATGGTCTTACCGCGATACGACAGATCTTTGGAGAATTGTCGATCGGTCCGAGATTCTTCATTGTATTCTCCGACTGGTCGTCGTGCTGTTTCGACTCCATTAGCGTCGTTTCTTGAACATTTTCAGGCTCGCGTGTCTCGTCACAGTGTCTCAAGGAGGCATAGACGATACCGGGCACAGGGCCCAGTCGATATCCCGATGGCCAGAATACAGCTCGTGGCTGCATGTAACCACCGTCCAGCTGCATGAGGAAAATCATGGAAAAACAATAATCCTCTTAACTCTCACGTTTATCGCCGTTTTCTTTCTCTCTCTCTCTCTTTTTCTTATTTCGTTTTCCTAGACCTGACGAACATCAAAATAAAATAAAAAACACCATTGTGATGAATTTCACGAGTGGACAAAACAAAATTCTTTTGTAAAATCGACTTGAATGATCGTCGACAGATTTCTGTCATCGAGTTATTCGACAATCAAACTGGCTCGAAATATCATTTCGCTTTCCATAGATTAATGTTTTTTTTCTCTTAATCCACTCCTGACTCACATCGGCGTGAACGTTGATGCATTCAGTTTCCGGGTCGGGTCTCATTATCGGTATTTCTCTCTCGGATGGTGGTAGGATATCGTAATTTGGCATAGGATGATTGATGACATCAGGATCCTGAAAAGATAAATTATTGGAAAAATGATTGAAACTCGAAGAGTTGGAAATTGAAGATCAATATTTGATGGATGAATTTTTCTAACTCACCTGCAAACAGTATCCTATTCTCTCGAGGATCGTAGCGAAACTTGGTCTCTCGTCGGGTGACGGATGCCAGCATCTTGTCATGAGTCCATAAATCGGATCCGGACAACCAGCTGGTCTCTCCAATCGTCCTCCTGTCGTCACCATCGACATTACCTCTCTATTTGCACAGCCGGTATATGGCATGTAACCAAATGACATTATTTCCCACAAGAGAACACCGAAAGCCCTGAAAAATAATTATACGACGTTTGAAAATTGTCTGTAGAAAAAATGTATTTATATGACAATTAATGTTTTTACTTACCAGACATCAGTCTTGGTGGTAAATATACCATCGAGAAAACTCTCAGGTGGCATCCATTTTACAGGAAGCATAGCCTTTCCACCTTTCTTGTAGTAATCGCTTCTGTAAATGTCTCTTGCCATACCAAAATCGGCTATCTTGACAACACGTCCGGGTCCCTTGCACGTCAATAGACAATTTCTCGCTGCTATGTCCCGATGTATAAAACGCTCGTTTTCCATGTATTTGCAACCCTTAGCAACGTCGTGAGCACACATCACGAGATCCAGCATCGTGAGACTCGTCGGTAATTCCTGTAATTATAAATTTTCATAATTATATTTTCAATTAAATGAAAAAATCGCTTAGAATTTCTTGACCTACCGGTCTCGGTCTTTCCTCTCGCAAGAAATTCTTCAAATCACCCCCGGCTAGTAGTTCGAGTATTATATAACGAGGATGTTTGTCGAAAGATATGCCGATGAATAGAACGATATTAGCGTGTTTGAATTTGCTCATTATGAGAGCTTCCATCATAAAGTCAGCGACAGCTTGATGGGTCGAAGCCGATGGTAGAGTCTTAACCGCGACCGGATGTTCCTTGCCTCTTCTGTACTTGTAAACCCCTTGAAATACTTCCCCGAATGCGCCTTGTCCGAGGGGTCTGGAACATGGTCAATTTTCCATTATAATTAACTCAAAAACAATGATTTTCTATAAACATTGATGAGCTCAGAAAATGTCAATTTACTCACTTGACGAAGGAGATATTATCTCGTGGTATCTGAGGCAGATCTTTTATACTGTACAATTTTCCAGCGAATTCGTAATTCGGATTGAATTCAGACACCCCGGGCATAGGAGTGAGCTCAGTACCATTGTTGAATATATTTTGTCTACGTCTCAGTACAGCTTTACGATTCTGATAACGATTGTCTGTTCGAAAACAGTTAAATATTCCATTAATTCACGGATTTAATAAATTTAGCAACATTTTCAATAATTATCAATTATACTCACAGAGTACAAAACACAGAGCTGATATAGCAAAAAGTAACATGACACTTCCAGCTATCAGTAAGACCATGAAAGTCTGGTGCCCGACGTTGGACTCGCCTGCAACTGAAAATTTAATTTTTTCAATTCTCTTTTTTCTTATTGAGACGATAGGAAATTATAGGAATTTCGCTGTAATCAATTAATTACCTAAACAAGATCGTGAATCGTTTCCCAATTGCCAGCCAGATGGACATAGGCATTTAGTTTCGCTGAGATCACGGTCGAGAGCGACGCACCGGAAATCACAGTCGCAACCGCTCGTGTCCGGTACTATCGAAACTTCTCCGGGTCCTCGATTTGCACCAGTGCGGAAATGTACGTGTAACAGTTCCGGGGAAGCGTAAGAATACCCTCCTTCGCCATTCCCATTTCCCCTGTGTCCCGTTTTACCCCCTTAATAAAGCGAAAGATCATAATTAAAATTCCTGATTCCCACTTTAAACCTTCCTTCGAAGTTGAAATTTAGGACAAGTATTATAAATCGAAACTCACCGATATATCCACCTCCACCACCACCAGTGAGACAGCCACCTCCTCCACCACCGAAACCACCATCCCCTTCAACTTTCTTCTTGCCACAACCCTCTCCACCAAGACCACCCTTCAAAAGTGATAAACCTGGTGTACCACTTGCTAAATTGCTGTGCGATGAGCTGTTCCAGCTACCACCAGCTCCACCTTGGAACAAAATAGAAATAGAAGACATCATTATAATTGAATCCTTGAAGTTTTTTAGTATTTTCACCGAACTTACCAGAATCATTGCGTGCAGGAATTTCAGTTCGAATCGGGTGGCCCGATTCGAAAGGTCCTCGTCCATGCTGAGCCTCGTCGTTGATAAATTGTCCTAGTCCTAGACCACCTCCACCAGCTGCTACGAGCACTGGCCGGTATTTGCCGGAAGGTTCTATCTGTGGTTCGTAGAAAAAATGATTTTTGATTAATTAGAAATGAAAACGAGTTTCTTAGGGTCATACGTAGTCAATATTAACTTACGGTAAATATGTACGTGGCACCTCCACCGCCTCCACCACCGTTTTGCCATTCGATCTTTTGAACCGCGTGAACCAGGGAAGTGAATCCCGACGTACCGGCAGGCAAGCCCGTTTGATTTGATTTCTGGCAATAATTCTGTTGGAAGCCAAGATTTTTCGGACAAGCGTCCATTCCTGGTTGACCGACGAGGAAGTATAGCGATTCGTCCTTTTTCAATTCTATGACACCACGAACAAGGGCACCTAGTGTACTTCCCATTCCACCCGAGCCTCGTCCACCTCTTGCTCCGATAGCGATCAGCCTGAGATAACAATTTTGTATTAGTTTAATAAAATAGTTAAGGGTTGTTCCTCAAATTCGTAAGCGACTTACGTGTAGTAACCACCACGAGGTGCTGTCCAGCGTTGAATTCCCTCCATATTGGACATAGAGGTAGGGCCACTAGGTGGAGATGACGATGAAATTGGTCGAGACACTTCCGAATCCGTTTGATTGTTTTCACGCGTACACTGATCGACCGTTGGACCCCTTCGACCAGTTGCACCGCACGTTGTTATTTTCACAACTATAAACACAGAATTGATTCATGTAGCAATTGAATAATTTATGCTAATCTCGTTGTGATGAAATTTCTAAAGTTTTTTTACCAGTTGCATTAACAAAATTAACGTGCTGTTCAGACGGTCGTTCCGATCCGATGACTGGACTGTAGTAATTGAAATCACGAAGCTCTTTCGGAGGTACGCCTAAACAAATTTTTACGTGTTATTATAATTAAGACTAATATTTGAAGAAAATATTCTCTTACCGATTCCAAAACACTCGGGACTCAGTGAAAAATCGTCGATCGCGACATCGACCTGCGCGTTGTAACCTTTGCTACCTTCGAATTCGAAAAAGTATCTGAAATCAAATAATGGTTTAAGGTATTTCAAGCTAGAAAAAGTAAGGATCGAGGGTCGACGAAACTTACCGATATCTAATATCCGGCAAGGGAACAGCTTGATTGTACCAAACATCGCCACTGTTTCCATAATTCCACCATAATCTCTGAGTTTCATTCTGATGAGGTTTAACTTGAACCAGGTATAGACCCAAGCTGTCGCTGTTTCCACCCCATCGATGATAGAAGAATCTCACCTGAGACAACACAAATCTTCAGTTGCAAAGAGTTTTTTAATGGGGATGATGAAAATATAGAAGTAAAGTTTACCTGACATGATCTGTAGTAAGGACTCGTTGGGTCGTTGCTGTACGGTGGTGTCGGGTTGAATATCGGGCTGCCTATCGTACCGCGACTTCCATAAACAACCCCTCTCGACATCTCGACAAATGCGTAAGTTCCTGTTCAACGAAAGTTGGACCATTAACGATGTTTTTGTCAAATGTAATTAAAACAACGACGAAACATTTACCAGTCTCATTGCGGTAAGTGTGGTCGTAGCTCGGTCCAGTCCGATCCGACGGTGTTGCCCCCTGACTTAATTTCCAACTCAACGGTCTTCCTGGAATATTGTGCCATCCGCACCAACCCCGTTCAAAGTTGCATTTTGCTGTTTCGGGAACTTTGTCTGCAGCAAAAATAAAATAATTTTCAGAGAATTGAACTTAATTCACAATTGTCAGCTCGTTTTGCAGAATAAAACTTCTCTGTACCGCATTCTGCCAGTTCGTCTTCACCCTCGGCACAATCTGGTGTCAAGTCGCAAACACGCGTTTTATTCAAGCTTGAACCGTTCTTACAACAGAACATGCCAGCCGAGCAGTTTTTACTGTAGTACGTCGTAGATTCTAAAAGAAGAATGGAAACATGTAGTAAACCTATTTCCAATTACACTCGACGATTGACGAGTGTAATGCTTATTTACCAGGAAAGCAATCAACGAGTCGAATATCGTCGATGGCGATCGTCGAGTTGTAATAAGGTGCAGCAATTTCCAGTACGACTTTGTACATCTGACTGATGACTCCCAAATTGAAACGCGTTGGGGTCCATCTGACAATACACAAACAAACCATAAGCTTCTAGATATAATATGTAATAAAAAAAAAAACAAAATCAAATACGTTAAAAAAATTACTCACTTTGCATTATCGTTCCCAAAACGTTCCGTGGCAACCCAACTGGTATGATTATTCGATTCTATGATCAGTTGTATCGTGCCGTTTCTCATTTGAACTTGATGCATCGCTAGCTCCAGATGACATCGCGATCCTGTAGGTGGTATTACTTTCGACCATATCTTGTCCGAGGCTGGACCGGTCAGCCACAAAAAATGTCCTGCGAATTTTAATCGAAAGTTCGAGAAGAAGAATCAAAAAAATCTTAATAAAAACAAAAAATACTTGGATTAATTTCTCTCTCACCATTTTTCGACTGACTCGAGTCAGTGAATGGTCCAAAGGGTCTCCGGCTCGTAGCGGTTGCATTTACTTTGATGAAACTACCGGTATTGTTCCAAGACCAGTCGCAGGTCGCCTCGAAGTCGCAAGGACCGAAGGACGGTGAGGGTCTTGCCGAGTTCTCGAGAGCCGTCAGTTCTTTTATCGTTCGAAAGATGTTGGAACGCGCGCCGGTAACGCAGCACAGGCTCACGACGATCTTGAGCAGGATATTAGATCCGGAAGCATGGCCTCGTCTCCGGCCGCAGTTCCTCCTCGGGAAATCCGTGATCGAGTTGGAAATCGCGCTGTTCCTCACCCACGTCGTACCCTCACTGATCATTACTTCGATCTAGTTTTTTTTTAAATATCGGTTGTCTTTGTTTCCTCCTTTTTTCTTCTTCTTCTCTTCCTTTCAGAACATTGTCGTTCAACGATTATGATTTGTCGCAACTACGACTGTCTACGACTCGTAATCGTTTCTACCAGAATTGTCGCTGATTTCTTCATGTTTTTTTTTACAGATTCGAAGGATTTCGTGATGAAAAATTGTCATTGAAGGGACATAATGTAACGTACGATTCTAAAATCCGGATGTGAAAATCTCGTGGCTCTTCAACGTCATCTGGAAACGAAAAGTAAGAATTCTAATTTTTATCTCTGGTATAATTTCAAAATAATATTTTGTATTGTTTTTTTTTTAATTTGTCTCTGCGTGGGATTTGCGAACAGTCGCGACCTAATGTCACGTAACTGCAATATGAAGATTCGTAATATCCGCTGTTGGGATTAATTGTCTATTGAATTTATCCCTTTGTCTATGAGAATGAGAGCGAAGCTAAATTGAAGTGGTTTCGACGCTAATCACTTTATCTCCTAGTAACAGAGAGTTCGATATAGAGGCGCGAGAAGCCACCGCGTGCATATATTGTCGCTATGCAAGAGAATCCTAGGCATTCATTACGGCCATGGTACGAGAGATTAAAACTTGGTCGACGAGAGACACAAAAGCCTCTTGGAATAATGAAAGTAAAATCATTCATTTATTCAATTTTGATTAATTTGAAAAATGGATATTAATTCGTATCGAAAAAAAAGGGATTGGACCAAAAGTGAAAAATGCCTTTGCTCTTTAAATACGCCTGGCATTAGACCGCGAGGCGTATTTAGAGAAATTCAATTCGATGTTGTATTGATAAAAGTGTCAGTCGTACACGAACGAGACGAGAGAAATCGAATGTCAAGCCGCATATCCAAGCGACGTCTCGGTGAACAGGAAATCCACTCTCGAATAACGAAGTAAAATGGGACAAGGATAGCCAAAGATCGATACAGGAAGGAGTTTTAAATAAAATATTGCAACAAAAAAAAGAGAAAACCGAGGAGAACGCGAATTAAAATGTTTCTATGAGAATGATCGATACTCGCAGTGCGTCTCGAAATCAAGCGACAATTCGAACAGCTTTTTGTTGCCAATTAATTTTTAAATATAAAAAATTCCTCGTCCTCGGTAACTCGTACGATTATATCCATCGACCGGGCTGTGCTTGCTAATTTTCCCTCGAAAATTGGCCCGATTTCCACGTCGCGAAAGAGAGTACCTACCATCTGAAATTTCATTAAATCCATCCGTTTCCGTCACTCGAAAATCTGTGCGATACTCGGCTTGTTGAATCTCGTTCATCCCGAATTCGCGTGCTCGACGTGATTTTATGTTGAATGGCTTAATGGTGCCTCATTAGCTACCGCCATGAACGCGTTGGCGGATATTGCCCGTGGAACATCGGATATTCCGATTTCAGCCAAATACCAGACAGTCAATCGATATTTAGATTAATTATAAAACCATAAAAACAAAAATCATTATTCCGTGAAAAGATAGAATCTTCTCTATAATTATTTTCTAAAATCAGCAAGACGCGATTTCGACTCGAATCGTCGATGATCAAATCGTTCGAATCTTCTCATTGTCTTTAATTAATTCAATTAATTTTATTCAACGTAACTTTGTCATATTTTATTTAAAAAAAAATGTATTCCCACAAATCTTGAAGTTTTGTAATCGCTTCGTTCGCCAGAATCGTACCCTCCTCTCGTATTCATTTACGTTTTGTGATTCTCTATATAGAAACGCACACACGTGCACGCGGAGTTTCTTCGCTTCTGGCGTCTCTCTAGTATCTCGGTTACGCTTTTCTTCCGGCAGTGCTATAGCAATCTTGACATCAGAGACAGAGAATGAAACGAGAATCGCACTCGAGAGCGAGTAAAACGAGAGGAAGACGAGCGTGGCGTGTCGTCAGACGGTCCGCGCCAGAGCTTGGTGGGTATGCATTGTGTACAGATATAGGAGAGAAGAAGAGAGTCTAGGCTCGTAGCTTTTCTACTTGTATCGCAGTAGTCACGGGGGCGCTCTGTACGGACGGCAATAAAGTCGCAGTGTCGACGCGCAACGTTACTAAAGTTCCTCTTCGTTGCTCTTCCATTTTCGAGCTTTTTCATCCTTTATGAATTAAATATCGTGCCATTATTCTTTAACAACTGCAATGGCTCGCGGCTCTCAAATATAAATATTTAAAAAAAAAAATATCTGCGACTGTATAAACGGAAATGTTTAAATATTAATTTCAAAATTTATATATTCTTCTTTTAATTGAAAGACAGATTTTCCATTGAAATTATTAAACGGAGATTTTTTATTCGAGCTCTTGAACAATTTAATCCTACGGCTCTAGCTGGAGGCGTCTCCGATACAGGATGCTCTAACCGATGCAAATGCTATAACTATTTCTCCGATATCCTGTAATTTCCGTTCGCTCGCTCTCGCCTCTCTCTGTCTCTCTCTCTCTCTTTCTCTCGTTCCGTTACCGAGAATTATTAGATGAGGATGGTAGTAGAATGAGCTTGCCTCGCGTTCTAGTGGCAAAAACGAGCCTAGGAGCAACTCTATCGCCCTGAGATTTTACGCGGATCAGGCGTGCCTTATTTAAAACGAGGCTTTGATCGAACTAATAAAAATTCGCCCTCGATCGAAAATTCGAAAAAAAATGTCTTCGAATAAATTCTTTTTCCACGAGCTGGATCAGACGCAGTTTGACTAAACCCGATCCGATCCTGATGAAACTTCAAACATCTTGATTAATTTTCTGCTCGACGAGCTTCTCAGAATTTCATTCAAATCCACGAACGAATAGAAAAACAATCCCATCTTATCAATTTCTGACTGCGTCCTCACCGACTAGCTATGGACAAATTTCAATCTCCAATCTTTCAATATTGTTTGCCGCATCGCTTTTTCTCAACAGCCCATATAAATTCGATTTCAGTGAATTACCCTCCAATAGATCTTTTTTCTTTCCGGTTGAACAAATCGAACGATTCCGTAGGAGACCGACGTCATCGAGAATGTGTACGGATGCGAGACTATCGACGCTCGATCGATCGGCGTCTACGCGCTTTTCCGACGCACGTCGCCCGTGTGCTTTTTCCATTCTAGCTGGCCACTTGCGTGACAATTTTTAGACAAAACCTTTCGACTGCTTCGTCGTTTTGTTTTTGTCACCATAAAGATAGACAGAGGGGGAGAAAGAGAGAAAGAAGAACGGTGCGATGTGTCGGTTGGGTGTAACGCCCACAAGCATCGAGCACGATGCCGCCACCACCGAACATTGATTATGTCTTGCCGGAGAAGAGGGCGCGTGGTTCTCTATCTATCTATCTCTCTCTCTATATATATATCTTTATCTCTCTCTTCTGCGAACCTTCGCAACCATCGAGAGGCAGATGATTGCGAAAGAGACGAGGGTTTTCTCCCTTCGATTGCGATGACGAAATGCCATGGAAAAATATCGAAGAAACGAAGAAAACGTAATAACAGCTGGAACGAAGTTCCTTATGTTTATGTAAAAGAAAACAAAATTATATTTCTTACAACTATGGTTTTGTATGATGTATAAAATTTTAACGATATAATTTCGATATAATTTAGTTTTTTTCAGGTCTGATAAAAATTGTTCGAAATTATCTGTGGAACGAGCTATAAGAGAAACAATTGGTTTGGCAATTTTACCGTGGTTCAATATCTATATAGCTGTTTTATATATGTACATTGTAACGAATCCGCAGCATCCGCAAGAGCTTCACCGGATAGACATTATCGAGTTAACGGAGACGTAGATCTGAGCCTGTCGGAAAGAGAGAGTACACGAGAGTGCTTTAAACGAGTTGTTCCTGTCTCCATCCCCGACAAGAACTCCTCTCGCGTGTCGCGAACCCTCGACTATGAACAAAAATCATGCTACTTTACAATTCTTTTTTCTGTTCAATTCAAAGATCATAATTTTCATACTTTAACCCTTTCGCTTTGCTACAAAATTCTTCCATCCTCTTAGCCACGAGCCATGAAAAATTCATCAAAACATTCGCTATAGTTTGCTACCCTTCGATTTTTCTATCCGGGAGAAAATTCCGCAAGGCGGTCCTTTCCCGTCACGCTCCGCTGGGTTTTAATATCTGCCCCAGTGGCCCGATAAACGCAGAGAGGAGAATTTGGACTACACGTATATATATATGTATATATATACGTACTTATACGTGTATGTGAATAACGATTGCGTGTAAACGAGGAAAATAAAAGTATAAAGGTTTTGGTATAATTTTATTTAATTGGATAAACAAAATATTTATATATAACGAAAACATATAATTAGGATATTAAAGAATAACGATGGAGTCGTATGAAAACAAAAACATCGATAATAACTGAATAATAGGAATATAATTAGTAGATGTGGAAAGTGGCCATCGAGATTCCTCGTCGCACATCACAGCGTGGACGAGAGATAAAAATCTTCCCTTACCTCTGATGGCCGTCGAAAGTGCGATGGCTTCGTGCATAGTACGTCGTTCGGTTAGTTTCAAGGCTTTTCTTTCTCGACCCCCTCGTCGACAAGCAACGCACTTCGATCCTATCCACCGAAGTGAAAAATCCTAGTTCTCATCTCTTTCTTTCTCTCGACACCCTCGCCCTTATCATCGAGGACCTCGTATCCCTTGCTTCACCCAACGAAAAAATCTCTTTCGATGCTTCGTCCTCGAAAAAATTCTGCAGAAATTATCCCGTGCTACGTATCGTCACACCTTTTATATTGCTACTTGTTTTTTTCGTTTTTTCGTCCAATAGGTTTTAATTCTTCACCAGATTTGTCACTCGACGTAAATGCAAATGTCGGATTCAACGATCGAACGAAAACATTCGTAAAAAACAGTTTACGATTTAATGCACCGGGAGTAATGTCTTTTCGTTCGATAGAATTTTCTCGTAGCAACGAAAAATGAGTGTGTCCACCGGCAGAATCCGCAGCAGCCTCGCCGTCACTCGATCGTGTATCGTGCACGCCAGAGAGTTTGTTACGCAGTATAGGGTTATGTTAATTCGTGGAACCACGCGTATGCACGTATATCGGTAAGTTTCCAAAGCACACTATCATTTATCAGTTCTTAGTCCTCGCGCAACTGTCTCGTTCTTGGCTACACATCGCCCTTGGCGATATCAAAGTTGAGCCCGCGCGCTAAAGCCCTCGAGTGGTCCAGGCATACACGGTGAGAAAGTGAGATCAGAGAGAGTAAGAGAGAGACAGAGAGAGAGTGAGATGGACATATACACACAAACACACAGAGTCACACGTTTTTACTTAGCGGTGCGTGACCGGATACCGCGGTGTGCGTCCTCCTCTAAACGAGAGTCCCGATCGATTAAAGCTTGATCTTGGCTTTGTGGACCACGCGCGCTTAACACACGTACGGGCAAATCCGAGCACGAAACCGAGACTGCGAAGAGTGCGGAGCCCGCGCGAGAACCACAGAGAGAGAGAAGCTCTCTTTCTCTCTTCCCCCCCCCCCTCCCGTCCTACTACGAGCTTTGACTCTCTCTCTAGGCTCGCGCTGTAGTTTCCTCTCTCCCTCGGATTCTACGCTGATCCTTCTCTCTTTTCACTCCCCATCTTCGTCTCGCGGAAGCTTCGTTATTCGCCCCCGGAGATTCTCACGGCTATGTGTGCTCCTACGTATGTGTATGTGTATGCGTGTGCGTGCACGCGTTCGACGAGTATTATACGTATATACACATATACATACTGCGTACCTACTTGGAGTGCATCCAAAAAAAATATATATAGCTGGCTCGTAGCCTATTGGCGAAAACTAGGGACTCCGCCCCTGTGCTAATGCTTGTAACGACGAGATGCGCGTCTGCGCCCCCGCGAGTTTCTCCTTCGTATATCCGTCAAGGGAAGAGAGAGAGAGAGAGAGAGAAACCCTTGTACGCGGGGTGGCTGGCTGGACCACGATACTAACATTGCCTATGATTGTCAATCACCATTGACCGATTTTTTTTGTCACACGCGTTTCATTTACTCGTAACTGTAAATGATAATGTGAAATCTCGGAGCTATCGCAATGTGATAGAAAATTGAGATTGGTATATGCTGAGATGATCGAGATGCTGCATTGAGGTAAGGATTTTTTATTACCTTTTTGGGGAATGATTTATTATCGACGTCTTTGTTTGGCCGCGGGTTCGGGTCAAGAATTATAAATATGGGCCAATATGGGCCATGTGAATTCGAAATACATATGGGTATGTATTTCGAATTCACATGGGGTAGTTTCATAGTTGGATATGTTTGAACGATTTGTCGGATATGCTGCAAAATAAGTCGATACTCGGCAATTATACTCTCTTGAGAGTTATAACAGTTGCTAGATTAATAGGCATTTATATTTTGATGAATAGTCGTGACGTTCCGTGAGCCTCAATTGCAATGGTGAGAATATTCGAATGTTTGAAATTATTACGTTTTTATAATGAAAAAATAGTCGGCTAGTTCGTAAATTGACCGGTGATGGCACCACCTCCCGGGGAGTACATGTGGCGTCATCTCTCAGGAAATAATAAAATTAATGCGAAAGCTTTCTTTGGTTCTCGAGAGATGGCGCCACGCGTACTCCCCGGGAGGTGGCGCCTCCCTTTCCTTGGTGGCCAAAACTCATACCACTTCGTGCAATGTTGAGCGCGCAGTTTGGCGGCAGTTTAGCTCCGTAAATACGCGGAATAATGGCAACTATTCATTTGCATGTAAAAAAGGATCATTTAGAAAGTACAACAGAACCCGTATTACATTCAATTCCGTGTAAAATTGAGGGTGACGAGGGTGCCAATGTTTCCACGCATTTTAATCCGTTTATTCGGAAAACTAACGATCAAGGTAAGTGTTTTTGTTGAGGTTATGAAGGAAACCGGCATTTTCAAACAGTTTTAGAACAAAATTTTACCCCCTTGTGAAAAAATTCGTTGTACAGAATTTCAGACATCATTCCGTGGATATCCTCTCGAAGGCAAGACTTACACCGTACCCGAGGGATACAAGGGCATAACTTTCTTCGAATACAAGAAACCAGATACTGAAAATACCCAACGCAATTTGCATTCCACTGGAATATTCTCACAATTTACATATTGGAATTATGACAAAATTCCTTCGAAAAATGACTCGCTCATCGCTGCTCTTGACTGGATAGATATAGCAGAGGCAGTAAGTATTGCACTTTTTTTGTTATCTATATCGAAACAATTAGTTCAGCATTACAACGTTCTTTCAGCTCCATTCACCCGTCGAACAAGATAAGGCTAGCTGACGATAGACCATGTTTATACTAATCAAAATATATTGTGAATACTTTTTATACGCCCTGGTACTTTATGCACGATAGCCTCTCTGAAAGAAAAAGCAGGCAATACAAATTAAATATTCTTGTACACTTCAGATCGTAAAGATAGTGGTATTCCTTTTATTGATCGTTTTTTTCTCCCAAATTATGCAGTTACATCAATTTATTAGTTTCGTTTTATGTGTTTATCATAGGGTTTCACAGCTGCCAAAAATTCGGACTTTCAATACTGTTGCTAATTGTAAAATAATAGAACTCGTACGGCTTTTATGAAATAAACTTACACTATATTTACACTGTAAGTTGATTAGCAAGATGGCTACATGAATTGCGATTCAATGGGATTACTGACGGAATTAGGCTGAAACGGCAGTAGTTACGAATGTTGATATACGATCCGTAAGTTTATCTTTCTCAATATTGATATTTGGCTTTTGGTACGTAAAATTATAATCGACTCTGCATTGAAATATAAAACACAATGGTACACGAGTAGGTTGTCTAGGAAAGATACGAAACAATTGTTGAATTGATACGACTGTAGAGGATAAATGTTCAAACAATTGGGAGGTAGATATATTGGAAGACCAAAGATCTAACAATTCTTCATCTATCGTTTCAAATTACGACGACAAATCAACAATCGACATCCATTCATCTATCAATTTCAGGTTGTCTTATCGAACTTGTAAAACAGATTTTTTCTTTTCTATCAAAATCACGTATCAGTTGCCATTTTGTTTTTATCTCTATAAACGTTTATAAAATTTGTACAAAAGTAGCGTTCGTAGAATGGGTTGATCTATCATGCGGTGGGAGTGAGTAAAGAAAGTCGTCACCCTGTTTTGCAGCATTCAATTTCGTTCGATAATTTGCAGGTCAGTAACGTGATCGCAAATCAGCGAGGCTCGACATAATTTATACTATCTTACAGGCTTAAACATACAGGCTATTATCTACATATCTCGTTTTTGTTATTCACGTACAGACTCAATGGGCTACAAGTGTTAATTTATTACGTGTATTTATACACACGTATACACACATATGTATACGTATGTATATATAGACACATTAGATGGAGAAACTGAACGTTCATAAATAATAATTTATCTATGCAAATTATTTATCACAATGGATGGCGACGTACCCCGCTTATTAGTACTAAATCGATCACTTTTTCGATTCACCCGAATCGTTGGTCTTTTCATTATTCCCCCAATTCGCGTTATAAATATCGTGTTCCTAACGGTACAATACTTTAAATATATCAGATGAAACAAAATTGTTAATTGTTTTCGTAAATATCATACCCAAAATGTTGCACAGACTTTCATTAACTAAGAAACAAAAAGGTATTTGAATCGTTACTAACCACGATATGCCTTTAAGACAATTATCAGTAAATCATCATTCAAAAGGACAATAATCAAAATTGTTCGTATCGTTCGACAGTCTTTTTTGTATTTTTCTTTGCTAGAACTATTTTTTTGGTACGGTTCAAGTTTATTGGGAAGTGGCTTAGGCTTAACGTGCAATCGGTGCACTGGCATTATGGATATATAAACGAAAAAAAAATCAACCAAACGCATGACTAGTAGATTGAAGAGGAAAAAGTTGACTTATGTAAAAGTACCTAATTCGATCGACTGTTCTTGATGATACTTGGACTGATCCTGTTGCTGCTTTATGAAGGCACTCAGCCTATTGAGCAAGAATTGCTTATCGTGACCCTCCAATACAAGTTGATTCTTTAACACTGTCACCATGTGTTTGTTCGCTATCGACACTGCGTAATAGTAATACAGCAACAGGGCCAGTGTAACGAACGCAGGTATACCAAAACCTGCAGTACCAAGAAAGAAAAGTATCGACTGTATCCATTGTGGAAACTGCGAGAATGTATCAATAACGAGTGTCCAGACAGTGGCCAAGCCTCGGAAAGGACCGCAAGATTTTGACGGTTCAATCTCGGCGATCGTATAACCAACAGGTATGATAGCCAATATATAAGACACGAGAAGAACGAACATGAACAACGAATTTGAGCGACTAGCTCGATACACTTGACTCGAAGGTGTACTATTGACTAGACAAGCGAATTTCTTAACGTAAAATAATAAAAACGAGCCGATCGTAGCCATCAGTGGCAAGAGAGGCACGAAGAATGCTCCGAGCCAGCAAATCGTTTGTAAATAAACGATATCTAAAACATTGTGCGGCAGATCGAATTCCTGCCCGCCGATAAAACGTAAAATTTTGTTGTCTGTGTGACGGGCCAACAGGGAACGTGGAAAATTCACGAAAAATGTGACAAAGAATTGAGTGAAAAGATCGGTCACGTAGAGCTTGAAAAATTGTTGTCCAACAAAAGTTTCCCAGCAAAATGTTTCGCGAGGCGAGATTCGTCTACACCCGTCTTCGGAAACTTCGCCAGTTACGATTTGGTAAAAAGTTGCCAACAACACAGTGAACGAGGCCAGACGGAGAAAGACGATTCTAAAGAGCGTCAGTCTTACGACGAACAGAGGACTGTAGTGCTCGAGAGCCACGAGATATCGAAAGACGAATGGTACAATGAGATTTAGAGCGACGATGCATATGTATGGCAAAAACTCAAATACCAATTGGGTGATTTTACTGAACGTTATGTCGCTCACGTTGTAATCACGCGTGGCACTCAATGCACTCACGTGGTAGAAGGATATACCAATTATGTGATAAATAAATATGCCACAAGCAATGAGAACAATCACAACAAGAAGATTAACGAAGAATCTAATGAGAAACAACTTCATCTTTTCCTCTCGAGTGCGATTTTGTCTCTCCTCTTCCATTCTCTCGGCTTCCAAAAATGCTTTTATCTCATTGTAAAGTGCTTTGTGTTTTATTGCAGAAGACTTTTCATTTTGTACGCAATAGTCCCAACCACCGAATATCAGATTGCAATACTGATAGAATTGTCCCTCGCCCTCGACGACGCGTTCTTTAAAACCTTTCGCGGCCGATCTCACGATGGCGCAAAGACTGAAGAGGAAAAATGCGATTGTCGTACCTATGTAAGCTAGTGGCAAATCGTAATAGAGACCTTCGCCGTTCCTACCATATGGCTTGTGAGTGTACAACCCATAAAACAGAAGGGTGCGCTCGAGCAAACCGCTACCCTGTACGATATCAATGATAGTGGTTGATCCAGTCGAATTGTTCCAGTAATCTTCCGAGCAACAAGGCACGATGTCCGTTATATTGTCCGTACAAGATTCTTTCTCGTCAATCAATACTATTGTCGGTAGCACGATGAATAAAAATATTATACCAAACAGCATGAGGTTGAGGAACATCAGCCACTTTATGAAGAGGAAGTAGGCGACTATTCCCATTCCAAAGTTACCACCGATTTTCTTTAAGCTATTGTTCCAGAGTTCCATCTTCGAGTAAGCCTCTTTCATTCTGTTGCGAAATTCTTGCCAGGCTTTCCTTCGCTGCCACTTGAGTTGTTCGAAACCCTGCAACCTCAGCTTCGTAGCACTCTGTAAAGACGAGGAAACTGTTTGTAAAATCTTTTTTCTGTTTGCATATTTTAATCTTCCATATAATGAGAATCAAAATGAATTCTTGTCATTACCTGCAACTGATTCTTTAATTGTATTTTCTGAGCCATGCAGACTGGCATGGCTTTAATTTGCATTATCTCCTCCCAAGTTCTTTCCTCGTTGGACAAATTTTCCGACAAATCGGGCAACATTGCTACTGTCGAGTCGGGAACGTTAGTGGACATTCGTCTGGCTGTGCTCGCACCTCGTGAACGTGTGCTTGTTCTTCTTCTCAAAGTTGTGCGAGGCTCACTACGAATTCTCTTGGCTGTGGCTGTTACAAAGAAGTAAGCGACTGTAATTATAATAATAATAGCAAACTATGCTTTATCGTTAGACTTGTTATATTAATGAATCATTGATTGGATAGCGCAAACGTGGCATCAATCAACTTTCTTATCTTGCTATTACAGATAACAATGGCTGATCATATGATCCATTCAAGACTTGAATACAATATGGGTTAGTATAGATGATAAAAATACTTCAGAGTAATCGCCAGTTATTCCGTATTTTTATTTTATGCACTATCTATCTTAAAAGTAGTTACTCACCAACTCGGGACTTTTTACTGGGCAATAGAGTAGCAATGTGAGATGGATCTCGTTGCAATGCTTGTTGCAAATCTGCTTCTATAGCAGCTGGATAACTTTCCTGATAAAATTCTGCTCCAGCCTCTTCCCATCCCTGTCCTCTGTCTCCTCCACGTTTTTTTCTCTCACCTCCCGACATTGTGATTGCCGATCACAAATAAGTGGAACGAATAATTTTCAACAGAATCGATCTAATCTATATCGTGCGAATCAATGAAATTTTTGAGTTATTCAAACACCCCAGAAAAAACAAAATTTTAGGCACCAACAAGCGAGAATGTCTACTCCAATCGTTTTTGGAGATTATTGAAATTTTATTAAATCTTTAATAATTAGCGCAAGTCCAATCCAATGACACTTTTCACAAAACTGCATGATAAATGCCGCGTATCTGGCTCAAACGAAACCATCATCACTCACGTTCAACAAAGTTTTACGATTATTCGTGAAACGACGCATCGTAAATCATCGTCCGGACTTTATCGCAGACTTCTTTTAAATGTTTTACGAAACAATTGTAATCTGAATGATTGGAACGAACCCGGCTCTGTCACTCCATTCTACCATTGTTTGATATATTTCATCAATGTTGTTATAAACTCTGAGCTGACGCGTATGTTCACTTGATCATTTCCAGGAAAATTATTTAATTCGGGCGGAGACGACCGCGGGCCACACAAAACGAGACCGACTGCTCGGTTTGTATTGACAAATAGACTAGGGCGGTCTCTAACGCAGCTGATGAGATGTCACGATGACACTTTCAGGGATTCGGCAAAAATGGGCGCAGGGTGCGGGGTGTATATGTTCTATTGAAACCGCTTGCATTTCCAATCATTTTCTCTTATAATAGCTTACTGTCACTGAGGAGATAATACAACTGAAAGAGGTGAGTACTAAAGATGGCAAGCTTCTGCTTGTATATGCCACGCGACTTCTGCCCTCTAGATTATTTTAATCCAACCCAACTACGCTGTTTTATTCGCCTTTCTCAGCGAAACTATTTTATTCTTTCTTCAAAAGAATTATGTACGGCAAATCAGTAATTTGCGAGAAGAGTATTTTCCACAACTGATAATTTGTGCGAATTGTAGAAGAAAATGAAAATAGTGCATACATATCTTAAAAGGAAAACACGGATCACTGAGTATCTTCGTGGGGTAATGCGATTCACAATATATCCTCTTAGGTAATATGGATCGTGAACTTTTTAAGTCAGGTCATAAACAACACGTACACTTATTTTATTTTCTAAATAACATTTATTGATTTCAAACATCTAATGGGATTCTATACATTCAATGATTAATGATAATGAAATGTATAGAAATTAGTCGCAAATTAGTTGTGAGTCATTTTTTAAGAAGATGGTTTCGATACAATGTCTTCACATATTTCATTACGCGTATTCGTTCTTTTAAGAATCTTCGAGTTCTCCCAAAGGAAACGGTTTCGGTGGTGGCATCTCGTACTTCAAATGCTTCATCTCGTTACGTATCTCCTCAGATTTACAGTTGTCTAATGATTCGATCATACGAATTTTCTGGGCTATTTCCTGATGCATTATTGGGCGATACTTTTTGCCTTGTCCCAGATGTTCCATGTCGTTCAAAAACTCAATTCTCTCGCGAATTCCTTGGACAACTGTTTCGACAGATAAAGTAAAAATTCTATTATTTCTTAAATGAGATAATGTGAGATTTCACAGTTTTTTTTTCAGTTTTCCGAGTATTAACATTGGAGAGAGTATACAATATTATCATGAATCACATAAACTCACGATCTTGAAGAGGATCAATGTCTTCTGGTAGTTCTGACTCAGTTCGTCCTTTATGAAGGATCTTTGGTCCATGAGGTGTAGGTGGCATGTCCTTTCCATAGGCCATCATGCACGCAAGATGTCTCTTTTGCATTTCCTTGTTTGCTGTTAAAGAACCATATATAAATTATCCACTCAAAAAGAAATCTTTCTACCGACTTACGCAAAGGTGCAGTTCGCCTATATTGTTCTCTCTCGTAGGCACCACTACTTGCTATAGCTTTCTGTGATCTCTTTTTCCAATAACAGGGAAATGTGATCTGTGATGTTTCTGTTGAAGTTGTGCTTGGCCTTGATGGAGGTGGAAGTGATTCACCACGGTCGACAGCATTTTGTATCAATTTTCTTTGCATCATAGTTAATTTGGATTCCTCCATAAGAACTATGCATAAAATAAATTACACAAATTGAAGCAACATACATATTGTATAATATTTTGCACAAGTAATGTTCCATGACTCACTTTTTATAAGATCCCTGGTTTCCTCGCTGTATTTGGCCCTTGGCGGATTATGGAAAGCTCCAACCCCAACACCGACCCTTTGGACATTGCGATTCATCGCTGCCAATGAATAATTACGTACGATAATGTACAATTATCGTGTGTCAATTAAATGTCGATGTTCACTATTTCGACTTCTCGAGTCCTTCCACCTCAATGATGGAACCCTATTCGGGGATTGTAACAGTGACATAGCGTTTCTATGACTACGATCGCAATTTGTTGATTCGGTTGTTGGCGATCGAATCCTCATATTCGACATTATCAATTTTATCAATCGCGGCTGGTGCGAAAAAAATAGTTTGTTATTGACAATAATAATAATGTTAAGAGTGTTGACATTATGCTGCGAATTAGATCAATACCCCGTAATTACGTCCTCTTGAAATGTATAACAGCTGGCCGATTAATCGACATTTCGTATACGCTGATGAATATCCGTGGTCCTCTGTAAGCATAAATTGCACTGATGAGGATATTCAAATGTTAAAAATTATTATGTATTTATGATGAAAAAAGGATGATTTAGTTTCTAAATTAGCCGAAGATAGCACCACCTCCCGGGGGGGAAAAGTGGCGCCATCTCTCGTTGTGTAATATCTTTTTTTCGCAAAAACTTCCTTTCGTTATTGGGAGATGGCGCCACGTGTACCCCTCGGGAGGTGGCGCCCTCTCTTCTTGGTGGCCAAAATTGATATCACATCGCATAATGTTGAACGCACTTTGGCGCCAGTTCAGTATCATAATACACAATACAATGACAGCTGTAAAAGTTTATTTCGAAAAACCAAAAGAACTCGTGTTACCTTGAATTTCATGAATTTATATCACAGTTATTATTAATGCTTGTCTTTATTTGAATATTTTCAGCTATTCAACAAATCCAAAAGGGTTCGCTCAACGTATTAGTTATCGAAATTAATTGATTAATAACGATTCGTAAAATGCTTAGGGCACATAAATGTTTGGTATTTTATACAGTAGCACTATATTTAAAAAAATGGTTGGAACTTTTTGAAACGTGCTGTAGTGGGTCACGAGTTGAACGCGCATGCCAACCCCAGTGAATAGTTCACTGGGGTTGTTCGAAGGGTGAGGTATGAGAACATCGTCGTTCGTCCGTGTTCTCGTTTCTCCCGGTAAACAAAGAAAATAATTGTGATTCCTCAACTCTCGTAAACGGACCAATTTTCGGATTATCATTTAAGTACATCGAAAAATAATTGTTCGTCAGTGTGAAATCATCGTCGACAAAAATTCACGATAAGCGTTGAATTATCAAAATTCTCTGCAGTATTGACCCAACTTTCTGCACGCTCGTCTGACTCGCTGCATTTTTCACTGGTTACCCTAGAAAACGGAGAAAGTTATTGATTATACTGCCAGTTTGCTGTATGGGGGATTCTTCGATTGGTGAAAATCAGGTTTCTCATTAAATAGTGAGAATACAAAATAGGTTGTCCTGAATGAAGACCAATTTGGAGAATTGAGCTATCAACGATATATCAATCATGTACTACTCATCAATGACCCCGAAACCGTTGAATAACTGTTTAAACTGCTTTACACTCAAGCAGTGCACCGTCCTTATTGCTATAGTGCAGCTGGTAAGTTTTTCATAAGTGATTATTATCAATTCGATAGAACTATCGGAAAACTAATTATAATAGCTTTCTTTTTTTTGGCTACTCGTACGTAGCGAGTTACAAAATAGTTCAACGGCAATTTTCATTACTTGTTATTTTTCTTTGGTCTTATGAAGTTTGCAGCAGGAATCGCAGTGACTTTTTGCATTCTTGCATTGACTCATGCCGTTGATATCCGTGAAATGGTCGCTCGAGATGCCGAGGACGCAATGGACCGTGGCATATTCGAGGATGACAATTCCATGCGCCTCAACATAAAAAGAATGGAAATTGCTGGCTACAATGCCGAAAGTTGGTGAATTTGCCATCTTTAGTGTTAAATCTTAGATGCAAAATTTGTACCATATTATACTTGCAGGTCAGGTCGATAAGATGTGGTGCCGTTTATTCTTCGGAGTGGTTCATCTGATCTTCATCATATTCCTATTGTACGGAGTTCTGACGGTAAGGCTCGGTCCAATATGAAAGGAAAAAAAAAATTTTATCCGAATATAAGAATTTAATTTTCCTACGATCTTTTACTTTGTTTCAACTACAGAATCATCGTATCTTCATGATGCCTTGGATATATTTGAATATTGTAGAATCGTCAATGATCATTGCCCTCCTTGTACGGAACAAACCAATATCAAATCTATGGTTTTTCGGTAAGTACTTTTGTTTTCTCATCGCTCCTCGATGACGTTCCATAAACGTATAATTTTTTCTCCTACAGTGCTCATGTCCAGTTCAACAGCGATAATAAATTTCTATAGTATCTACGTCGTTTGGAGTACCTACGTAAGTCTCAATAAGAAAAAAGGCTTAATACACGAAATACACGATACGAAGAAGAACCAATCAATAGTCGAGTGTTCATCATCTTCGTCACGGCTCGCAACCGAGCCTTACGAGGTCTAAGAATATGAGAAATCATGGGGTGGCTGGAAAAGAGAAAATATATCGGTGGAGCTCGAAAAGAGATTTCCGAAAATTCGCTTAATAAGACGCGGGCACTGTATGGCTGTGATAAAAAGCAAAAAGCATTTTTCGCACGAAAAAAAGGTAACGATGTGACGAAGTCTCGAATTTTCGATATATTATGCGAGAATATTATTCAACAAGTATCGTTGGTTCGAAAAAAAAGAAATGAAATCATCAAAGCGACTTGCATCTGTGGCGGCGAGATGCAGTCTTTTATTCTACTTGGTGCTGGCAAAATAACACTCTTTTTCCGCACTAGTAATTACAACCTTGCTGTGTTCTTCATTTTTCGTTCTCATATTTTGTGTTGTTTTTTATCAGCCTTCTCAATGGCAATAATTGCAATTAATTAATTCTTACAATAATCGTATTCTCTCTCGCGTGTGTATATGATTTATATAATGAATGTACGATAAAAACTATGAATAAAGCTTACAATAATCTATCGCGCAATAATAACCGATATACTATATATGGATTTCAAAATTTTTTGTTTTTCGTTTCGGAT
Organism: Netelia virgata; assembly: GCA_951802705.1. Lineage (NCBI taxonomy): Eukaryota > Metazoa > Arthropoda > Insecta > Hymenoptera > Ichneumonidae > Netelia > Netelia virgata. Next base: position 51,801,657 of record OX637863.1, read on the forward strand.
GGTGAGAGATCACTCTTTAAATCTTGTCAAAGTTTCTTCGTTCAACAAGTAACAGACCGGTTTGTGTACACAATGATTATTCCCTACTTCTTCCGATCGTTGGACAAAACGTGAGACATACGATTGTTCGTGAAGATCGATGCACATTCCCGAAGCCCCGACTGAAGGCTCAACATCTCGAAGGGCATTGCACATAATTACAATTTCGAGGTAAATTCGAACGAATTTATGAGTCGTAATAAATATTCGCGAGTGAACAATTTCAAAGAAATTGGTGCGAAATTTATATTCGAAAAAATTCTGGTTGCTTAGTAATGCCAGTATCTGTTCGGTAAAATCGATACGCACGTAGCACGACTAAGCAAAGAATTCGGGCACTCCCTCCTATGCTTGACGCACACTTGAAACGCGAGACACGTGTATAATTTCTCGTGGACGGTCACTCAAATATGCTCAAGTTTATAGAGTTCCTCGTCATCTCATTCCGCAAGGTCGATTGGTCACATCTTGTCGTCGGTCATCTCGAGGAATTGAGCATAAAAGTCTCTCGTACATTCGCCTTTGTTGTTGAACACAAACTTGTAGTAGCTACCATCTGCACATATCACTGTTAACGAAAAAAAATGCAGTGTACAAATTTCGTTTATACTTTCTTTCGACTTTCATTTTATGATATATATATATTACCTATAATACTATTATTATCCGTGCCAAAAGCGCATATGCACTGCGGCCCACCAGGGACTTGAAATTTGCAAAAGCTCCAGCTCGAGCTAAAGTACTTTGGCAGGAAAGTCGCTGAGGCGAGACTCGATTGACGGTTCAATTTCTGATCCTCCACAGCAAATACATGAACTGTGCCATGATCGCTTGCTACACACAACCATGTCGAGTCGTGATTGAAATTTATACTAGAAGGAAAAATTGTAATTACTATGCTTTGTCAGGTGCATAGTTGGTAGTTGGCTGAAAGTGACATTATGCGCATAACTTGGCACAGTAAATGTACCAAAAATCGGTGATTCGCACATTTATTTTTCGACTTAATTACCAATAGATGTTTGCGTGATGGGCGCCTCTTCTCAATTCGTTGATCATTGTACCGCTCTGCGTATCAAAGACTCGAATCAGCGTTCCTTTTTCCGAGGTAGTTGCGAGCCTTGTACCTTGGAGATTGAGAGCTATGCAGGATAGCGGAGTCTCGTGGGCTTCTATGTTTAGAGGCTGTTTTTCTGTATTTGCTAGATCTATAACTGTGTTTAAAAAAATCGTGAAAATTCGGTTTATGCGATTCTTGAACTGGTATGGATAGAGAAATAACCGTTGTACCTTGAACATGACCGTTTCGACGTCCTGGAAAAGCGAGCAACGAGTTATTGCTGTTTGGACACAAAACGCACAAACCCCTTGGATTTGCATTTGTCTCAAATACGTGCAATTGTTGAGGATTTTGGGTAAATGTGTAGACCTTTATAACACCCTCCATAATAGCGACTATCCTGTCCCTTCTCAATTTCACACCTTTTACAGGAGCATTGAATTCTAATGTGATGGCTGGCATTTTTTTCATATCATCCCATATTATAACTAGAAATAAAAAGATTGAACAACTATGAATGTGAAGCGATGCAAACCAATAGCGGCACAGTCTTGTTCGCAGTTGCAGACGATCGGATGGTAATACCCCTAGTATGTTTATTAAATCAATATACGTATCGGAAAATTACGAGGCCTAAAAACAATTTTACCTCTATTTGTTGGATATATGGGTTTCACTCCTCCACCCACTAGAGCCAGATAGTTGCATCTAAATAACATCTCGACATAACCAAGGCCTCCGCTATTAAAGTCGTGACGTTCTTTTTCCTTCAAGGGATCGCAACTGTAAACTCTGTATCCATTTTCCATGCCACAAGCGAAGCATCCTTGATAGACAAACAGATCTTCGTCAATGGGTTTGTAAGAGTATCAAGACAAAACATATACAACGAATGAAGGTTAGGTGGAGAGTAACACATGGGATAATTGTACGAAACGGGGCGATTGTTTCGAAGCGCCATTGGTAAGAGAATTGTGCTTATCAGTGTCAAGTTTTTCCATGGAACGAAACGACAATATGTAAAGAGGTCAATGCGATAGATTCTACAAAAAAATAGCACATAAACTTTCTCCAACTATATGGTTGGAGTCCGTTGATAACAACAATATCGACCTCAATCGCGGCATCTAGCTGTCAGATATTGGCCGAAAAGTTTGTTTCGTCGTTACTTCACGGCGAGGTCGTCGTCGTAGAAAAAAAACGTATATATTACCTTGATCCTGATTGAAGCCGGCGTAAAGCAGGCCATTACCGTGCGGATTTCCCACTGTCAGGTTCATCTTAAGCAATGCCACGGAGAAGCATTCGTGAAGACGGTAAATAACTTAGGGCGCACAAGCGATTGATCACTCTTAATATTTTTCCACTGTAAACTATATGCCGGCTAAAGGCGAATTGTGTGTAGTGCCAGTTTCTTCGTGGCGAACCGTCACCATTTTCGCGCATGTCCGATACCAGTACGCGAATAATACAAGGCGTGACAGCATCGTTGAGGTTGGGTGGAGGGGAAAGGTCCATTGAATCAGCTGATAAGTGAAATTAACGATAACTGACCTACCATCAGTGAACCATGGCACTTTGCTCGTAAATCACCTATAATCACCGAATCACTGGATGCCGAGAATCAAGGAAAAACATTGGACAATACACAGACAAAGTATTGTAAAATGTTTATGAAAAATGTTGCCACAATCAGCATGTAAATTAAAGTCTATTTAAGTATCGAATAATGGATGAAAAAGTAAAGTGCACAAAATGTAGGCAACTCGAACAAATCAATTAATAGTTGGAACGCGCACCGATTCGCATAATGTTACGACTTGACAATATTTGATACAATCAGTCGCTTGAATCACGCTTACTATTTTCAAAATGGCCGTCGCCACAATCTCTTGAATCGCGTAGTACATAATTTTCAAAATGGTCGCCGGTCACTCATAATCTCGCATTCATACATCTTTTCCTACAGAATTTGTAATAATATTATAGCACGTTCTGCAAGAAAAATAGTGTGAACAGTGGTGAGTGGTAATCTGAACTTTTTACGTCTATTAAATGCAAAATAGGTTCTCATTCTCTTTTCTACCCAGACAAATACAACCAGTGATGCATCTTCGCGAAACTATCGTGAGGAATCGGGCGGTTCACACATGTTCAATGTTGCTGCGAGAGACACCTAAGAATCTCAAGGGAAAAAAGCCCAGCTCTCAGCAATGGCTGGTGAGACAACTAAGGGATCCTTATGTGGAGAAAGCAAAGCAGGAGAATTATAGATGCAGAAGTGCTTTCAAATTGGTCGAAATAAACAATAGATTCGCAATACTAGAACCTGGAATGACAGTACTAGATTGTGGCGCTGCACCAGGTAGTTGGACTCAGGTAGCCTCGAAATTGACAAATTCGCATGGCAAAGATACAGAAGAGACAAAAAGAGGTAAAGTAGTAGCCATAGACAGGCTACCGATTCATCCTATCGAAGGGGCGATCGTGTTTGGCAATCTAGATTTTACGACCCCGGAGGCGCAAAATAAAGTCTTGAACGAATTAAACGGAGCGTCCATCGATGTTGTCATGTCGGACATGGCGCCAAACGCGACAGGCATGCGAGATATGGATCACGAGAATATAATCAATCTCGCATACTCCGCAATGAGATTTGCTTTGCAAATAACGCGTACAAACGGAACTTTCCTTACAAAAGTATGGGACGGTGGGTTGACCTTGCAACTGGAAAACGATATAGCACGTTTTTTCAAATCTGTAAAGAGCGTCAAACCAGAAGCATCGCGGGACGAATCTAGAGAAAAATTCATTCTAGCACGAGGATTCAAAGGCTTAAAATCGAGCTGAAGAATAAATCGTCCTTTCGTTTATGTAAGTATACTCTTTTGGGAAATTAGGAAGGTTAATAAAATAATAAACAAAGCAGCATTTGGTATAGCGACATAATCATTGGTGTATCTTTTTATTTATTTCTTTTTCTCATTCTCTTTCACTTGTCGTACAATCACGTATGACCTTACAAACATACACACACGATGTACAAGTATATGACGAGGGATCTACATAAATGTATTTTTGTTTGTTCGTATCGTAATATAATATAATAATATAATAATAAATTTTGACACAGGTATAATATTTATATCATTACACTTTATAATATAATTCTCATTGAGTCGGGTGCATGCATTTCGCTCGCACTCGCGCTGTGTAACTAAATGTAGTATATATACAATTTTCGTTAATTAACGTTATACAATATTTACACGAATTAACATTCAATTGGTATTTTTTAATTTTCTTTTTTAAGTATGATGTATTCGCGTACAACCGCACGATATGAAGTCGATTGGGAAAAAGTGAGAGACGAAGAAATACCGAAGAATACCTCATGGAGAAAAATTTGGTCGTTATTAAGACGTAAGTTCATTTATTTCAATCCGATTTTTGTTGTATTAAACGAGAGCTTGCAATTTATGTGATAAAAAATCTTTGCAAACATTACAAACGTTTCGCCACGATATTTTTATTGTTAAGGAAGTATACTGAATAGTAACTAACAGTAAGCAAAAGGCGGTAACAGTTACTGGCCGCAATGTCAAAGTGCTAAATAATCTGTTCGGTTTCGTTTCTTTTTCTTTTTATACGTGATATTGTCACGTAAGCGGGAGAGATTCACTTCTCAATTCACATTTGACTGCTTTTAATATCGTAAAAGTCAGGAGATCGTAGTCTCGTCCTCCTTGTTTTATTTTTTCTCGTATCGGTTAACTCGTTTAAATGATACGAGATCATTCCCGATGGGAGTTCTTGCGTAAACTCCTAAACCACAAAAGTTCATTGCCCTCGCTCTATTTTCTGTTTTGTGTATTCCTGTTATAAATAGTTTGTATATATAATACGCTATTATCAGTCTGTAGTTACCCGCGATACGAAATTGTCACGTGCGTTTTTGTTTGTTTGGCTCGTTAATCGACCTTTCATTTCATCTAACGCTAAGAGAATTGGGACGATGACGAGATCGGCGGGACTTTTCACGTACTCGATATTATGCTATAATTCTCGTATCGAATTTGTTAAATACATTTATACTATTAGTAACGCGTATTACCAGTACGTATCGCTTAACGAAACTGCATAAATATACTCATAGTATGTGTGTATATACGTTACGCGTTATTTACTCGAGGTGCTCCTTGTTTTCTCGATGAGAGGGAGAGAAAAACAATCTTTCAGGTATCGTATTTTCCAATGTGGGAAGGATAGGCGACGTTTCACCTTTTTTTTCGGGGGTGTACGATTGTTCGCGAAACCAATCGTCTTTTCAAGAATAAAAGGACAATTCGAATGAAGAATTTCCCATGCTTTTTTTCTCGAAATAAATGTCTTGAATTTCATCCTACATCGTTGAGATTCATTTTTCCTCCATCGTCAAGCCCACGTTCAATAATCAAAAAAGCAAACGCAATCGCTGTTATCGCTCCCCTCCTTCGTCGTTAGCCCGGACTGTTTTCATGTGATTAGGCTGTTGCCAAAATAATCGTCATTAGCCTCGAGCCGATTTCTCATTAAGAGAGAAAAAAAGGCCAGAGGAAACTCTCAACCGTTTGTCGTACTTGGGCGTTTCGGACTCACCGGGTCTTATTTTACTTTCAGCCTCTAGGCGACAATCTCCCGGGACGAAATATGGCGCTTGAGAAAGTTTTCAACAAAACTCTTCGGTAGTTAAAATACCAAACAAAAATCACAATTTTTCGTACTTGTTAAGTTTAACCACCGATGCCTGGCTTGTTTCTCGCAAAAGCCCTGTTGATGTCGCGATTCGACATTTCTTTATAATAATTAACTCGTCTGGACGTTCCTCCTCTCGACGAGGTAGATTTTGATTCCATTCTCGTATTTCCCTGACGACGTTCGGCCCTCGGACTCGGATTAGTCGGATACATCAGGCTCGGATCTCTTACCAGTGGCATTCTCGTCCAAAATCGCAGTAGCATAGGCGATCGATCACGCGATCTTTGCTCGCTCGCGTTATTCGATCTCGATCTCGCTTGTTGCTGTTGTTGTCGATCATCGCGCCAGCCTGTTGGTAGCCACCAGTAAGATTCTCTCTGATGTACATCCGGTAAATTGATTCTCGAATTTTCACCCCTGTTGTAAATTTCATCATTCCCGCCATACGGACGTCGATTTCTTTCTTTGTAGTCGTTCGAACTGTGTATGCTATTCGCCTCCTCGACAGGAAATCGCACGTAACTCTCCGGTTGTTTACCATCATAATTGGGAAATCTCACGTAATCGGATTGCGAGGGAAAATGTTTTTCATGATCCCTCGACAAATCGAAAATATTGTCTGGTGGACGGCGTTGCTCGTCGATCGTGCGAATTATCGGTGGGGAATCTTCGTCCCTGATACCATAAGGATTTGGACGAGGCGGATAGTCGAGTGGCTCATAGTCGTAAATAATTGGTCTCGAAAGAATTTTCGCCGTAGTCATCTCGTTGGAAAACCTAAATGGTTGACCAGCTCGTTTGTCACTCAACATGTCGAATTTCGGTTTTTCTCGCGTTATTACGGCAGCGTCGTTCGTTGAGACTGCTACCATCGTCTCACCACTGTCTGTTCTTTCCGTAGAGGATGGATCCCCGTTAACTAAATCGTCGAAACCCTCCTCGATCCCGCGAACTGGAAATATCTCCTCGGGTACTTTTTCTCGGTTAAAATCCTTTCTTATGCTCGTATCTTCTTGTCCAGAATTCTCAAGTTCGGGTGCTTCTATTGAAATTGCAGGTCGATCCTTGAGTCGAAAATCTTCGTAAACTTGCCCGATTCTGGTCGGACGACCATCGCGTTTTTCATTTCGTAAATTATCGGAGGCTGTTTGAACGATAGTTTCTGGGACTTCGGACTGTTTGGTATTTGCTGAAACATTGGTCGTGGTTTCTTCGAGTATTTTCGTCGATTCGAAGCTTGAGGTTGTGGTCGTTGGCATCGTAGAATTTGGTAGTTTGCTGACGTTGAAATCAACCAGCGTCGTTTCTCGTACAAAGTCAACGTTGATGCTGACCTCACTGGATATCTCGCTGCTTCCCGTCGGGTCTTTATCACTTTCGTTCCTGGCATCATGGAATTTCATCGGAGGCTCGACGCTGGTTCTCTCATTCGTTGGCATCGTGACGGTCATGCCAGCCTCACTGTGCTTCAATATTTCGTCCTCCATTTCTGTCGACTCCTCGTAATTTTCATCCTCGTCATACATCAGTGTTGATTCTTCTCTCGAGTCGTCTCGATCGTTGATCACACCCGTCGGCAATTCTTTTTCCTCATCGAAGGTATTTTCGGGTATTTTCGAATCCTTGTCAATTATCGGAATTGATGACGAAGAGATTGTTTCAGGCACGCTGACTCTGATGATTTCTTCACCGGTCATATTGCCAGTCACGTTTTCCATTTTTATGACTACTTGACCGAGGCTCGAATTGTGAGCAACGATGTGATCGTTACTACCGGAAACGGGAGCCGATGGAAATTTCGTGGGCGATAATAGAAGAACTAAAGTAGGAGAAACTTCAGTGTCTTTACCGTCATGATTTTTGTCATTTTCTAGTTCGTCTCTCGAATCGCTCAAGTTGTCGATTCTCGTACGATTCAAAATCTTCTCTATGGCAGCTGGAATTTTGTAATCAACGACATCGGACAAATTTGCTGCGGGACTGCTCACGAACTCTCCTACGGGAACCACAACCGTGCCCTGATCAAGCTTTGTCGCAGTGATTTCAGAATCTTTATCAAAATTCTCGGTACTCTTATTCCCAAGAAAAAACGTGCCCTCGTTCTCTTTTTTCTCGTCGTCAAGCTCGTACACCGTGACAATAGCATCTCTATCGTCCTGTTCGTTATGGGGCTTTGAATATTCCTCGTGAAGAATTTTCGAACTTTCCTCGGCGTTTAAAGCACTGTTTTCTGATTTTTCTTCCGAGTCGGTTTTTGAAATTTCCTGGGAAGTTTTTGGTGCTCCCGACAAGAACAAGGGAATATTCAACTGGAGAGGACCACTTGGCAATGACGAGGACGATGATGAGGACGAGGACGATGCTTGAGGCTTTCCAACATTAGCGTACATTGCATTCAAGCGTTCGACCAAGAATCCAAAATGGGCTTGTCGATCGACACTAACATCCTTGACGCATCTGTTCATATTGTCGGCTTGATAACCCTCTGCACATGCCGTTAATGCCGGAGCAATGAAAATACTCTTGGGTGTTATTCTTCGAAGCAAACTTGCCGAGTCCAAAACACCAGAAGACGGCGGTTCAGAATGTCCATCGACCAAGAGCCAAGCTTGCCAAGCTAATTCACTCGGATTTCCTACTTCCTCATCGTGACCTTTTTTCGATGGCAGACCAGAAATTAGTGTTGCTTCGCGCCTAGTCGAATCTTCGTTTGTTTGCAGCGGCGCGGCATCAACGATTCTCAAAAAAATTCCGCAGATGAGGAAAAAGAACATCTCGAGCTTGCACCGATTCGAACGGATGTTTCGTCCTCTCGACGAGTCTTTTGCTTGAGTGTCGGGCATTTTCCAAAACGAAAGTAAAGTCTCGACCTTGGTCGTCGGGTCCTCCAGGGCCTTTATGTCCAGAACTTCGTCCGAGGCATCGATGAAAATTCTACAAGCAGAAAATGAAAACAACCTTATTGATGTGCAAAACTGGGAATTCAATTATCGATAGTAGAGAATTCCGTGTACTTGTTAATGGATGAAATTTCTGTCTATGAATAATTGTATTTCGTAAATGCCAAATTCTTTCAATAAATTGATTTCTCAATTCAAGTAACAACAACGTGTATTTAATTGTAAACCCTAATCCAGAAGCATCATTTTTCTATAGCTGTAGCACACGCACGCCACCAATACACTGCACACACACACACTACACACCCACAGAGTGCACAGCAGTAAATGCACAATACACATACAACAAACAGAGACCCTACACACAATATACACACTAAGCATAGAGCATCAATAGCAAATGCTCGCATGCACCACACATACGGTACATGCACACCACATACATATCACGTAACAACACACACAGCACAAATACAGCACACCCACGGCACATACACAGGACAAACACGACACGTACACAGTAGCCAGACATTACTCACACATGCACACAATACAGATCAAACACACGACAGACGAACAACATCACACACACACATAAACAAACAATAAGTTTTTCTCGAAAGACCGGATTTTTTCGAACAAATCCGTGACTTCTAGCCAAATGGGTAAAATCACGGAAAGAAAATAAAATTCTTTCTCCGTGACTTTAGCCAATCGGCTAAAATCACGAAAAGTTGAAATTTTCAGGCAAAATCGACTCCGTGAGTTTAGACAAATCGCTAAAGTCACGGAAGGAACATTAAATTCTTTCTCCGTGACTCTAGCCAATCGGCTATAATCACGGAAAATTGAAATTTTCAGGCAATATCGACTCCGTGACTGTAGTCAAATCGCTAAAGTCACGGAGGGAAAATTAGAATTTTTCTCCGTGACTCGAGCCAATCGGCTAAAATCACGGAAAACTGGATTTTTCATGAAAATTTCTAATTTCCGTGATTTTAGCCGATTGGCTAGGGTCACGGAGGACAAATTAAATTTTCCCTCCGTGACTTTAGCGATTTGTCTAAAGTCACGGAGTCGATATGTCCTGAAATTTCCATTTTTCCGTGATTTTAGCTGTTTGGCTAAAGTCACGGAGTCGATTTTGCTTGAAAACTCCATTTTTCCGTGATTTTAGCCGTTTGGCTAAAGTCACGGAGTCGATTTTGCTTGAAAATTCCATTTTTCCGTGATTTTAGCTGATTGGCTAAAGTCACGGAGTCGATTTTGCTTGAAAACGTCTATTTTTCGTGATTTTAGCCGATTGGCTAAAGTCACGGAGTCGATTTTGCTTGAAAATGTCTACTTTTCGTGATTTTAGCCGATTGGCTAGAGTCACGGAGTCGATGTGTCCTGAAAAATCAAATTTGTTGTGACCAAGTTTAATTTTTAGATGTATGCGCGTAGTGTGCGTGCTGTGTATCTGCTGTGTGTTTCTGATTAGTGTGTTCTATGAGCCTTCTGTGAGTGCTGTGTGGGTGCTATGCATTGTGGTCTGTTGTATGCGTTGTGTGCTATGTGTATGTATTGTATGCGTGCTGTGTAGTTGCGATATGTGTGGATTATGTGGTTGCTGTGCATTTGCTGTCGTGCACTGTGTTCTATGCTGTGTCCGTGTGCGATGTGTGTCTGGGTGTGAGTGTGGTGCTCTGTGCTTTGTTTCTGTGGTCTGTATACAATATGTTGTGTGAAAAGTGGGCCTTATCTGATGGAAAGCCTATAATCTTGTTATATTTTCTGGTCGACAATTGGGCCTTATCGGGTTGCATGCTGTGCACGTACTTACAACAACGTGCCATATCTAACAATAAGCAATCTCTATGGTATGACACAACCTGAGGATCACCTCAATTCTCGATAGCGCCAGCGCAATTTTTAAATCATACGCGGAGATATATATAGATCGACTATGCACGAGAGTTTGCACTGTTCGCGTGCGATCGTACTCACGAATGAGGAAGCGCGAGCCGACGACTAGAACGAGTAGAGTCAAGAAGGAGAATCCGGAGAATATATCGTTTCTAGAGTGTCAAAGAGAGACGGCAAGCTCGTACGCAGGTCGTATGTGACTTCGGTGTGCCAAGATTTCGTTTCGGCGGCTTTTCTTCGCCTGGGGTGAAGCAAAAGCCTGGGGGATCTCTTTAGCAAATAGAAAAATTATTCAAACTCTTGAAGAGATTGAAAGCATTGAATTCCTTCACTATTCCACTCAATTTTTCGATGCAATATATCACACGCATCTATAACATATATATGGATATATTTCAAGACATGGTGAATTAATACAAAAGAGTAATGTCGAGACGACTGGATTAAAAAAAGAAAAACTAAAATAATACACAGAAATCTTTTCTATTGGTAGTATTACAATCTTTCAATGTTTCAGAAATCTCTACAGGAGATCCGAAAAAAGTGACTAGATCAGGAGAGAATGTTTCATACGTATAAATCGTAGAATATCAATGGGAATACGACCGAGACGCGCTCCTGATGAAAAACAACGCTATCTACTTCTACTATCAAAGGAACGACCAAGGCGCGCGCACACACACACACACTCACATAACTACGTGAAGAAAAATACACTGTGTAGCTCTATTCGGTCTGGTCGTAACTCGCTAGACAGAGAAAAGAGAACAGCCAAGTGCAGCGAGAATACGAGAAAAGAGCTTGTCGATCTATCGGATGAAAGGGACCTTCGACCGTGCGGTAGCTAACGACCAGTTCGAGAAGACAGAAATGATAATAACGAAAGAAGATCTTATACAAAGATATATATGTATATAAAGAATATTGTGAATGTACTGCGATTATATGTCTATATTCGAGCTAACAATTTTGTAATAGATGATAAGTTATCGTTGCTACGATATTTAATAACATATAATTTCAATAAGCATAAGTTGTACAATATTACACGATTCACAATAAATAATACTTTTATGAACAACCTATCGTATATTTTTTATTTCTTTGTTATATATATATATAATTAATACTCCCACCGAGATTTGTATTCGCGAAAGAATCCTTTCGTCCTTGACGATAAAGACGACTATCCAAATAGATAAATTTAGAAGGAACATCGAAGAGACGGGATTAAGTTTAATCGTTATCATAAATTTAAGTAGCTATACACTCACACCTTGTCTCAGATGTTGTCTCGAGGTGAAGCAAAATAAAGGAAAAAAAAACGAGGCGAAAACTAAAAAAAACAAAATCGCGTATCATCCCAATAAATCTTTTCTAAACTCGAAAGAAAAAAAAATAAACCGATCTTTGATTCCACGGTGGAGACTCGAGCGTTGCGCCCGTTCTTTATTCCTATTTCTCTTCGAAATTATTATTCCGAGCTTGTGCAAAAAGCCGAGTGAAAAAAAGAAGAAAAAAAATGTTTCGAAAAAAAAGAAGGAGGGACGAGAAAAAAGAACGGAGTCAACGACTTCTATATAGTACGGGGAGGACTCGTAAAAGAGCGAAGAAGAAACCAAGAGAGAAACAAGACGTCAGAGCCGCGGGATCTCGAGAGATAAAGGGACCCTCCTGAGGGATGACGAGCTGTACTAAGCGCGCAGGGTGTGTTTCGAGTTTTTCGTTGATATCGTGTATAACGATATACGAAAAGTTATACCTCTTCGAGACTTCGGGATATAATATCGAGTGAGCCGCACTTTGGGCCCGGACGAGAAAAACTTAGGAAAGAGAAAGAGAGATAAAAGCTGAGAGAAACAAAAATGAATGACTAAGAAAGATAAGTAAAAATAGAGATAAAAGAGAAAAGAGAGAAATAAAACGCGTTGTAGGAGCCACTTTTAAAATGTATTTACATATATATACATATACATATGCAGTAACGATACCGAGTACGCTCGGGGGCAAGCCGGATTTTCTAAATGCGTCCAGCGCCCTTGCTATATTTAGAGCCAAATGTATTTTTCTCCACCTCGGACTCACGGAGAGTGTTCCATAAGTTGGCTCCATATAATACTAAAAAAAAAAAAAATAATAATACAATAGAGAAACGGATACCGAAAGGTACATTAGATTTGGTAAAAATCTTAAATAGGAATTTTCAAAGGATATAATGAAAATTGTAATTTTCTTTCTACTCGATTTCTTAATTTGACAAATATTCGAAAATATCATTTACACACGTGTAGCTCGATTATTATACATAAGAATATTTTTACGCTATTATTTATTTTTTAACGATTGACAAATTTTCGAAAATTTTGTGTAAATACGTCGTTCGTCCGATGAAGGAAATGATGCTTTTGACGTGAAAAGTCTGCGTCACACGTGCTCGAGGATCGGGTAAACCTCGAGAGTTCGTAAGTGAGAGAGAAACGTAAAAACTACCTGATTGTGTAGAACGAAGTTACTGACTGTATAAATCGAGAAGGGACCTTCGGCCTCGACGGCTTACTGTTCAGCCGTAGTCCAGGCCGACAAACATACTCTCTACGCTGCTCCATCGTGCATCTCTCGAAGAGAGAGAGAGAGAGAGAGAGAGAGAGAGAGAGAGAGACAAGTGGTTGCACACTCCAACTGGCAGAGAGCTCTGCGTTTTTTCCCCCATTTCTCCATGGTCACTCTCGCTATCCTCCCTCGTTCCTTTCTCTCTCGACTATTTTCTCTTTCTCGCCAACGGTTTCGATTATTATTATTCGACACCTTATTATCTAATTCCTATTTATCATCTAAAATAATCGAGACTATATTATCGATAATAATTTTTAAAAATTAAACAATCAAAAATCGATGAAAACGATATTTGCTCCGAGAATATCTGTCGAAGATTTAAACAAATCGAGGAATTAATATTGTCGTTCGAGCGTGTAAAATCGTGTCGTTTTTCACTAAAGGTCGTCGGTCGATGCATCAAGAGTGCATTGAAAAAGAGGGCTAGGGAAAGAAGAAGAGGAGCGAGAGGAGAGTGAGTGAATGTGTTGCGGGGGAGGAGAAGGGCATTGGATAAATGTGGAACGAAGGTGAGTCGAGGATGTTCGATATATATATATATATATATATACATATGTAAAAGATAAAGAGACGGGATGGTCAGCCCTCCGTGCGTTCTCCCGTGTGGATCGGTTAGACCTCCCAACAAAAAACATTCTTGCCCGCTGAGCTGTAAACCGACTTAAAACCTCCTCCTCCTCCTCCGCTTTGCCCGAGAATTCGTTCGCTGCCCCGGAGAGACTTATGCATCGACTTTTGCCGCGATTGTGTTGCAAGCCGCTACCGAGCTAGTCGAGGAAAAATTCTCGTAGATCAATGCGATAGAAAAAAAAAGGGATCGTCGGACGTCGCATTACACTTGAGAAATCTTCGTATGAATTTCACACGACCATTATTGGTATTGAATTAAACGAATTTGTAAATGAAAAGTAAATAAAGGAAATTATCGATATGAATTAAATCGAATCGAAATAAAAAATTTGATAAAAGGCTTAATAAAATTTTCAATATTTGATTAAGTTGCACTAGATTTAGGATTTCTTTTTGAAAGCATCTCTTCTTTTCCATTATACCAACAGTTATTTTGACTGGTGTGGTAAATCTAGTGTTAAGAACGATTTAATTGTTTGTACAGGCAATTATAATTTTTTGTATCGTAAGACGTACCGTATAAGTTTATTGTAGAAACGATCTGACGGTAAATTACGTGTATTTCTTTGGTCGAGTCGCGAGCGGAAAAACCAGCAGCTTCGTTGGCTCAGCTGAGCCACCGACCTAATGCTCGCGTGTATTACCGACGCCTTTCACCGCACAGGCAAACCAAGAGAGTCAGTCATACCGCGATGTCGCCGAGTCTCGAGGATGACGAGGATCGTATACGAAATTACGTTTTTTGTCCAATAAAACAAGCGTGAAAAAATGTCAATTTTAAAAACAGCACAAAATTCTTTTTATTAAATAAATAATATTATTGTGTCAGAAAATTCGATAATTTAATAAAACCATTAACCGAGTTTAAACCGAGCGAAAGAATTTACCCCTCGTCCTCTACGACCGTCAATCGGCGAAAGTGAAAATCTGACTTCCGCTTTCGGACCTCGGACGCTTCTTTCTTTATTCGAATTAATTTCGATTACGAAATCGTAAATGCAAATTAAAACTTGCGCGTTTTACTTTCTCTCGATATTCGAACGTTGACAATGAGTCTTTCCTACGAAGACTAGAGAATCTTACCGGCTTTAATTATTTGATAATCAAAGCTGCTTATCGAACAACAAGAAAATGTCATAGAAAAATGCGATAGCGATCGGCACATTTTTTCAACGAAAAGCGAGACACGCGTACGAGAGTTTTGAAAAAAAAAATTAATAAATAAAAAAAAAAAAATCTGTCTCGAGGCTCAGCATGCAACTAATATTACTCCCTCGGACACGCTCTGATAGACCTCGATCGAGTCTCGCAACGCGCTATCACGCCTTCTTTCGCGCGCGCGTTTGTTTCTTTTTCTTTTTCCTCCTTTTTTTTCTTCTCTCGGTTTCCTCCTCTCTTACGCATACGGCGAGGTGTATAAAATACAGTGTCCCGTATATTTTTCTACGAGTGTTAATATACGCTCGGTAACAAGTGTAACGGCTACGGAGAGGCGAGGTGGCTCGCGAGAAAGGTCCTTGAGCGTGAGGGAAACTTTGAGACGGAGAATTCTTTTACGGTTTATTTTCATTTTTTTATTCTTCTCTCCTCCGTCGCTCCGGTGAACGGAAGAAACCACGTTGTTACCTTTTTTTCTTCACCTTTGGAGGGAAACGAGAATTGCGCAAATTTGTTTTTTTCTTCACGAGCAAAAAAAAACCTATACGAATAAAAAAAAATCCTCGCTCGCAAAAAGACAAAAACAAATTATCAATGATTTACCAATAATTGAAGAAACGTATGATGTTATTTTTTTCTCGATAGATTGAAAATTGATGTCAAAAGAAAAATTTGTTGTAATCCGTGAAACGAGGAAACGAGCGGAAACGTCCTGTGACAATGGCGAGTAAAATAATCTCGCTGCGTCGTACCGCGCAGCAAAATGTGTAATATCGTGTTTAACGAGCGATAGAGAAACGAGGCACGGAGGGGATTTCCGGTCCCCGGGTATGAATCTTCGTAATATGAATATAGATATATTAATATATATATATAAATATGTAGACAAGAAAACGATGATATTACGTGCATACACGTGTAAATATTTATAACGCATATGGAATAACGAATTATGCTGAAAGCGTACCGAGGCAATATATAGATAAAGTAAATAGCGATACGTGAGACGAGACGAATAAGTTCGTCGATGTATTTTGACCCGAGGGGCGAGGAGGAAGGAAAAAATAAGAACAAGAAGAGAAGGAGGAAGAAGAAGAAGTAGAAGAGGTGGTCGTCTTCGTCGAGAGACGATTCCGTCGCTTCTCCCGGCGGGGTACTATATAAAATTACACGCACCCGGGAATACACGTACGACGTTGAGAGAGAGAGAGAGAGAGAGAGAGAGAGAGAGAGAGAGAGCTCCGTGGAGGACGTCGTAAAAGATTTAAGCTTAAAAATAACATCAGACTTCTGGTATTATCAATCCCAGCGCGAAAAAATATTTATTACGTCTCGTCGTTGGATTATTACACACTCGTCGTATATACGTGTATATATAACGTTAAAATTCATCGACAGGAAGTTTTAACTCAATGAACTTCATGCGCAGTTTCACACGCGCCCCTTCGTATATTTTTCGCTCTTAATAAAACACACGAGGCAACCAGAAACAGCAAACTTT